>CAWUFW010000060.1:5212500-5690000 GCA_963921515.1 Calotriton arnoldi
GCGGGTGGGCGTGTACAACTCTGCAGCTCTACATGCCAAGAACAGATGCATACTGGTAAGTAGCATTTTACGTTCGAGGCATATGAGCTGCAGATTGTACACTGTGCATAGACTGTACAGCAGTGTCTCCCTTAGCGGTGGTCACCTGTATCGGTTGCAGTAGTTTGAAATAATGTTTTAAGAACAGCCTGGCCTACAGAAGCTTGTTGCTTCGCGTGCACGTCAACACAACAGTGTTTGGTGAAAGTGTGTGGTGTAGACCATGTTGCTGCCTTACATATATCATTTAAGGGAATGTTCCCTAAGAATGCCATAGAAGCCCCTAGTTTACGTGTTGAATGTGCTCTAGGGGGAATTGTTAATGTGCGTTTAGACTTTTGGTAGCATATTTGAATGCATTTTACTATCCACCTAGCGATCCCAGCTTTAGGGATGGGGTTACCTTTATGAGGTGGTGCAAAGGCTACAAACAGTTGTTTTGTGTTCCTAAAAGGCTTAGTTGTGTCTATGTAGTAAAGTAGGGCTCTTTTGACGTCTAGTGTGTGAAGAGCTCTTTCAGCTACAGAGTCTGGGTTTTGGAAAAACACTGGTAACTCAACAGATTGGTTAAGGTGAAAAGCTGAGATTACTTTGGGAAGGAATTTTGGATTTGTTCTGAGAACCACTTTATTATGATGTATTTGTAAGAATGGTTCTTGTATGGTTAAAGCCTGGATCTCGCTTACCATTCTGAGAGAGGTGATTGCGACAAGGAAAGCAACTTTCCATGTGAGGAACTGCAATTCACATTTATGTAGAGGTTCGAATGGGGGACCTATGAGCCTGGTAAGGACAATGTTTAAATTCCACACTGGAGAGGGTGGCAGTCTGGGAGGAATTATTCTTTTAAGTCCCTCCATAAAGGCTTTAATCGCAGGCACTCTGAATAATGACAAATGTTGTCTGTTTTGTAAATAAGCGGCGAGTGCTGTTAGATGTAATCGTATGGATGAATATGCTAGATTACATCTTTGTAAGTGTAGCAAATAATGTGTTGGATGTAAGCATCCAGTGGATCAATTTTATTATTTTGGCAGTAGATGACAAATCTTTTCCATTTAGCTGCATAGCAAGCTCTAGTAGTAGGGCGTCTGGCTTCTTTAATAATGTGCATACAGTCTGGCGGAAGGTTAAGATAACCGAACTCTAGGACTTCAGGAGCCAGATCGCTAGATTCAGTTGTCCTGGATCGGGGTGTTGTATCTCTCCATAGTTCTGCGTTAGCAATGCTGGGGAGAGGCGTAGTTTTTGGTGTGGAACCACGGACAGTTCTAGTAGAGTTGTAAACCATGGTTGGCGTGCCCATGTGGGAGCCACCAGGATCATTTTGAGAGACTGTTGTCGGAGCTTGCGTACTACTAGGGGAATCAGTGGGAGTGGCGGAAATGCGTACGCAAATCTGCCAGACCAGTTCATCCATATCGCATTGCCTTTGGACGACGGGTGTGGAAACGTTGCGGCGAAGGTTGGGCATTTTGCGTTCAGGTGTGTGGCGAACAGATCCATGTCTGGTTGACCCCACCTTTGGAAAAAAGGTTGGAGAACTTGGGGATGAAGTTCCCATTCGTGTATCTGCTGTGTCTGTCGACTTAGTAGATCCGCAATCTGATTGTGAATCCCTGGAAGATGTTCTGCTAGCAGGTATATATTCTGTGGAATGGCCCATCTCCAAATGTTTTGTGCGAGCTGGGACAGCTGCAGAGAATGTGTGCCCCCTTGTTTTTGTATGTAGTACAAGGCTGTCATGTTGTCCGTGTGGATCAGGACAGTCTTGTGTTGTAGATGTACTTGGAATGATTTTAATGCTAGGAATATTGCTAGTAATTCCAGGTGGTTGATATGGAGCACTTAATGTTGAGTGGTCCATTTGCCTTGAATTGTATGGTCTAGGAGATGGGCTTCCCCAACCGGTGAGTGAGGCGTCTGCTGTTAGTACTATCTGTGGAACCGGCTCGAGGAACGGCCGCCCTTTGGACAGGTGTTGTGTGTTCCACCACTGCAGAGAGCGATGTGTGCGGCTGTCTACCAACACCAGATCTGTAAGATGTCCTTGAGCTTGGTTCCACTGTTGTGCTAGGCATTCCTGTAAGGGGCGCATCTGAAGCCTTGCATGAGGTACGATAAAGATGCAAGAGGCCATCATTCCTATGAGTTGCATGAATACCCTTGCTGGGAGGGAGTGCTGCGGTTGAAATTTGCTGCTTAGGGCTTGTATGCTGGCTATCCTGGCTGGACTTGGATATGCCAGAGCTTTGGAAGTGTCTATTGTGGCTCCTAGATACTGATGTATGTGGGAGGGCTGGAGATTTGACTTGGGGTAATTTACTGTGAATCCTAAGTCGTGTAGCAGCTGAATAGTTTGATGAGTGTGGTGAACACACTGGTTGAATGACTTGGCTTTTATTAGCCAGTCGTCGAGATATGGAAAGACGTGGATTTGTTGTCTTCTTAGGTGTGCTGCTACTACTGCAAGGCACTTTGTGAACACTCTGGGTGCGGTGGTGACCCCGAATGGTAGGACTGTAAACTGATCGTGTTGTCCGTCCACTATGAACCTTAGATACTTCCTGTGAGCAGGGTGCATGGGAATGTGGAAGTAGGCGTCCTTGAGATCTAGTGTGGCAAGGAAGTCGCCTTGTTGTAGAAGTGGAAGAACCTGTTGCAGAGTGATCATATGAAAATGATCGGACTGTATGTAGAGATTGAGGGGTCTGAGGTCCAGTATTGGTCTGAGGGTGCCGTCCTTTTTGGGGATTAGGAAATACAGCGAGTAAACCCCCGTCCCTTGGTGCTGTAAGGGAACTGGTTCTATTGCGTGCTTTTGAAGCAGTGAGAGAACCTCTTGTTTTAAGAGCGTAATGTGTTCTGTGGACATTGGACGCTGTTTGGGTGGAATGTTGGGTGGGGTTGCTGTGAGTTCGAGGCAGTAACCATACTGGATAATCTGTCTTACCCACTTGTCTGTTGTGATGGAATCCCAGACAGGCAGGAACTGTGAGAGTCTCCCTCTGACCGGAGTGGAATGGTCTGGAGGGAGTGGAGGGAAGTCACTGTTTAGTAGCGGAGGAGGCACGAGTGTTGGTATTACCTCGGCCTCTGCCTTTGTTGTTATTTCCCCTGTATCCACCTCTAAAATATCCTCTGTTGGGGGATGCGTGAGTGGTGGTTTTATATGAAGAGGAGGCGGTGTCTGTTCCATTATTTTTAGATGCTCCCCTATAAAAGGAGCGACGAAAGGAACCACGTGGGGATGGAGACTGTAATGGATTTAGCGGTCTCAGTGTCCTTTTTCATTTTTTCTAAAATGGTGTCTACTGCCGGCCCAAAATGGTGTTCCTGATCGAATGGTTGGTTAAGGATAGCCGTCTGAACCTCTTGTTTAAAGCCCGAAATGCGTAACCAGGCATGTTGTCTGTGTAGCACACTAGTGTTGACAGACCTGGAGGCTGTGTCGGCTGCGTCTAGGGCACATTTGATGGATGCGTTGCTTATTAGTTTGCCCTCTTGAATTAAGTCATGTGCCTCTGTTTTGTATTGGTCAGGCAAATGTTGTAACAGGGTCTCTAGGCGGTCGTAGTGGGCCCTGTCGTACCTAGAAAGTAATGCTTGGGTGTTAGCTATGCGCCAGTGATTAGTTGCTTGAGCAGCAAGTCTTTTGCCAGAGGCATCTAGCAATTTGGATTCTTTATCCGGAGGTGGTGCGTCACCGGAGGTTTGAGAATTGGCGCGCTTCCTAGCATTAGAGACTACTAGTGAGTCTAAGGGTAGTTGCCCTTTGATGTAGGTGGGATCGGCAGGGGCAGATTTATATTTTTTATCAATCCTAGGATTGAGAATTCTGGTCCTGACTGGGTCTTTGAATGTGTCAGGGGCGTGTTTAATGACCCCTTTTAACATTGGCAGGGTTTGGACAGTTTTCTGGGACTGTTCAAAGGTTTCTAGGAGGAAGTCGTCCTCCGTAGGGTCTGAGTGTATGGGGACGCCATGGTAGAGAGCAGCCCTGTTTACGAGTTGTCCAAAACCAATATTCTCTTCTGGGGGAGATGGTTTTGTTGGGTATGGTTGTGGAGAAGGGAGGTCTATTGGGTCATTGTAATGGTCCCAATGATCTTGTGGCATATCTGTATGATCGTCAGGATCAGTATAAGGGTCATTGGTGTGCCCCCCATTGTCAAAATCATCATCAACATTATCCTGTGGTGAAAATGGAGGAGGTGTTGGAGTGTGTGGAGGAGAGACAGGTTTAGAAGGAGGACCTGGCTCAGGAGAAAGGATAGGGTTAGGGGGAAGAAGAACAGGAGAAGAGGGTCTGATAGGTGAAGTGGCACAGTCTTTCTTCTTTGAAGGCACTACAGGAGTGTCTTTTGTGTCCAACTTCCTCTTCTTGTGTGGAATAGTAGCCACATGTCCTGTTTTGGGATCTGTGTGTGGCTTTTTCTGCTTGGGATCGAGAGGATCAGGGTGAAAAAGTGTCTCTTGGTCGATAACCGCTTTCGGCGCCGACGTCTTCGGGTCCGATCGAGGTTTTGATTTGTGCTCTTTAGCTTTAGGAGCTTGTTTAGAGTCCTTTGGCTTTGTTATGGAGCCGGAGATGTTCTTCGGTTCCGAAGGTTTTGGCTTCGGAGCCGATGGTTTGTCTTTCGGCGTCGAAGTGGTCGGTGCCGACTTGTGTTTGGGAGTAGGTTGGTCTCCTGTCTTCGGTGCCGAAGGCGCCGGTGGGACTGTGAGATGAGGTTTGCTCGGTCCTGAGCTACCGGAAGTCTTGGCCTTTGTCTTTGGAGCTGAGCCCGAGGGCGGGGCTTCTGAAGCTTGTTTTAGGTCGCGACTGGGGCCAGCAGGCGGAGTCTTGACCAGGGCCTTGGTTTTTGGAGGTGGAGTTGGGGTAGGGGCAGTTGTACTCACTCGTTGACCAGGAGTGATGTGGTCGTCTGAGTCGTCTGCTTCGGACACGATTTGTAGGTCTTCGGAATCATCCTCCGGAACATCGGGGCCTTCATCGAAGATGTCCACTGGTGCCGGAGCTGGTGTCTGCACCATGATGTGTCGTCGGGCCCGGCGATCACGGATGGTTTTCTTAGATCTAAAAGAGGCGCAGGCCTGGCAGTCGTTCTCGTCGTGTTCGGGCGAGAGACACCGGTTACAGACCTTGTGATGGTCACTGTGTGGGAATTTGGCTCCACTCTGGGGGCATTTTTTGAATGGAGTTCTTTCCATGAGCTGTAGGCCCGAGCGGCGTCGGTAGGCCCAACGGCCCGCGTCGACGACCGGAATGGAATAGGAGAGATGCGCGTTGAAGATTACGCGATCGAAAACAATACCGTCGAGTTAGAAATAATTTGCGCGTCGAAAAGGTTTGGAAAATAACGTCCGGAACCGGAGCGTTGAAGTTACATCCGAACCCGATGGCGGAAAAAAACAATCTGAAGATGGAGTCGATGCCCATGCGCACTATCGTCCAAAGGAGGAGTCACCTACCTCGTGACTACAAAAGACTCTTCCAAGACAACATCAAAGTGCAAGCATCCGAGCCCAACACCAGATGGCGATCTATGCACAGTGTACAATCTGCAGCTCATATGCCTCGAACATATATATATATATATATATATATATATATCATACTTAAACTTTTTAGAAATACACAGTCACTGGATGATGTCATCAGTGATGTCACTGACCAGGTCATGAGTGATGTAATATGTGACGTCATCAGCAGTGCATTGCGGGGGCGCGAGTTAGTTAGCTCAGCTAACTATAACGGCCGAATTTCTCTGGTTTTGAACGAGTGAAATGTCAGCCTAACTAGAACGTATCTGAAACCTGTGGTTTTTTCAGTGAATTTCCTAGGTTTTTTAAATGCTAATTCCCAACTATAACGTCCCTGAAACCTCTGGTTTTTTCAGTGAATTTCTAAGGTTTTTAAAATGCTAATTCCCAACTATAACGTCCCTGAAACCTCTGTTTTTTTCAGTGAATTTCTAAAGTCTTTTTAAATGTTAATTTCTAACTATTCCTACATAGGTAGGACATGTGCAGAAAGAGGAAAAAAGGTGCAGAAAGAAGCAAGAGAGGTGCTGCAGAAAGAAGGAAGGTGCAGAAAGAAGCAAGAGAAATGCAGAAAGAGGCAACAGAAGTCCAGAAAGATGAAGAAAGGTGCAGAAAGAAGCAAGAGATGTGCAGAAAGAACCAACAGAGGTGCAGAAAGAGGCCTACTTTGACTGTACCTTACAACAGACTCATACAAAGTAGCCTAATCACTAATCCTTCTCCCAAGTTGTCTTAAACCTCACTTTTCTCTTGAAGGTTCACTATTAATCGACTGCTTAGAATGTTAGGCCTACCAAATATAAAACAGCAATCCTAAGCATATCACTGTTGTAAGTCTGATCAAGTTTGTGAAGGTATGCATGCGTGTCTATGCTTTTACCTAGTGACATGTTAAATGAAAATAAACATACAAATACTTAAATACCTGTGTTTCAAACAGCATACTCTGTAAATTTATGTACAAAAAGGCGTATGCATTTCTTTCTGCTTACTATACAGGGCACATGAGTATTCAATAGAATATTGAAGGGGCTCTATAACACATATATACATAAGACATGTCTGCCTGTGCAACCGAATGACAGCAGAACTGAGAAGATTTGACCACCTATAGGAGAAGTTACCTGCTTTTTAAGCTACCATCTTCAGATGCATAACTCATGTAAGAATACATGTACAAGTAGACATATACCTCAGTCACGAGAGCACGCAGACCTTTAAACTTGACAGCTTGCACTTCCCATTTGAGTACAGAAAGAGGTGAGAGTAGTTCAGAAAGAAGCAAGAGAGTTGCAGAAACAGTCAAAAGAGGTGCAGAAAGAGGGAACAGGGGTGCAGACAGAGGCAAGAGAGGTGCAGAAAGAGGAAAGAGGGGTTCAGAAAGAAGGATAGAGGGATACAGAAAGAGGCAAGAAGGGTGCAGAAATTTGCAAGAGAGGTGCAGAAATTTGCAAGAGAGGTGCAGAAATTTGCAAGAGAGGTGCAGAAAGAAGCAAGAGCAGTGCAGAAAGAACCAACAGAGGTGCAGAAGGAGACAAGAGAACTGCAGAAAGAGGCAAGAGAGTTGCAGAAACAGGCAAGAGGTGTAAAAAAAAGGCAACGGGGCGCAGAAAGAGGGAAGAAGGGTGCAGAAAGAGGCAAGAGGGGTGCAGAAAGAGGCAAGAGGGGTGCAGAAAGAGGCAAGAGGGGTGCAGAAAGAGGCACGAGCGGTGCAGAAAGAGGCACGAGCGGTGCAGAAAGAGGCACGAGCGGTGCAGAAAGAGGCACGAGCGGTGCAGAAAGAGGCACGAGCGGTGCAGAAAGAGGCAAGAGAGGTGCAGGAAGAGGCAAGAGAGGTGCAGGAAGAGGCAAGAGAGGTGCGGGAAGAGGCAAGAGAGGTGCGGGAAGAGGCAAGAGAGGTGCGGGAAGAGGCAAGAGAGGTGCGGGAAGAGGCAAGAGAGGTGAGGTAAAAGGCAAGAGAAGTGCGGGAAGAGGCAAGAGAAGTGCAGAAAGAAGCAAGCGAGGTACAGAAAGAGGCAAGAGAAGTGCACACAGAGGCAAGAGAGGTGCAGAAAGAAGGGAGGTGCAGAAAGCGGAAGAGATGTGCAGAAAGAGGCAAGAAGTGCAGAAAAAGGAAAAAAGGTGCAGAAAGAAGCCAGAGAAATGCAGAAAGAGGCAAGAGAGGCGCAGAAACAAGCAAGAGTGGTTTGCACACCATTAGTACCAATTTAACACCCACATTTAGCAATAAGTAACAGGTGACCATTCTAGGTTTGCAAAGGGCCTTCCACCACGCTATAACACTTGTCGCTGCATTTTTGGTAACATTTGAGCCGTTTGAGCTAGAAACAAGTTTTTTTTTGTTCAATTCTGCAGATTATGGATTATGTGGCAAATGCGGAAAATGTATAATAGTGCGAAAGTAGGTGCAGCCAAACAGTCGCAAATTCCAGTGGCCCTGCTCATACCTCTGATTAGGTCCAGAAGTGCTCTTCAGTGGTTCCTTCTTTTTTTTGTCTCATTGAGTTTATAATTTAGCTTCTATGGAAACGAGGAAGACTAAACCTGAGGTTACCACAACACAGACTACCATAGGACATAATTGCTCTCCATAACACATAATCCCACTCTACATAATTCCTATACACTAAATAGCACATACTTTCTATCTACATAATTTCACTGCACAACATACCACATAATTTCACTACACACAACATACATCCACTCCAAAAAACATTAGTAAAAAACTTTTACATTTACAACGCCAATAGCTCTAACTCTCGCAAATGCGAGACCTATTACATTGCAAATGCTTCTTTAACTAGTAGTCGCATTTGCAGAGTGGTGGAGAAAGGGGGATGGGCTTCCGACCAGCGCTCAGGAATTCCGCTGCGTAGGACTTACAGGAGGTACCAGGAGGGCTTCTTGGCCCCCAAAGTCCCTCTGGAGTAAAGTAGACTTCATCCCCCAACCCGTAGTGTGCCAGGAGGCGCGTTTGCAGAGTAGTGGAGAAAGGGGGTGTGGCCTCCGAAGACCTCTTAGCAATCCCACTCTGTGGGACTTACTGGAGTTAACAGGAGGGGTAGTTGGCCCCCAAGGACATCCTTGGGGGCCAACTACCCCTCCTATTACCTCCAGTAAGTCCCACACAGCAGCATTGGTAAGTTCTCATAGCAGGCCACGCCCCCTTTGCCCACCAGTCTGCAAACGCACTCCCTAGCGCGCTCTTGGATGGGGATTGAAGTCCCCTTGCCTCCTGAGGGGCCAACTAGCCCACCTGATATCTCCAGTAAGCCCCAGATAGTGGGATTGCTGAGAGGTGTACACAGGCCTCACCCCCTTTCTCCATCACTCTGCAAACGCGCCTCCTGGCGCACTGCTGCTTGGGTGATGAAGTCCACTTTAGTCTTGAAGTCCTCAGGACACAAGAGGACCTCATCGCCCCACCAGCAGTGCGCCAAGAGGCGCGTTTGCAGAGTGGTGTAAAAAGGGGCGTGGCCTCGCACCACCTCTCAGTAATCCCACTGTGTGGGGCTTACTGGAGTTACCTGGTGGGCTAGTTGGCCCCTAAGGACCCTTAGGATTCAAGGGGACTTAATCTCCCAACCCAGAAAGCAACAGTAGGTGCGTTTGCAGAGTGGTGCAGGGAGGGTGCGGGGCCTCTGGCGAGATGCCGGCTTCTCTTTTCTTTTTTTCTTTAGAAGGGGGGCTGTGTGGCCCCCCTTTTTACTTTTTTGGGCCCTGGGGACCCCATCCCCAGGGCCTGACACCCATTTAAAAAAAATAAAAATAATATGAACGGGAAGGGGGCCGCGTGGGCCCCCCTCCCGTGGCCAATTCCGGCCCCGGGGACCCCATCCCCTGGGGCATGGCCACATATATATATTTTTTGTTTTATGGAGGGGGGCTGCGTGGCCCCCCTCCTGAGGCCTCTATTGGCCCCGGGGACCCCATCCCCCGGGGCCGGTCTTTATTTATTTATTTATTTTTATTTTTGGGAAGGGGGGCCGCGTGGCCCCCCTCCCGGGCCACTTCTAGCCCCGGGACCCCATCCCCCGGGGCAGGCACTATCCGTTGGGGACCGTGAGGGGAGCCCCAATGCCCCCACGGTCCTGCCGGCTCCCCGCGTCCTGCAGGAGCCGGCATTGCTTTTCCACATGGGGAGCTCCTGACATGCAGCTCCCCTTGTGGAAAAGCAATCTGCTTTTCTTCATTGAAGCGAGAGCAGGTTTCCCTGCTCTCGCTTCAATGAAGCAAAGCAGCTTGCAATGACAGGGCGGGAGCCGCGCGGCTCCCGCCCTGTCATTGCAAACAGCAGTGTCCCGGGGTGGGCACCCCGGGACACTGCAGGAGCCGGCCCTGGGGGTGGCGGTCCCCAGGGCCATCAAGGGCTCAGGGAGGGGGCGCGCGGCCCCCTCCCACCTATTGCACAGCCCGGGGAGGTGGTGGTTCCCGGGAGGGCCGTGTGCCCCCGCAAAATAATTAATAAAAGCCCTGGGGGTGGCGGTCCCCGGGGCTTGGGGGGGCGTTGGAGGTCCCCCCACACATTAAAAATAAGAAGCCCCGGGGGGGTGGCGGTCCCCAGGGGGGGGGGGACATGTGCCCCCGCAAATATTTATGGAAAGCCCCGGGGGTGGCGGTCCCCGGGGCTGCGGGGGGCCTCCCTGGGCCCCCGCATTTACATTATTGCATGCCCCCAGGACTTGGCCCACCCGGGGGCTAAATAATAACGAAGCGCGGGAGTCCGCACTTCGCTTTTTTTTTCCGGCCGAAATTCGCGCTGGGTGCGCGAATCTCGCCGATTTAAAAAAATAAATAAAAAAATGCTTTTTTTGGCCCTGGGGGTCCTTGTGGGACCCCCTGAGCAGGCCTAGGGGGTCAGGGTGTTTCTACCCTGCCCCCTTTTCTTGTTTTTCGCGTTTGTTTTTCTCTTTTCTTGTGACTCGGTTCTACCGAGTCACAAGATGGCTGCCAACACTTCCTGGTTTGGAGTGTTGACAGCCAATTAGAATAAAGCTTGTGGTCGGGAGGGTCCACGGATCCTCCGTGCCTCTAGATATCGCCATGTTTATTTTTTGATTTTCTCAGCAACTACTGTCTAAAGTTTCCTATGGGAAATTCATTTTTCGTCCTCTTTTTTTTAATTTCTCAGGAACTACTGAACGGATTTACACCATTTAACAAAAAGAGTTCTTTCTGAAACAAGGGCTACCTTTTTGCCAAATTTGGTGTAATTCCGTTCAGCAGTTTGGGCTGTAGCCGTGTCTAAAGTTTCCTATGGAAAATAACATGGAGAAAACACGTTTTGGGACCCCCCTTTTTTCTCGGCCCCCGCTTATCTAATCACCCCGAAACTTTCAGGATAGGAGCTGACTGGAGCACCCCACGAGTTTTGAAAATTTCGCGAAGATTCGTTATCCGGCGCCAAAGTTATTGGGAAAAGAAAAAACGCTTTTCCTATGGAAACTAGGTCCTAACTATAACTATCTACTGGCGACCGCCAGTAGATAATCTATATCTATATCTATATATCTATATATATATATATATATATATATATCTCTATCTATAGATATATCTATAGATATATCTATAGATATATATAGATATATAGAGATAATATATAGATATAGATATATAGATATATCTATATAAAAAAAATCTGTATGGCCAGTCGGTAAAGGAGTGCTCCTAGAAGGAATACAAACGTAAAGCACGAAGGGGATAACATCTTAGAGATGCGGCGGCATGCGGTCTTTAGATCGACTTTAGACACATTTGCAGCTGTTTTCAGCAGGAAAGAATAGAAATCCGCAGTGATGTAGAAGCCAATAGAAGATAAAACAGGAAGCGTCTAATGGGTGAGAGACGGTCACAGCAGGAAGATTATTGAGCAACTGTAGAAGCATCTTCACTTCAACAAAACACCTACTAGTCGGTTTATATTCAAGCCTCGGTGTGTCAGTGTGCGTCCACTTACCAGAATCCCTTCATTCCATGTAATCTAATAACAAGGAATTTCTGAGGTACCAGGGCTCCTGACCCCGGCAGTGTGTGCCAGGGCTCCTGACCCCCCAGGCAGCGAGCGCCAGGGCTCCTGACCCCCCCCCAGGCAGTGTGTGCCGGGGCTCCTGACCCCCAGGCAGTGTGTGCCGGGGCTCCTGACCCCCCCAGGCAGTGTGTGCCGGGGCTCCTGACCCCCCCAGGCAGTGTGTGCCGGGGCTCCTGACTTCCCCCCCCCCCAGGCGGCGTGCGCCAGGGCTCCTGACCCCCAGACAGTGTGCGCTAGGGCTCCTGACCACCAGACAGTGTGCGCCAGGGCTCCTGACCCCCCCCCAGGCAGTGTGCGCCAGGGCTCCTGACCACCCAGACAGTGTGCGCCAGGGCTCCTGACCCCAGACAGTGTGCGCCAGGGCTCCTGACCCCCAGACAGTGTGCGCCAGGGCTCCTGACCCACAGACAGTGTGCGCCAGGGCTCCTGACCCCCAGACAGTGTGCGCCAGGGCTCCTGACCCCCAGACAGTGTGCGCCAGGGCTCCTGACCCCCCCCAGGCAGCGTGCGCCAGGGCTCCTGACCCCCCCCCAGGCAGCGTGTGCCAGGGCTCCTGACCCCCAGGCAGCGTGCGCCAGGGCTCCTGACCCCCCAGGCAGCGTGCGCCAGGGCTCCTGACCCCCAGACAGTGTGCGCCAGGGCTCCTGACCCCAGACAGTGTGCGCCAGGGCTCCTGACCCCCCCCGCCAGGCAGCATGCGCCAGGGCTCCTGACCCCCCCCAGGCAGCGTGCGCCAGGGCTCCTGACCCCCCCCCCAGGCAGCGTGCGCCAGGGCTCCTGACCCCCCCCCCCCAGGCAGTGGGCACCACGGCTCCTGACCCCCCAGGCAGTGTGTGCCAGGGCTCCTGACCCCCCCAGGCAGCGAGCGCCACGGCTCCTGACCCCCAGGCAGTGTGCGCCAGGGCTCCTGACCCCCAGGTAGCGTGCGCCAGGGCTCCTGACCCCCCCAGGCAGTGTGCGCCAGGGCTCCTGACCCTCCCCCCAAGCAGTGTGTGCCTGTGGAGATATGGGAGCGGTAAAGGAGAGGAGAATATCTTTAAGTGGCTCGGGACGTTTTTTCAGAGCAATGCTGAAAATGATGCAGTGAGAAGCTGGGATTGAACCAGCTCGGTGTTTGTAACGTAACTGCCCTTCTCCAAAGGCATGCGACTGGTGCAATGCTTTCTGTGGGCCTTTCATCTGCAGTCACTGTTAAGCCTCCAGCTTACTTTTAGACCGACACCGACTTTGCACGTTGCACACACAGGGCTTTAAAGCGCAGGTCGAGCCTGAGCAAGGGCTGCAAGCCACAACCTGCCTCTCGTCGGCTTTACATTCCCCACTATGTACAACATGCACATGTACCCCGGCTGACAACTGCCAGGTGAAATCAGCCACCTGTGTGCTGGGATCCTACAAACTACAGCAGCTTGGAGGATGAAATGATCTCGGGAGAGCAGCCAGGGCTCTCCTCAAATGATCTGCCATTTGAGACGAAAGTCTGCACCATGCGTCCACTTCAAAGATCTTTTTTATATAAATTCCAAGTATGAGGACAGTGGATCCTTTATCCAACCTATTCAATGAGATGTGCAGGATTACTAAGGTGAAGGTAGTGCATTTGCCAGCTAGGATCGAATGGAGTGATGAGGGAGCGGAGGTGCTAGGGGTGCCAAGGGCTCCTACTGCTAAGATACCTACAGGCCACACCTAATGCTTCATCAATAAATAAATAAGATGAGAACAAAAATAAGGTGCAACGCAAAGGCTGGAATTGGAAGAGGCTCCTTCGCACCCTGCATCTGTCCCCCAATTACTGACTATGCCACCAAACAGATCTCCTCCAATACTGGCTTGCCCTTTTTGGCACCACTGAGAGGCCTCAGGAAAAATGTTGTCATACCTTATTGCTTTTGTTGACAAATCCTGGATTGTCCACCTGGCACTGGATTACGTTTCGGTGACTAGTCATCCTTTAAAAGATCCGTTTTTGTTTTTAAATATTTTTTACTGCATTTTTAAACAATGATATAACTGCGCAGCCACCCAGAGTCACAACCCTGATAAGCTTGTTCCAATTGAAACACCAGTACACTTGCGTCTTTCCGCTGCCAGCTGCACACCAGCATCCTTTCCACCCGGGGCTACTGCAGAATGGGCCGGCCTGCAGCTTAAGGTGCTTTACATCGTCCTCAGCCACCAGTTTTTCAACATACACATCCCACATTAGCCCCACTGGTGCACGGCCACCCTGCAGTCTAAGGTTTAAAAGCTTCCTTAAGATGCCCTCTAGACACGTGTCAGCAAGATGACAATGACAGCGCCTATTTTTTAATTGTTTGAATGCACTTTCATAGTCTAGATAAAAACCCAATCAAAACCTTGGCGACTTTTCTCAACCTTCTTTCTGCTGCCACTTCCTCACACTACAGTAGTCATTCCCTTTTCTGTTCGTGTTCCTTGGTGTAGTTCTTATTCCCTCTTGTTGTTTCCTGCCACACCTTTAGGCGGTCAACTTTTTATCTGAAGATACTTTTTCCAGCTATTCAGGATCGCTCCTCATTCTTCCCTGCTGCAATTAAGTCCTTGGTGACTTTTTATAACTCATTAATTAACACCTTCACCACTAGCTTGTTTGTTTTTTCTTGTGCGATTCTCCTTTTCCATTTGCCCCAGTGCTTAATTTGTAAAAAAATATATATATATATATATATATATATATATATATATATATATATATATATATATATATATATATATATATATATACATATATATATATATCATTAAGCACTAGCATTTTAATTGGAGGATTGGCTGTCCAAAAACAAAGCATAGACACCACACTAAAAATAGGCAACCATCTTGTGAGTTGCAGCCTACCTGTGCCCCAGATTGCAGTGAGCAGAGTCCAGGAAGTGGTAAGGAGGCAGACTAGTGCTGTCTCTTTCCTAAAAAAGTTTTAAAAACGATTTTCCCTACCTGTGATTGCATCATCTTATTTTTTCTTTTTAAATTTCTTTAACTGTCTTTGCCTGTGGTTGTTACAGTTTAAAATTCTAGTTTTAACCTGCCAGTGATTGCATAATTTATCCCATGTTTTTGTGTTTAAACTTGTGTTTTTCCTGCCTGTGACTGCTTCCATTTAACCTGTTGAATTGTGGGATTTGCAGTCCAAACTGTAGTTTTTCCCTCTCATTCCCTGTGACTATCAGTTTTTCCCTCCAAATGTCTCCTTTGCTCTGTGCTAAGATCTGTATGTTAAGCAGTGCACTTCCAGCGACCATCTTGTGTTAACAAGTCAGTGAAACCAGCCCCCCCCTTCCCTCCCGAGACCCCAGTAATGTGCTGTAAGCTGTTTAAACTGTGTTTAATAGGGACTGTGCACTTCGTTTTTTGGCCAGGAGAGGGAGTAAAGTTTTATACAAATAGTGTTGTTAGAGGACAAGTTTGTTGGGGCCTTACCTGCAGAAGTCCAAAGTGTGGATTGAGCCGGTCTGTCTCCTAGGAGATTTCTGAATAGAGAAGCAGCTTCCAACTCCCCGGCCAGCAAACCTTGTCTGAGGTAGCTGGGACCTTATATAGTCTGATATTGTTTGGTACATGTGGACACTGATTGGTGGTTGTATCTGATGTTTCTATTGGATTAGGGTTAGTGTCCTCATTGGTTGGGTATTTGAGTGTTCTGATTGGTTTCTGGGTCTGTGATTCAATCAATGTAGGGTTGGGACTGGGGCTAGGGTTAGTATTTCTATTGGAAGTAGGGACTAGGGATTCCTGTGTTATTGGTTGTTGGGACTAGGGTTGAGACTACTGGTAGGGCTAGGGCCTCTATTGGACATAGAGATCAAGGGTTTTTGAAACTGATTGGGTGCTTGGACTAGGGCTAAGATTGGCTGTAAGGTCCTCGTCTCCTATTAGTTCTAGATTTTAGGGCTAGTGCTGTGATTGGATATTGTTAGGGCTAGGGTTCCCATTGGCTGAAGGGGTCACCTGACTACTAGGGCTATAAATGGCCAAGGCTTAGGGCGTCTCAGCTAAGGGTGGAGAGGACAAGGGTGAGTGCCTGTTTGAGCCTGTTCGAAACTGGTCGGGACCAGGGCCAGGAATGCTGCCTATTTTCCAATTTATTAATACCCACCCTATGCATTTGTCCCTCTGTAGATAAGCATTGATTTTCAGTATAGATATGTGCCTATCTTCGTGTATTGCTTTGTATAAACATGTACAATAATTATGTTATAAAAACAAAAAAAACAACAACAAAAATCTTCTTTGGTCTACATGTACTTGCTTCCATTGGGCATCTATGTACCTCCATGTACTTGGATCTGTGTGTCTGTTACTTTTCTCCTGAAAAAGCATATCCAATGCACTACCCTATTTCTCATCCGCTACCTCTATCAATATCTTTAATCTGCATATACTTACCTCCTTTATGCATCTATATACTTTCAATGTACTTATGGATCTATACATTTATCACTTTCTTCTAATTTAGCATTTCCAATGCACTACCCTATTTCTCAGCCTATACTTCCCTCAATATATCTTCTAGCCCAACTTTCTGACTCATCTCAAACTTCTTTCTACTACTCTTTCCAATGCACTACCCTATTTCTCACCCTATACATCTATCAATATATCCTCTACATCCACTCTCATTTATCCCAAACGCCATACCACTATTATGTTCCCCAAAATAACCCTTTCTTGACTCTCTCCTACTCTACCCCTCCTTGTATCATCTGACACCTCTTTTACTATACCGATCCCCCAAAACAAACCTTTCTAAACTCTTCCCTCTGACTCTTCCCCTCCAAAAACCCTTTTTACTCATCCAAAACCCTCCTCCTACTGCTATGACCTAAAAAAAGAAATCTTTCACTCTTCTATCCCTCCACTATCCTTTTCAATCAAAATAACAGACTAGCATGTTCACTTCTCTAATTCCATATTCCACTATACTAATTCACCACTAATCCTTTATGGGTTCCAGAGTAGCGTGCTACTCGCCAACAAAGCGTTTCAACACCTCATCAGGGTTACAAGCGCTATATAAATGCAAACCTTTTTTCCTTTTTTACCCCTCCCTAACCCTTCTCAATCCAAATAACTGACTAACATATCCACCCCTCAAATTACTTCATATTTCACTATACTAATTTTCAACACTAATCCTTTATGGGTTCCGGAGTAGCCTGCTACTCGCCAGAAAAGCGCTTCAACACCCCATCGGGGGTACCAGGCGCTATATGAATGCAAACCTTTCTTTCCCTTCTATCCCTCCGCTATCCTTCTCACTCCAAATAACTGACTAATATCCACCACTCAAATTACTTTCATATTTCACAATACTAATTCACCACTAATCCTTTATGGGTTTCCGGAGTAGCGTACTACTCGCCCAAAAAAAAAGCGATTCAACACCCCATCAGGGGTTAGAAGCGCTATATAAATACAAACCTTCTTTCCTCTTCTATCCTTCTGCTATCCTTCCGAATCCAAATAACTGACTAACATATCCATCCACCACATAAAATTTACTTGCATGTTTCACTATACTAATTCAACACTAATCCTCTATGGGTCCCGGAGTAGCGTGCTACTCGTCGAAAAAGCGCTTCGACGCCTCGTCAGGGGTAGTAAGCGCTATACAAATGCAATTACAATACAATATGACTTGAAAATGATCAATCAGATATTGAAGTACAACGCAAGTAATTTATTTTACTGCGAAATATTCAAATTCAGATTTTATGAGTACAATAGTCGTGCTATGTTGGTCACATGTTAATTCAATACTTGTTTATATATGTTGAACAGAGTATATGCACTAGCAGAACATGTTACATCGTCTATAACATGGTTGAACTGAACATGTTTAAAGATGGCGCCCATTTTGAAAATGTGAAGAACTCTATGGTGCCAAACGAAAATTCAGTCCTTTGTTAATGTCTTTAGCTATGAAAGTTATTTTAATGTGGAAAAAATGGCACTTTTGCATCGTGAACAAGACAGCGTGAAGCTGCCGAAACGCATAGATGTTGTCGTTACTGTAAAATTAAAACCGAGTGACTAGTACCCCTTGGAGTGCTGGATGGTTATTGCAACGAACTATGATCTTATGGATATATATCTATATATATATCAGTCGCGGCTCGCAATTCTCGCATGCAGCCTACATAGAGAAAATGTAGAGTGCGCATGACTGCTTTGGTCGGCCCCAGGGCCTACCAAAGCAGTCAGGGTACTCAGAGTGGTGCAAGCCACTCCTCCCCGCCCGCAACCAACCAGGCATACCCCTGCATTCTGCTTTCTCGCAGCGCAGAAAATAAAATGGTATTTAAAATACCATTTTATTTTCTGCTTCTCGCACTGCGAGAAAGCAGTGGGGCGGCGCTCCTCCGCCCTAATGGAGGAGCACACACACACACACACACACACACACACACGCACACGCACACGCACACGCACACGCACACACGCACACACACGCCTTTGTCAGGAGGCCATTGCAGCTTGCACCACACATTGCCCCTGCAAGCGTTGCCAAGAACAGTACCATCACAACTACTAACCATCACACTCCTACAAGTGTGAGTTCAGAATATTCCAGTTCCAGGCCCCCAAAGCTATATAAGAATGGTTTAGGCGGCAGGTATTAATGATTGTTAAAATATGTAGAATTAATAATTACTGTTGTACTGATTTCTAAATTAGACAAACAGCGCCACCATGTGGCAGACTGTCATAAGTGAAGGTGTTGACAATTAAGTGCCGGTACTGAGCACCAGAAACCACCGGCTCAAATTAAGCAGTGATGCCCTTAAGACAGCCAGGTCCCTAAGTGCCCAACTCTCATTAGTTGTTCCATCTCTTCGACTAGGTTGCATAGTAGTATTGATCTTAGCTGTATCTGAGTGATGCCTCTTATTGCTTTGCTCAGATTTATAAAAGAGTCAGTGATTGATGAAAACTGCTGGAGATTGACTTATAATGAGCCGTCATTCCAACCAAAGAGTTGGTATGCTCACATCAGCACGATGGTTAACTGGTAGCATGTGCGGAATCATCAAGAGAATGCCCCACACGCCAAGGCTCTGGGCCTAAGATAAGTTTAAGATCGGGGAGAAGCCGAGGCATAGTCTGGGTCTGTTCGGGAGTTGTGACACCGCCCTTTGGACCCAAGGACAGGATAGGGTAGCACTAGTCTGACTTGTCTCGCCAGCAGGCATTCTATGGGGCTTTCCTGGTCTTGCACAGTCTCTGCAGCCAAAACATGGCTATAGATGACCAGGAAAGATTTGCACCCGGACCCTATGCAGTCTGAGTTACATATTACAGGTCATCGGTGTAGGGCTACCAAATGTACGAGGATGAGTTAGGTGGAACTCTATTGTCCATAGTACGGGGGTGGGTGCCACCTTGAAACACCATCTTTGACTTCACACGGAGGAGAGTATTGTGCCATGAATCTGGATGTGCTGGTATGGGTTGAGGACATGGGCCCTGACTCCAGCTCACAGAACCTGCATCTGCTTCATTCATCTGTCTGCTTCCTAAAGAAAATAAGCAAACCCTAAACATGGTGGATATGTCGACCCAGTCAAAGTACAAACCAGAATACATTATTTAGTACCTCAAACAAGAGGGTAAGGGGACCACTATTATTACATGGAGTGCAGTTTCCAAGATTGCTGCGGCATGTCTTAACTATACTGATTTACAGTAAACAGCCTAATGCCCCAGCTCTACCTGGCATGGTTTTAATAAAGTCCAGACTAACATATAGCCAAAGGTTTGGAAGTCCTTATTGCCTAAGCACTGAGGTCCCTTCACTGGGAAGATCCAGGAAGAAGTCGACCAGGTGGCCAGGCATGCACTTCTACTCACTTTAGGACAGACCACTGTGGTCCAGTCGTTGGACACAGGCATGATAACCACCTTCCTCACGCATTAATGCTTTGGGTGGGTGTGGTCTCAGGGCGATGAGCGACTACTAACATCTTAAAGTTAATTTCCAAGACTGAAATGCTGATTCACATAGCCTGTTAGATAGCGGACTGGAATAGAGTTGGCATCTTTGTGTTTTCTTCTTTGGCTTTACTAACTTTGTGTCTGGGTCGTTGTTTGGTAACAAGCTATCCCAAACAGTGCTGTGTGTAATAGTTATTCGGCACCCGCATTTTTACAGAGCTAATCATGATTTCACTTTACAACTACATTATATTTTTTCAAAGTGATATAAGGTACGTGACAGAGAGCTCCATTTAGCTATTTGAAACAAATGAGTCCTTTGACAAGGAAGTACAGAGGCCAGCATGGTGCCACAGTGAGAGTGGCTTCCGATCTGCAGGCTGCTGTGCAGTGGTAGAGAGGAGACAGTTTCGATCATCTCACTTTGGGGGTGAGTTGTGGTTGGAGGCTGTGGTGATGCCCACTGGGTGACAAATGTAAAAATAACAATTGATGGACAGAATACAAAACAATGTCAAACATTCACCCCAGTACAGAAAGCTGGGCCTAAATCCATCGTTGTTATGCTCCCAATGCCATTTCAGTTTGAACCCAGCCATATGCAAATCAGTCTTGACCCTGCTCCCTATGTGAACAGTCCAGCCTGACCTGCCCGGCCAGGTCCTTCCTGGACTGGAAACAAGCATCCTAGGACCGGTTTCAGGGTTTCACCCCTCATCAGCCATGCTAGCTTGACTCCAGTGGCATGGAGAGCACGGGACCCACGTCTGGGCATACCCGTCCCACTCTGGGTGACAGATACAAAAAGAACAATTGATGGACAGAATGCAGAACAATGTCATACATTCACCCCAGTACAGAAATCTGGGCCTAAATCCATCGTTTTTTTTGCTCACCAGCCATTTTTGACCACCTCAGCTTGGGGGTGAGTTGTGGTTGGAGGCTGTGGTGCTGCCCACTGGGTCAAGGCATACAGGAGAAGCATAAAGCTGGCTGCCACTGAATGCTGCCTCTGTGGGGTTGTAAAAGCAATTAGAAACCCACTAGGGGCGTGCTTCCTAATTGGCTAACCAGCTCCCAACATTCAACACAGGGTGCTCATGGCACGTATTGTATGTGCTATGAGTGGCTATGTTGTAGAGCAGACTCTGCTATTTAAGTAACTGATAGACATATGCCCCTTAGGCTGTGAAAATGCTGTCAGACTGAAATCACCACAAATCCAACTCCGCCCACCAGAGGCCATTCATCTACCCGAGCGCGAATAAGCGATCTTTCAATGTCATGCTATCTGCTTTGACCACCTGTAACCAGAAAACAGATAGCAGAATAGTTCTGGTTCGGATATCCATCTCACACAGTCCACTGAACAGGGTACCAGATGATGATGACGATAACATCTGGTTATCACCATGTGGGTCTAGCTCAAATAAGCATCGTAAAATTGAGAGTCGAGGTGCCCTTACTCTACACAATCAGGCCATTTGAGTCCAGTTCATGTAAAAAACATGACCGCTCTTTTGAATTAATGTTCTCTGTGTTCCATTAGCATTTGGATTACTTCCGAAATCTATTTGCTCATCTGAAAATAGTGGCGCTAATGACTGGATAGATTTCAGTGTTTCAGCAGGAATGACTTGGGTTCCTTCTTAAAGGAGGAGTATTTCTGCTTCTTGGGTACCAGTGAGGTGAACACCGCTTCAAAAAGGATAGTCCTTGGACACTTGTACTCTTCGTTTATTGGTCAATAGAAGTGACAAAGTCAAATTTCCTATAATACAATTATTCGCCTTCACAAAATATGTAATAACTGCACGCACGTTTGTTGGTTTTGCCTATGCATAGCTTTAGGTTTGCAACTTTTTTAATAATGGTCAATGCCCAATCCCCAGGATGATAACAGAGGTTGCTGTAAGCCAACTCTACAGGAGCCAGTGTTTGAACCTTCCACGATGAAAGGATGGGTGGGTTCTGTTGATATTTATACACATCTATGCATTGGATACATTAACCCACTTAAATCCACACTTTTTGAAAACTTATTTTCACTGGGGTTTTCATAAGGATGCCAGAAAACAATTGTAGACATCACAAAAGTTCAACCTATGGAGATGAAACAACCTGCACACATTTCTATCCCACAAGGGGGAGTCCACAACTGGAAGACCTTTTATTAGACTATTTACCAGGATCTGTATCTTTCACTAATGCAAGAGCCTCTGTGGGAAAACCAGTCAACGGAGACTTGCAGAACTCCGCCAGGTGACCAAAAAACTCCACTGCGCTACGCAGAGTTCCACAAGCAGCGGCAGAGTGCATTTGATGAGCGCCGTTCACACTGATTTTTAGCGCCGGGTGTTTGCCCCGTTCTGTAAAATTAGCATGAACGGAACGATGCTCAGCGCAAGAGGGCACTGCTTATTTCTGCTGCTCGAGCGCTAGCTTCCTCAATGCGAACGGAAGGTTTCTCAACATAATCAGTAGCGACCATCTGAAACCGCCTGTGTTAAGAAATCTCGTCAGGAGGTGCTCTGGAGTAAGATTTTACTCGCTCGCCAACTTAAAGTTGGCGAGTGAGGGAAAAACTGTTTTCAGAACTCCACACGCGCCACGGAGCGCAAAGTGGAAAAATCTCCGCAAACTCTGCGAAGTTCACTGCCCAGGCCTAGATTTTTTTTTTTTTTTCATACAAACATATAAATAACAAAGGGCTCTCCACAACAGCATACAACATTGCATAATACATCAACCAACGTAATCACTTGGATGCCTTGTCTTGTGAGTAGATGCAGTTTCCCTGCTCATAAGTGCAAAGCTGCCAGAAAAAAAGGGCACTTTGTCCTATTTTATCTGCAAAAATATGCCCACTACCTTTAGGCAGCTGTATTTTTACTTTTATTATTTTTACAATTTTATTTTTTATATACCCGCAAAAATACATTTAAAAATTGGCACCCCTACTCCAAAACGTCTAATCCCTGATGGCTTCATGCTCTTAAACATACCCCCTCCAGTTGGAGGTCCTTTGAAGGGGCAGTCCAGTGTGGTGGGTAAAGGGTGATCTTAACTCAGTCCTACATCCTAACAATCAAGAACAAGATTTGGTTTTGAAACCTACTGTGAGCTATTGCCTTTTTAAATATAAACAACATATACATAGGCCATTCAGGGCACGCTTTAAGGTCTCACCACACCTCCGTCTTTTCGTTTTAGTGGAGGAGGGGCGATGATTCTTGTCTGCCTATTGCTAAGCTTCAGACCCCAAACCATACGGGCAAGCTCCTAGAATTCGCTACTGAACTGGGGGTTTCCTTGGTTACGGATCCTCTTTCTGTGATGTTTGGAGTTCCACGGCCCCTGCAGCTGATTTATTTAATGACGTGCAATTAGCTCATCAATCCAGGTTTGGTACAATCCAGAAAGAGAGCTATAAGGGGCAGAGCAGTTTGGAATGTTAGAAACAAGCATTGGCATAGCCAATAGGTCTCGCCTTTGGGACCGTATAAGTGGTTAGTCATGCTGTCACTTGGTGTAGCAGAACGAAAGTGGGATATAGCACAGGGAAACCAGGAGATTTTCCAAGAGGTCACGGCAAGTGTAAGGCTGCGAGAGTTGGAATAGTAATAACGAGCACCCGGGCTCTCCCACAGACTGCAGTCAATTTAAAAAAAAACATGAAACCGGGCGCCGTGGTAGGGAGAGCGGCGCCCGAGTAAGTAAATTTTTTTTTAAAAATGAACCGGGCGCCGTGTTTACATTAGCTCCAAGCGATTCTCTAAACAGGCCTGTAAATCGTGTTCTTACGGTCAACACTGCAATCACATTGCAAGTCAAGACATGCGCGGCATGGCAAACCCCCAAAATATTTATCATTAATATTTCTAGTAATATAATATTATTTTAAACACACGGTCGACATTGGCTTGCGCTGCATTGGTGCTGAAAGCTCAGATTTGCTAAAAAACAAAATACGATGCTCGGGTGAGGTTGCCCATCCTCCCCCTCCCCCCACTCGCATCGATCAGCTCATGTGATCCATTCTCGCCATGGTTGCGTAAGGCAGAGCTGCTGTAGCGTCTCTCGAGCTACTTTTGTTTTCATTAGATTTAAAAAACAGTGATGCTCTGCATACCAAGGGACCGGTGCCTCTGGACACCATCACATTCTCAAAAGTAAACGCGCTGACTGAGATAATCTTTTATTTTTTCCACCCGCACTACGTAATGCGTTTGCTCTCATCGTTATCGGTTTAGTCTTGCGCATCACTGTCCGTGTTCTGCCTCACACCATTATAAAAATACTATTTAAAATGTACTCCTCTCTCACGTGGCGGGCTTTACTGTATTTAGTAAGCTGCCTGCAGTGGTTACGCTCCTGAAATAAAACGAAATAACAAAGTTATTTAATCCTGCCGCTCATGAATGACAGACGTGCGAGGCTGATTCCCTATAAAAAATGACGGTCCTTGAGGCTGCAACGCTGCAGTCCTTTTGTCCTTTTTACAATGCATGTTTCTCTAGCCACAGTTTGGACATAATTAATGATATTTTAATATTAAATGTAAACCACCTATCCCGGCTAGAGCTCAACCAATGCGGAAATTACAGGTTAGCATAGCGTTGGTGCTGATTTTGAACAATCGCTTGAAGACAAGTTTTCAGGTTTTAAAAAGCATCTTTTTAGGACTCGGCATAAATATTCATGCATTTTTCATACGTTTTCATATTGTTGTGCATTAATTAAACAAGAGAAACAAACGCGGCCGCTAAAGCGAAAGCGACCGCGCTTTAAAGGCACAAAAAACACGGTTGAGGGGCAGGGACCTGCACAACGAAGACAGCTGGAATAACAAGCGCGGCCGCAGTAACCTGATCCACGATGAGGCATGCAGCACGCCGCTGCTCGCTCCCGAGAGCCTTAGGCCGTGGGAGTTAACTTTTGGAAGAGAGGTGGGACATGCACCCGCCTTTGGCCATTTGCGTGCTTTCATTTTTGAAAGCCACACGCAAAGGCCAATGGAATGTGTGGGAGGAGTCCGACCCACACGGAGAAGTCTCTTGGAAGTCTGGAGTGATTCCAAGATGCCCTCTCCTAGAGCAGCTAGGCTCGACCTAAAAAAGGCAGTTATCTGGGTAGTATGACATCCGATTACATAAAGTGACAAAATAGTGTGCCCCGAGTGTGGGGTGGTAAATTGTGTAGAGCTTCATTCCGAGTGGTAGCACAGACGGCAAAAGGGATTCTACTGAGAGCTTAAGATGTAAAATAAAAAATAAACAAAAATTAAATGCAGAGGTCTAAAGTTGTTCTGATGAGCCTGCTGTCTGCATTGCCAAACACCAAAGCTGCCTACTTCTGATTACATCTCTTGCCTCTCTTCCACTCCGCTACATTACTTGTTTCTTGATCTTACTCTTACTATGAACTGGGATCACCGCTTAAAGTATCGAAGGAAGTAAGAAAGCTCGGAATGACCATGGACCCCAAGCTGTCGATGAATGCCCAAGTGGACAAACTAGCAAGATCAAGCTTTGTCACTATAAAAACTCTGCGACGAATATTCCCTCATTTGGGATTTCCACACAAAGTCCAAGCTACCATCTCCCTTATTCTGTCCAAACTCGATTACGCCAATAGCCTCTACCACGGATCACCTTTAACGGCCATGAAGAGACTACAACGGATTCAAAACTCGGCTGCCATACTACTCTTGCATATCAAACCGCGAGACCACATCTCACCTGCCTTGAAAGCCATGCATTGGTTACCGGTTGCCAGAAGATCCATGTTCAAGCTACTTTGTATCACCCACAAAACAATACATGGAATGGGACCGCTCTTCATCAGGAATAAAATCACCAAACACATTCAACAAAGGAACATCCGCTCTAAAGGGGCATCTTGCCTTAAAATCCCAAGATACAAGAAAAAAACCATGGGTGGCACATCCTTCTCTGTTCAAGCAGCCAAACTATGGAACTCTTTACTCCCCAACATAAGATCCACCGACAACCACCTTATCTTCAGAAAACTACTCAAGAATTGGCTCTTCCCCACATAAGCACCATACGCAAACAGAAATTTACAGCATATTCCTCTGTATATAAGCATTTATTTTCACTATAGATATGTACCTATCTTTGTGTATTGCTTTGTATAAACAGGTAGAATAATTATGTTGTAAAAAATAAATAAAAAAACAAACAAAAATAAATAAATCACACAAAAAAATCATCTTTGGTCTACATGTACTTGCTTCCATTGTGCAACTATGTACCTCCATGTACTTGGATCTGTGTCTTACTTTTCTCCTGAAAAAGCATATCCAATGCACTACCCTATTTCTCATCCTGTACCTCTATCAATATCTTTAATCTACATATACTTACCTCCTTCATGCATCTATATACTTTCAATGTACTTATGGATCTATATATTTATCACTTTCTTCTAATTTAGCATTTCAAATGCACTACCCTATTTCTCAGCCTATACTTCTCTCAATATATCTTCTAGCCCAACTTTCTGACTCATCTCAAACTTCTTTCTACTACTCTTTCCAAAGCACTACCCTATTTCTCACCCTATACATCTATCAATATATCCTCTACATCCACTCTCTCATTTATCCCAAACCCCATACCACTACTATGATCCCCAAAATAACCCTTTCTAGACTCTTTCCTACTCTACCCCTCCTTGCATCATCTGACACCTCTTTTACTATACCGAACCCCCAAAACAAACCTTTCTAAACTCTTCCCTCTGACTCTTCCCCTCCAAAAACCCGTTTTACTCATCCAAAAGCCTCCTCCTACTGCTATGACCTAAAAAAAGAAATCCTTCACTCTTCTATCCCTCCACTATCCTTTTCAATCAAAATAACAGACTAGCATGTTCACTTCTCTAATTCCATATTCCACTATACTAATTCACCACTAATCCTTTATGGGTTCCAGAGTAGCGTGCTACTCGCCAATAAAGCGTTTCAACACCCCATCAGGGTTACAAGCGCTATATAAATGCAAACCTTTTTCCCGTTTCTACCCCTCCCCAAACCTTCTCAATCCAAATAACTGACTAACATATCCACCACTCAAATTAATTTCATGTTTCACCATACTAATTCCACACTAATCTTTATGGGTTCCAGAGTAGCGTACTACTCGCCAAAAAGCGCTTCAAAACCCCATCAGGGGTAGCAAGCTCTATATAAATACAAACCTCTTTCCCTCTTCTATCCCTCCACCTACCCTTCTCTATCCAAATAACTGAATAACATATCCACCACTCAAATTAATTCATATTTCACTATACTAATTTTCAACACTAATCCTTTATGGGTTCCGGAGTAGCGTGCTACTCGCCAGAAAAGCGCTTCAACACCCATCAGGGGTAACAGATGCTATATGAATGCAAACCTTTCTTCCCCTTCTATCCCTCGGCTATCCTTCTCACTCCAAATAACTGACTAATATCCACCACTCAAATTACTTTCATTTTTCAACATACTAATTCACCACTAATCCTTTATGGGTTTCCGGAGTAGCGTGCTTCAACACCCAATCAGGGGTAACAAGCGCTATATAAATACAAACCTTTTTTCCTCTTCTATCCTTCTGCTATCCTTCCGAATCCAAATAACTGACTAACCTATCCACCACTTAAAAATGTACTTGCATGTTTCACTATACTAATTCAACACTAATACTCTATGGGTCCCGGAGTAGCGTGCTATTCGCCGAAAAAGCGCTTCGACGCCTTGGCAGGGGTAGTAAGCGCTATACAAATGCAATTACAATACAATACAATTACTGGTCCCCCCCTTCCTTACTGTTTTGCCCTCTCTTCATTCTTCTCCACCTCTTTTCTGCCTTTCTCTGTTGCTCTGGGTCAAAGTCTGATGTCTCCAAACATGAGCTCACCACCTGCAACCACTACAACAACTTAAGCACAGAGTACAGGGGAAGAGTGAGGCCTGGTCTGTGGGTTTTGTATCCAGTTTCATGAGCAGCACCTACTGTAGGATACAAGCAGGAGGGGGAATACAGTTGATGGAAAACCTTTCCAATAGATTCATCAATATCAGTCTTCTTACAGCCACCACGACAGGGAAGATGGAAGACTTCTTTGAAGGCCGGCCCATGCTCCATCTGGTCAGATACAGTAATGGAGCCCGAGCAAACGCGTGTTCAGACCTGAAGAGGAGCCGAAACTCAGCACAACAATCAAGTATGGGGTTTTTACCACAAAGTTTTAACTTTTCTATGTCCCACATGCCTTTTAAAAGTGGTTTTTCTAAGAGTAGCTTAAAAAGGCCACTGGTTTACACAGGCCTTATGGTCCACCTGCATTTCCTTCAACTTGCCACTGTTGGGATCCCTGGTTAGACCTCAGTATTAATCACGAGAGTAGAAACACCAAAACCTCAGCAACTGAATACATACTACTGCCGCCTGCTGAGCCCCCAAGATACTCCAGGGGTGTCATTTGCATGCCCTTTTTCTATAACCTACTTCTGGGCATTAAGGTGAGTTTAGTAAATGTAGATTTGTGAAAGTTGGTTTTGTGAGCCCATCTTGGGGCCATGTTCAGTCCCTTTACTGATGCATTTTGGAGACCTTGCAAGTGGCATTTTTTGGGTGTGCCAATATCACCGTCACTGCTGTACACAGTCTGCGCCTGGTGTGACTCTGCGCCGATTGTTCCAAGTTTAAAAGGTAACTAAGGGGAAGATCCTAGGCAGCCCAGGAAGCAATGCTTTGGAACAATTTGCCACCAACCACGTACGTGCTGTTCAATTTAAAAAACAAAAATAAACTATAAAAATTCCTTTTCATCTTACCAGCCTTTGCCTTGGATCATTGTTTGTTAAAGGATCTATAATGCTTGAATAACTAAAGATTTTAGCATTTTAGAAATAAAAAGATAAACACAAAGTGCAACGCAGGATTCATTTAAAACACAGATTTCAAATGCTATCTTGCAGCAGCTCAGACTCCTTGTCATGATGACAATATGTTGTTCACCACCCTCTTCCCTTCCCACAGCCTCGGATTGATTCTCTCATTGATCACATCGATTACACCCAACATAATTCTCTTATTGTATGTGTATCATATCCCACCTACTTGAGCGCACAGGTCGCTTCTTAGCCACGTCAATGTGCATCGAGTGTTATAAAACCAGCGGTCACAGCACTTTGACAACATCTCTGAGGCGCTTCCATCCATCAGAATAACTTCACAAACAGGATGCAAGGGGTGCTTGCAGCCCAAAGAGGTGGGGAGAGCGGGACCTTGATTTCAGCCCGGATGAAGCTTCTCGGCAAAAGAAACATGTCTTATGGCGTCCAATCAGCTTCATTTTGTGCTGGGAAATGAGATTTTATTACAGTTTACTGCACTTGTCACTGCTGCCTGTGTTTATTTCTCCGAACGAGGGTGATGGCACTGCGCTGGGCTCATATTGGAAAACTCTAAAACTCAATAATGTGTTTTCTTGTTTCCATCTACTTTAATTAATATCAAAAAATATCTTTTGTTCAAAATGGTTGAAACTTTCCAACTCTTTACCTCGGGTGCAAGCGGCACTTAGAAGTGTGGTGAAAGGACCATGGATCTACTAAAACAAATATAGTTGTTTGGCTTTGGAAGGAACTTGTGCGTTATATAGGCTTTTTTGCTTTGTAGCATACAGAAACCTAAGCAAGCACATTAGTACTCTATGCATTCTGAGTTTTCTGTGACTTGTATACAATGGCGCACACTAGTTGACCAATTTATGCACCAAAAGTGGCAGTGTACAACCACTGTTCTGCAGATACAACCAGCACGCATAACAACCCTCCCTTTAGCCAAGTTTACAAAACCAATCCTTAATGCAGATGCCCGGAGAGGGTTCTGGGCAAAGAGGGAAGGAAAAGCCACTAGGATATCCAGGTCATTCAGGAGGTTGAATGGGCAATGATTTAAATCTAGCGCAATAATGGGCCTGATGAACCGGTTACTTGCCTTCGGTAAAGCTTTTTTCTGGTAGAGACCGCAGATTCCTCACCTTGTGAATTTCTCCCGGCACCAGACGGGATCTGGTAACTTTTCAGCAATTCTCTTGCTTGTCGACAGGTGGAGTCGTGTGGCTCCACGTCAGATCTGTCCCTCTCCGGATACGAGATCGGACCTCCATATAGGCGTCATCTCCACACACGGACGTCAGATTCTTTCTGATCTCTGTCAGCACTGTTGGACGCGGAGCTATGGAAATCAGATAGTGCGGTGTGCAGCTTTTTAAGCACAGCATCTTATTACTAGACAGCATGAGTACATGCTACAGAACAGGCAGAAGGGAGGGCAGTGACGAATCTGCGTTTAGATAAAGTTTACCAGAAAAGGAGTTACCGAAGGTAAGTAACTTGTTCTGGGAAAGACTTCTAATCACAGATTCTTCACATTGAGATTAGTTACCAAAGCAGTACAGCTCCTCTGGTAGTGGGTCTGGGAGTGACTCAGACCAGGAATTCCTGCAGGACAGATCGAGCAAAGAGCCCATGCCACAGGACTCTACTATCCAGGCGTCAATACTTTGTAAATGTACGGAGAGACACCCATGGCGCAGCCTGCAAAATGTCCAGAACTGGCACATAGCGCTGTAGCGCAGTGGTAGCAGCCTTTGTTCTGGTGGCGTATGCACACAATACTTCTGGGGGCTATTTCTTGGTCAGCCGATAGCAGATCTTGATGCATAATACAATCTATCTACAGATGGTCCTCTTTTGCACCACTTTACCTTTCTTAGCCCCAGAGAAACCAACAAAAAGTTGATCATCCTGTCGCTAGCCTCTATTTGGGTCTAGATAGAAGCTAAGCACCCTCATGGGGGCAAGTCAGAAGAGCCGTTCTTCCTCTTTAGAGGAATGAAGCAGTGCACAGAAGGCAGGCAAGGAGATGGATTGCCCTATGTGGAAGGGCGTTACTACCTTGGGCAGAAATGTTGCTTTTGTCTGCAGACCTAATATGTCTGAGAAGATATAAGAAACTGGTGGAAATACTGACAAAGGCTGGAGTTCACTCACTTGCCTGGCCAATGTTATTTATGTTGATGAGAAATGCCGTCTTGATAGTTAGGAGGTAAAGATGACAACTGTGTATGGGCTCGAAGGGAGTGTACATCAGGTAAGTTGCAAATTAAGGTCCTACTGTGGAATCACAGACAGTGTTGGCAGGAACTTGTGGATCAGCCCTTTCAAGAAACACATCGCAACAGGTGACTTGAAAAGGGATGGCTGATCAAGTAAACGTAGGAAGGCCTAGAGAACATAAAGGTTACCTTTAACAATTGCCATAGTAAGGCCCTGCTGAGCTAGGACAAACAAAACAGGAGATCAGCTGATGACTGTGCATTCAGGTGTTGGATGTTTTGACAGGAGCACCAAGCAACATGCTTCTCTCAGATTTTGTCGATGGATGCCAAGATGACAATCACTTTAGGAGGAAAATGTAAAGCCCTCAGCTGTTGCTACTCAATCTCCATGCATGGAGGTGTTAGGTGTGCACGCTCAGGTGCAAGATTCGGCCCTGCTGTTGTCCTCCTGAAAAGGCGGAGGACAAATGCTCATGGCCAGAAGTTCCTGGCCCAGTCCGGAGCCACTAGGAGACTAGGGCCTGGTCTCTACTGATCTGTTTCAGTACTCCAGGTAGGAAAGAGAGGGGCAATAAGGCATACAGTAGTCCTAACCCCCAGTGCTGGCTGAAGGTGCTCTGAGAGACCATTGCCTTGGGAACTCCAAAGCACAAACGTTTGGATACTGTGCTTTCTCTGAGGTGGCGAATAGATCGAGCCAGGATCCTTCCCATTGGTGGAAGATGTCCAGTGCCACCTTAGAGTGTAACTGCCATTCATGATCCGCTAGGCAACGTCTGCTGAGTTTATCAGCCCTGGCGATAAAAAGATCCTCGGGAAGGACAGACGGACACAACTAGGTGTATCAACGAGAGACGCACCTTGAGGCAAGTCTGACAACAGGGGTATCTCCTCCATTCTCCTCCCATGGGGCATGTAGGGTATTTTCCAAGGGCTTGATGAGTCCTTTTCTCCGGTGGAGTGTGACAAATGTCATCCCACCAAGTGGTACCTTCTCACCACTCATTTTGGTAAGAACGGAGCCCTTTCTTGGTCCTGATTAATGCCACGGACCCTTTTGGGCCAACGGGCAGAAACATGTTGACCACTTTTACCACGGTGAGGGGACAATAATTTCCCCATGCTCACCGTCCACATTATTTTAATACCATATAGCTGCCTCTTCTATTAAATTTAATTTGGTAACTGTAATGGTTTTTAGGTCGAGCCTAGAGTAGCGCGCAAGCGCTGCTCTGGCGAAGCTCTTTATGTAGGAGCTTCAAAAGCTGACCAGACGCTGCGTGCCATGGCCTTCTCCTGTGCGGTTGCCCGCACGGCCACCATCTGTTTCCAATTATCGTGCCCAGACGCGGGCGCGATAGTTGAAAACAACATGGCGGCCGGGTGGCGGGTAACCGCAAGCAAAAGGCCATGGTGCACGAGCGTGTGGTCAGCTCAGCAGGCTGCCGCGCTCGCTCGCCCCCGCTCTTCTCTTGTTTTTGAGGCTTTCGGATCTGGATTGCTTTCTGGAATGGATAAAGGGACCAATTGGGCAAACCATTTGCCCGGTAATAACTCTGCCTTTTGGCGAACAAACTATTTTTTGGCGAATGCCCCCCTGGTAACTGCGTTTAAAAAAAATATATTTTTACTTTTTGTAAAAAGTTCTCGTCTACGGTAACTCCTGTTTCTGTGCCTTTGTTTTTTTCTTTTTTAATAGTTCTTAGGACCTTTTGCATGCCTGCATATGAATAAGCCATCGTGGCATTGCACGGACGTGGTGCCTCTGCCTTGAGCATTTCTGGGCATAAGTATGCTGTGTGGAGGCATTCCCCTGAGGCTGTTCTGCAGGCTGGTGACTGACGTGCCGCGTGCTTTCATGACTGGCGTGCAGTTCTGCAGACTGATGAATGGCATGCAGTGTGCAGGCGCTGCCCTCGGCCTGTTTTGGGTCACCGGCCCTTAATGCTGCCTGTCTGGCCCTGTCTCATTCACGCTGCTTGCACTCCTCTATGACAGCTTCTGAATCTCGCCGTTTGCCACTTCTTCCTTCCTTCACACTAATAGTTCCTGCACAATTTTCACCCCTCAGTCTTGGACTGGCAAGGAGGAGCTTTTAATACCCTTCTAACGCACTTTCAGTGCGCATGAGAAGCAGCTGACCCCGTCTTCACAATAATTATACCGTAACAGACATTTACTCCATGAAGCTAAAGCCATGTTTTCCTTTTTTGTTTGCTGTGTGAAAACCGTGTCCTGGGGCAGGGCCAATCCCCGCAGACCAGACTCATTACTGGCGCATTTCAGGCAATCTTTGGCGTCATTTCTTTTGCGATTGTTTGAACCCCCAGGAACCCGTTCCTTGCCAGCCGTTCATGTGGTGTTGCTGCAGAGGCGCAACTAGAGCCAAATTTCAGGGGGGGCTAAGAAAAATTTCGGGGGGGGGCTAATTCTCCCAGTAATAGTCAGAGTGGAGATGCAGGGGCTCTAGAAGACGTGAAAAAAACAACAAAGCCTCATTAACAAGTAAATGGTCTTTTAAAGACCTGTGAAGTACTCGGGTGCGTCCGTGTGTGTGCCCCGGAAGCTGTCTCAGCCCGGGCTGCCACACACGACGGGGGTGGGGGCGGGGAGCTGAAGCCCTTTGAGCCCAATGGGTGTTGCGCGCCTGTGTTGCTGCTACGGTTGACTTAATGGCACATACTTACCTGTCCTCCACGTGCAGCAGCGCTTCCGGGGCCACGCCTCTTAGGAGACCAGACAGAATTCATATATGGCCTGTTGCCAAGGCTTTAAGTGGGATGAAAAAACTGGGGGGTCTGAAAGGGGCGTGTCCGATGTAATTAATGGCGTGGCCTAATAACACAAGCTACAAAGCTGCGCTTAGCATAGTGTGCCGCCCAACGGGTATTTTGCTGCTTCTGTCGTTGCATCCAGATGTATAATACAACAAGTAACATTACACCTCCAACAAGCCAGGACTATTGGCTTTATCAATGGTTGTTAGTTGCATAAGACAAATAAGCAACAACTATAGCTTCGTTGTATATGACAAGGAAAATGCTTAAGTTCTGACATGATGAGACTGTGAAAAAACTATAGCGTGTCTCTTTGAAGTTACATCAAAGGCAGTGGAGGGTGGCACTGTTGCAGAGTTCAGATATTTTTTTCCACCAAGGATGAAGGCAAAAATGGAGAGCCCAGTAGGGACCCGTCTCAGCACCTGCTTTTTAGGTCGAGCATTCGAGACCTCTTGTATATACTTTAGTATATACGCACAAGTTACTAACTTGTGTAACGATATATCTGTAAGAGACAGTAGTTAGTGATAGATTCCTTACCTTAGAATATCCCCAGGCGTCAGGCTGGATCCGGAAAGTTTTGCGTAGCAGTACCCTTGCGCGTCGGTAGGTGGCGTCGTGCGGCTCCGCGTCCGTCGTCGGCGTCGTGATCGCCGGGATGACGTCGCGGGCAGTACTTAGACGCCGCCCCTGCGCGCTGACGTCAGTTCTGTACACGACTTTCCGCGCCAGGAACGCAGAGCCATGCAAGAAGCTGACACAGGTGTCTGAAAAATACTAGGGCCCTGAAAGGGATGTCCTTAACCCTAGAAATCAGTTCGCAGAACGGGGAGGATGGGTGGGCGGTAAGGGAATCTATCACTAACTACTGTCTCTTACAGATATATCGTTACACAAGTTAGTAACTTGTGCATCTGAAAGAGACACGTTAGTGATAGATTCCTTACCTTAGAATAGATACCCCAGCAATACCAACCCCGGTGGTGGGTCTGCGAACAAAGATCAGACAAGGAAGTCCTGGAGGACAGAACGGCCAAGAAGCCGTCCCTCCGGACCTGACTGTCAAGGCAGTAATGCTTAGTAAACGTGTGCAGCGAGGCCCACGTAGCTGCCCGACAGATAACCGGCAGCGGAACACCGCGGCCCAAGGCCGTGGTAGCAGCCGTTGCCCTGGTGGAATGGGCACGCAGCCCAACAGGAGGCTCCTTCTTGGCCAAAGAATAGCAGGTCTTGATGCACAAGGTAACCCAGCGGGAGATGGTCCTCTTGTGCACCGCCCGACCTTTTTGGCGCCCACGTAGCCAACAAAGAGCTGGTCACCCACCCGGAAGTGTTTTGTGCGGTCGATATAGAAGGAGAGCGCACGTTTTGGGTCCAGACGGTGGAGCCTCTCTTCCTCTCTGGAAGGATGCGGAGGCGGAAAGAAGGTGGGCAAAGTGATGGTCTGCCCAATGTGGAAAGCAGTAACCACCTTTGGCAAGAAGGACGGACGCGTCCGAAGAACAACCTTGTCTGGATGAACAGACAGAAAGGGAGGCTTGCAAGATAGAGCCTGGAGCTCACTCACCCGCCGAGCGGAGGTGATGGCCACCAGAAAGGCTGTCTTCAGAGTCAGAAGACGAAGAGGACAGTTATGCAGAGGCTCAAAGGGAGCGCACATTAAAAAGGTAAGAACCAAGTTCAAGTCCCACTGAGGCATTACAAACGGAACAGGAGGGAAGAGGTGAGTAATGCCTTTTAAGAACCTGTTAACAACAGGGGACTTGAACAGGGAGGGCTGGATCAGGGAGCCTGAGGAAGGCCGAGATAGCACAAAGATAACCCTTGATGGTACCCAGGGCAGAACCCTGTTGGGCCAGAGAGAGAAGGAACAGAAGGACCTCAGAAAGAGGGGCAGAAAGGGGATCCACAGCCTTTGCTGTGCACCATGCCACAAATTTGTTCCACCTGCAGGCGTATACCACCTTAGTGGAGGGACGCCTGGCTGCCAGAATCACATCACAAACTTCGGGAGGCAAGTCGAAAGGAATCAACTGCCGCCGCTCAATCTCCACGCAAGCAGGTGTAGACTGGACAGGTTCGGGTGGAGGACCGTCCCCTGCTGCTGCGACAGAAGATCCTCCCGAAGAGGCAGACGGATCGGGGGATCTATGCTCATATTGAGTAGCTCGGGATACCAAACTCTTCGAGCCCAGTCCGGAGCCACAAGAATGACTTGGGCCCGGTCGTGCCGAATCTTCTTCAACACTCTGGGTAGAAGTGGTATAGGCGGAAAGGCGTACAACAGACCGCAACTCCACTCGCGACGAAAAGCGTCGCCGAGCGAGTGCCGCCTTGGAAATTCCAACGCGCAGAACTGATGACATTGCGCGTTCTCTTCGGTGGCGAATAGATCTAACCAAGGCTCTCCCCACTGTAGAAAGAGTCCTTGCGCCACTTCCGAGTGAAGACGCCATTCGTGATCCATCATGCACCTGCGGCTGAGTTCGTCCGCCCTGGCGTTCAGAGAACCTGCCAGGTGTTGAACCATCAGGAACATGCCCTGATGTTCCAGCCATGTCCAGAGGCGCAGAGCCTCCTGACAAAGTGTCCAAGACCCCACCCCGCCCTGTTTGTTGCAGTACCACATGGCGGTGGTGTTGTCTGTGAACACCTGCACTACCTTCCCTTTGACAGAGGGAAGGAATGCCTTGAGTGCAAGCCGGATCGCCCGGAGCTCCAGAAAGTTGATATGGAGCCGGGACTCCGCCGGAGACCAGAGGCCTCTGATCTCCGCCTCTCCCCATGTGACCGCCCCATCCCAGAAGGGACGCGTCCGTCACAACTGTATGCTCTGGCTGGGGAAGGGAGAGGGATCTGCCCATGACCCATTGCCGGTTCGAGAGCCACCACTGCAACTGTTTTGCAGTCCCCTCCGAGATCTGGATGTGATCGGACAGGTTGCCCTGGTGCTGCGCCCACTGGAACTTCAGGTCCCACTGCAGAGCCCGCATATGCCATCTGGCATGATTGACCAGCAGGATGCAGGAGGCCATGAGGCCCAGCAGCCTCAGGGTCATCCGTACCGAAACCCAGGATAAAGGCCGAAAGATCGGAATCATAGCCTGAATATCCCGGACTCGCCGTTCGGGAGGATAGGCCCGAAACTGCGTCGTGTCCAGAACTGCTCCGATGAAAAGGAGCTGTGGAGAAGGAATCAGATGCGACTTCGGCACATTGATGGAGAACCCCAGCGAGTGCAGGAGTTCGGCCGTAGTCTGGAGGTGGGAGACGACTGCCTGGGACGAGCCCGCCTTCAGCAGCCAGTCGTCGAGGTAGGGGAAGACTGAGACCCCTGCCCGGCGCAGATGAGCTGCGACCACCGCCATCACTTTCGTGAACACCCGAGGGGCACTTGTAAGGCCAAAGGGGAGCACGGTGAACTGAAAATGCTCGGGGCCTACCGTGAACCGAAGGTAACGCCGGTGGGCCGGCAGGACGGGGATATGGAAATACGCGTCCTGCAAGTCCAACGCTACCAACCAGTCTCCTGGGTCGAGGGCAGTCAAGACCTGAGCTAGGGTGAGCATCTTGAACTTCTCCTTCCGGAGGAAGCGATTGACGTTCCGGAGGTCCAAGATAGGACGCATGTCCTCCTTGTCCTTTTTGGGCACCAGAAAGTAGTGGGAGTAGCAACCACGCCCTACTTCTGGGGTCGGAACATGCTCGATGGCCCTCTTGGCCAAGAGGGCCGTGACTTCCTTCCGTAGAAGCACCAAGTGATCCCCTGACATGCGGTGGAATTGAGGTGGCATGGCTGGGGGGGTGGTCTCGAAGGGGAGGGAGTAGCCCCTTCGGACAATGTCCAAGACCCACCTGTCCGAGGTGATGGTGCGCCAGTGGGGAAGGTGATGGCGGACCCCTGCCCCCTACTGGCGTGCCGTGCACCTGAAAGGAGGGACTAGGAGGGCTTGGAGGCCGCGGACGGGTTGGAGGTGGTGGCCTGACCCGCACGCTGGTTGCCCGATCCGCCACGGCGGAATCCACGTCCTCGGCCACGCGAAGACGCCTGCTGCGCGGGCCGGTGGCTGGGCTGCTGACGTGAAGGGCGCCCCTACCGTGGCCACGATAGGGGCGAAAAGCAGAAGGCAGCGGAGGGCGTGTAGCAGAAAGGCCCAGGGACTTTGCAGTAGCCCGTGAGTCCTTAAAGCGCTCCAACGCATGGTCTGCTTTGGACCCAAAAGACCGACTCCATCAAAGGGCATGTCCATGAGAGTATTCTGGACATCCCCTGAAAAACCAGTGGTTCTCAGCCAGGCGTGGCGCCGGAGCGCCACCGTCGTTGCAATCGACCTGCCCAGCGAGTCGGCGGTGTCAAGGCCACAACGGATAGTGTATTTGGCCGCATCCCTTCCTTCCGCAATGGCGCGGGAAAGCAGTGCCTGGACCTCCTCAGGGCACTGGGGCAAAACATCCGCCACCGAATCCCACAGGGAGTGGGTATATCGGCCCAAAAGACAAGCGGTGTTAACGGACCGCAAGCCAGCACTGGAGGAAGAAAAACCTTTCTTCCCAAACTGATCCAGGCGTTTGGATTCCCTATCCGGAGGAGCGGTAGGGAAGGCGGTTTGGGAAGCGGAGGCTTGGACAACCAAGCTCTCAGGAGTGGGGTGGACAGAAAGAAACAGGGGGTCGCCCGGAGCGGGGCGATAGGCGTCGTGACACGTTCCGATCCACAGGAGCCCCTGTGTTGGGCTTGGACCAGGCGCCCAAAGAACGTCCGTGAGGGCGTCGTTAAACGGCAGCACAGTCTCCGCAGAGGAGGCTGCCGGCTGAAGCACCTCTGTCAAGATGTTAGTCTTGACCGTCAAAGTAGGGAGCTGGAGACGTAAGGCCCCAGCAGCCCTACGCAACACCGTACCAAAATTGGCCCCTCCTCCGTAGCCACGGGAGGAGACAGCATGCCAGTGTCAGGAGAAGTATCCAGACCACTGGCCTCCCCTAGACTCTCTGTCCAGTCCTCATCATACTGACAGTTGCGTGTTAGAGGGTCATCAGACCCCTCCCAGTCCTCCTGGTCCTCCTCTGGTTCAAAATAAGGAGGAGGAGGGACATTTGGGACCCAAGGTCCCATCGGCGCCGGAGCCGGCGTCGAGCGACGTCGCTCCGGGACCATGTCCGGAGCCGGAAGGAACTGGGGGACGACGCCGCCCGGAGCCCAGGGCGGCGTCGAGAACGGCACCGGAGACATCGGCGCCGGCGGAGGTGTCGTGAGGTCGACCGGCGTCGATGGGAGTTGTGGAGCCGGGATCGAGGCCGGGGCCGGAGCCGGAGCCGGGATCGAGGCTGGAGGCTCGGGCGACGCCGGGGCCGGAGCCGCCGGTGACGCCGGATGAACCCCATCAGGGCCCGCGGGGCCCGAAGGCGCACCGGAGGGGCCTGAAGGCCCGAAGAGGCGGGCCATGGCCGACAGGAACTCCTGTACCTTGGCCGGATCCGCCCCCGAACCCGGGAAGGGCGGGTATGACGGGGGCGACTCCACAGGCAAGTCCGGGGCCGCGGGGGCGGGGACGGTGCCGGGAGGGGCCTCAGCCGAGTCGCGAGACCGGCGAGGCGAAGTCCGAGAGCGACGATGCTTCTTGGACTTCTTGTGTCGAGACTCACCGGACGAAGAAGACTTCGACGCCGACGACCGGTGTGCACTCCGCGAGCGACCCCTGGACCTCTCACGCGACCGGGGCTTCCGCGGAGCCGAATGCCGGGCCTCGAGGAGCTTTCGAGACCGCTCTCGCAAAGCCTTCGGGTTGAGGGCCTGGCATTCGGGACAAGACTCGGTGTCGTGGCCTCGGCCGAGGCAGAAGAGACACTCCCAATGCGGGTCGGTGACGGACATCATCCGCGCACAGGCGCCGCATCGCTTGAAGCCGGGCATCCCTACGACACCTGAATGGTGGAAAAAGACAGTGAAAAAATCACCAAAAAGTATGGTCAAAAATTGACCAGGGCACTGCTCTTCCCGGATCTGCGCTTACTGGCGCGGAAAAAGAAGAGAACTGACGTCAGCGCGCAGGGGCGGCGTCTAAGTACTGCCCGCGACGTCATCCCGGCGATCACGACGCCGACGACGGACGCGGAGCCGCACGACGCCACCTACCGACGCGCAAGGGTACTGCTACGCAAAACTTTCCGGATCCAGCCTGACGCCTGGGGATATTCTAAGGTAAGGAATCTATCACTAACGTGTCTCTTTCAGATTTATTATATACTTATATGTGTATGTACTTTGTGGGCTCTGGAGATCAGCACTAGGACTTGTCTGCTTCCGCTTAGGGACTTTTTTTTCTGTTCAACTGCCTCTATTTAACTGTCTTTATGAAAACGACCAGCAGAGGTCAGTAAAATACCAGAGTTGCTTTCTGCTGGGGGATTTTCTTTTTTTCATTTTTCTGGCAACTGCCTCTATTTAACTTTCTTGATAGAAAACGACCAACAGAGGTCAGTAAAATACCAGAATTGCTTTCTGCTGAGAGACTTTCTTTTTTTATTTTTCTTGCAACTGACTATTTAACTTTCCTGATAAAAAACGACCAGTGAAGGTCAGTAAAATACCAGAATCACTTCAGCATTCTCTAGATTCCAGTCCATAGAAATTCTCTTCCACAAGCACCCGTAGACAATAATATTTTTTTCAAATCTTGTATTTTCAGTAATCTGACCACCGAAGGCCCTGATTTTATATATTAAAAACAATCTTTGGACTATACCATTTCCCGCTGAGAGGCAATATTTCTCTCCATGTGTTCCCATACCTGGCATGTCACGCAGTTTGGTGCTTACTTTCCCTCCATGTTAAAGAACAGTAGATGTTTCAGCACCCAGGCTAATGTGCTGCACAGCTAAATACATATAAGGTCCCAAAGGCGAGACCGATTGCATTGCAAATGCTTGTTTAAAACTCCACTCACTTATCATGGGCCCCCACTTAGTTTTAGAAGTGCCTCCCTGTCTTCAGGTGAAGGCCCGCCCTCTACCAAACCAAGTTTTTAGAGGGCGAGGACTGCCGATGATGAAGCATGACACCTGGTGGTGTGTGAGGACAGTCCTTCACTTTTTGTGAGATGCCAGCACTCATGATTTAGGTCTAGAGTACCTTCGTTCACTGTGTTAGGAGCAGCTTCATTTGTGCTAAACATTTCGTGTTGGAGGCTAGCTTGCTCCTAGTGCCCCGCGCCTCTAGTTCCCTCCCCCGGAATCTCCCTGGGGTTAGTGTGTTTTCATGATAAAAAGATCCTGCCAGGTGCTGGGCAGTGAGTTAGATGCCCTAAGCGTTCAGACACTTTCAGAGATGCCAAGTCTCCAGATACAGAACCCATGACCCCATGCCACCATGTTTGTTGCAATACAACATGACATTCGTGTATGTCGTGAGAACCTGCAACCATTCCCTCTTGATGGTCGGGAGGAACACCTTCAGTGCTAAGTGTATCTCTCGCAACTCCACCAAGTTGATCTGAATGAGAGTCTCTGCCGGAGACAAGGGTATTCAGATCTCCACCTCTCCCAGGTGGTCTCCACAACCCAGCAACAATGCATCTGTCACAGACCAATAGCACTGGGTGTGGAAGAGAGAGGGGTCCGATACCAGTCCATTCGTGGTGGAGAGGGTGACCCCGGCTAGGGGTCGAGTGGCATGGTTGGAGTCTGGGGTAGATCGGCCAGCAGGGCCCCAACTAGCAGCCTCCTCGGATCCTCGGCCCATAAGTTGCTCCAGTGGGTCCGGTAAGGTACCAAATATATTCTCAGCAGCCTATTTCAACAGACTGAGTTTGTCTGCTATAGCAGTCCTGTCCAGGGCAAACCGGAGCAGGAACACTACTGGAGTGTGTTTAGCAGTACGGCTCCATGGCCTGGAGGTACTAAGGGTGTTGCGCAACTATGAATGGTGCAAATGTGGGAGGGTTCCAGTCTGGCCTCTGGGTAAATTAAGAAGTTGAGGAAAATGCAGTTAGAAGTCAATCAGAATCGTGCTTCTGCGCCAGTGATTCATACGGAGGTCTGACCAGAGGGATGTAATAGTGGCAAGTAGGTTCACTCATAGGCTTTCCATGGGGTACTGGAGCTGCCTTCTCCTGGAGACCTCTCTACAGAGAGCAAGAGAGGAAGACTGTCTTGTGACTCTTGCTAGTCTCAAAAGGAAGATGCAAAATGGGGAAGTGATGGGGCAAATGTTTTGAGTGAACTTGCAAATATACACAGATTACAATCAAATACAAGTCTGCTTCACAACTCAACTAGTATTACCTCGCAGGGCTTTAATCTCCCTTCTAGACCCGGCAAAAGTCAGCATTTTGGGAATACCTTTAGTTTAGACTTTGATGTCACTTTTGCTCCCCAAATCAATGCAGTAGCTAAGAATAGGAGAACCTTCTGCTTTCCCTACTTCAAAAAGTCACCCACTCCTTCAAACTGATTTGCCCTCGCCCCCCCCCCCCCCTCCACACCAAGCCAAGAAAATGAGAGTCCTGATTCTGGCACCCCTCCATTTCTGAAACAACATCTACTCTAGTCTCTCCGAGAAACCCATCAGGCAGGCTATAAAGACTAGAACCAAGTAGTCAGAATATGCCTAAATCTCCATAGGCAGGGCCACATCGAAATCATATTTAAAACTCTCCAGTTTCCATTAGATGCTTGTATGAAATCTAAAGATTTGCCCACTCATAACAAAGGATACTGGGAAAAAGGCCCAGGGAAGCTGGAGAAACTGACACCTCACTATGCCCCAACCAGAAACCAGAGTTCAATGTTCATTCATCTGCTTAAACAGCAATGGTTCAAGAGGATGAGACATACAAGGAGATCACTGTGTGCACTGGGTGTTCAAGAATCCATCCTCTGGGATACCCCCCTCCTCCCCCTCCCCCCCGAACCTAAACTTGATGACTGAACCCAATTACAGTCGCTTCAGGAAACGTTTCAAAACTTACATATTTAGATTAGACTTCCTTTCAAAAGAACAGCACAGACATGATGATCTGCTGAAGAATGTTGTACATAGTTACTTACTATACCCTCCCTCTCTCTAAACTGTTTGTTTCCTTCTTTGCCAGTGATCTGAATTAAATTAAAATCAAGACTTATAGCTTTATTAAATTCAATGAACTTGGCTTTGCACTTCAACAACAAACTTGCAAACTATTTAGTTATGTGGATGCATTTCGCGTAGAGAGCCGGTGCACTGAGACTAGATGTCACAACTACCTCCCACCCGCCCTTTTAGTTTAATCCCGAATTTCCACATTTTAAGGTAAACTGCCTAGTATAAAAAGCCTATTTGGATTAACTAATGTAATGGTGTATAATTTATCTATCATTGATATCTTGAACATCTGGCATCGCCCCAGCCCTTGTGGGCTACCACTGGACAGTGAAGTTTTAACCAAATGGTTCCAAGATCAAGAACTGCTTTGCTTTTTTCTTTAGAAGCATCTATTGAGCTCAGCAGTTCCTTGTGCTCACAAGGTGAGAACGCACTAATTGGGTAACTGTTGGCTGTCCCTCGAGTTGGGCTTCTCTGTCGAGGTGGTTATCTCTGCGTTTAACCATTGATCCCTACCTTTAGGAGAGGTGACGTGCCAATTAACCTCTCAACCCCAGTTAGTAGCCTTCGGGAATTCCAAGTGTGCACAACGCTGCCTGCGACTCTTCTGTGCCTGCTTTGCAGTGTTAAGAAATGTGGACAATGCATACAGGGAAGAGCCAGACACAGAGAACAGCACTCTGGTCTGGTGATAACCATTATGGCCCTGTAGTATTCTGTAGGCCAATTCTCATATCTATTTTAAACAGTGAAACTCGCTTTACTGTAGGCTTCCTCAAAAAATGCCCAGAAGTAGCCCTGGCAATCAACGCTTTTCGTAGATATTCAGCAGGGTTTCTCTTTCTCGAAGCACACTTCAGCCGATGTCTGAGACAGCAGTCTCCTGCAGCAAGTGTGGTAAAATGTGCATTAGCACATTATTTCCTGGTAAAGAAATCCTTTTTCTCCCCTCTACCCCGTAGGTTCTCCAATGATATATGGTGTGATTGTGGAGACTTGTCCATCACATGTACCAACTTAATGCAAATTTTGTTCCTAAGTAGATGGGATTGAAGACCCCTTTGGGACCCATGTGACTATCCACATCATAACTGCGAAACGGCCCCATGACGCAAAGCAGTGAACAGGACACATTTCCAGCCTTTGACTAACAGGGCTTGAAGGAAGACAAGGGCTTATGCTATTAAGTGACAAGCACATGTGTAAGGAGGCAGAGAGGCACTTTTGGAAAACACTGGGGCAAACAGGGAAATGTTCGGAGCCAGGGAAACAGATTCTTGGCCCTTACGGGGAGACAAATGAAGATACAGACACATGGACACAGTCTTACCTCCATACCAGACAGACTCCGGTTTGTGCAAAACGTCTTGTGAAGTGAAAAACACCATCAGAACGCCCACAACGCCATGAGGCCACAGAAATGGTAAAAATGCTATATAGTAACACAAACGTGGTGAACAAATGTACTTTGTAGCTAAAATTAAAGACCATCTTGATTCCGGGGGGAAGGGGGGCGGTCTAGTTCATACACTGTACTCCTCATGCAGTTTTTATCAGGATGCCAGCGAGTAGAACAGGAGTAAGAGTTCCTAAAAGAGTACACAGAGCATCCATCATATTGGTATTTTTCCGGATAGGACATGTCCAGGACAGTGATAAAGGGGTTGTGGATATTTTTTCCTCTAAATACAAGTCAATGCCAGAGCATCATTCACTATAAGTGGCTTCAAAGTCAGCTAAGAAGGTGGATTCTCTTTCACAGTCATGTCAAAGTAAGTGAGTGATATGTAATTTAGAAATTAAAGTCAGACAGAACCTTTTCAGAATTTAAAGCCGTTTGGGACTGGCTACAGGAAGCAGTGGATTGCTTTACAGACATCATTTCTATTGTAGCAGGAACACTTTAACATGAGGTGTTGTGCACCTACGATGTGGGAGATCACGTCAAGACCAGAATACCGACACCAGGATTTGTAGAGAGGGAAGAGAGCATGGGGTGGTACTGGGGAGCACGCCGCACAGTTGGATTTTATATATCTGCAATTCGCATATTTGTAATTTGCGTCCTGTGGGGGGAGAGATTATCAGTGGTTTGCCCAGAACCACATAGATCACCAGGTATTACATCAGCAAATAGACATCACCTCCAAACAGCAGATGGTAAAACCCAGAACCTCCCCATACCTGGAGCAGAGGGTTGAATCCTTGCACACCTCCTTGTAAGAGTTATTCAACATATGGACGCTTAAGTGTTAATTTATACTATGAGAGTTTCTGGAGAAACCATTATTAGAACAGTCACACTGGTAACCACCATGCTTTTGCTTTTTAAAAATATGTTTGTTTTGGTCCCAGAACAGCACCTTCAGAACATAAGATTTTTTTTTTCTTTTCAGATTTTGTTCCGTCTATTTTTTAAATGTATTTCTTTCTAGCCTTGACTGGTGACCTTTGTGTTTTGGAATGTAGTTTGAGTGCTATTCAATTTCTCACCCTTGGATGCGCTCATTGATTTTGCGGCAGAGCAACAGTTCCATTCTGTTAATTTCAGAAGTTTGCTGAGGTAGAAATGATTCGGGCAAAGAGTGTCCAGTTCTTTTGCGCACCTAGTTGCAGATTTTAAAATTCTTGTCATTGCTGCCTTCTTTTACAGTTGTACATGAATGGGATGAATTTGTCTACCATTCTATAATGTTGGAAAGAAGCTCGCATACACATTCAAACCATATGCCGACCTTCCCTTACAACGTTTCTCCAGAAAATCTGGTACTGTATAGATATATAAATGATAACTGTATTGTACCTTCTTATAGTCATCACTTACCATCTCTCACAACCCCCACTATTCAGCAAGGTTTGCTACCCAGTCTGATTTTGACCCACATAGTGGTATGTTGCTGTTATGTACAGGGTTTCCTGTTTTTCTATTAAGAATACACATCTTATTAAATGGTACAACACCCTGCCGGTGGGAAGCCTTCCTGATGGGAACAATCTGTTCCAAGCAGTGTTTTAAATGGAAATATAGAAGTGCAGGTATTCACTCTTTGGAGTACCTGTTTGCTCCTGAGAAGTGCTGGTATTCTCCTATTAAATGTATAGCAGCAGTGCTGAGAAGTGCCGGTCCTCTCGCTTTCAAATGAAAGAAGTGCAGGTACTCAGTACCGGATAGTACCTGCCCATTTAAAGCACTGGTTCCAAGAGGTTTTTTTCACGGTGACTTAACTACTGAGCTGGCATGTAGTGAAGAGAGGCATTCTACAGTGTGGTGTCTGAAGTCTCTGGCTTCAGAAGGGCAGCTGCAAACTCTTGCACAGCTGGCATGTTCCTAAACGCCATTTGAAAAGTTTCCTTCTGAGCCATATATCTTTTGAATCTAAAATCACTTTTTCGTCAATTTTTGGCATTTGCTAATTAATGAAGAAGCATTCAGCTTCCTTTGAGAAGTCCTTTTTATATACCCATCCATGGCTGTCATTGGGCAAACTGTTCCAGGGGGCAAGTGTTGCACCTTTCCATTGACGCCATCTGCTCTTGGTTCTTAGTGCTTCTGCTGTTGGGGCTGTACAAAAGATACTTATTGAACACAGTCAGATGGCAGTTCTGACCTCCAAACCAGACCCTGTGTGTGATATGGGAAATATAGTTTGGCAGAAACAGACTACCCAAATCTCACCTTTACATATGCAAATCCAACTAAAATTCTGACATGCAACCAAACCTGCAATCAGGAACGGAACCAAAAATATGATCGGACTGAAATGAGAAAACAAAATAGTAGAGCCCTAAAATATGTGGCAATTTAGTTTGGCTGGATTTATTAATTAAACATTAATCGAGATTTATGTATGGAGAAATTTATATAAGAGACATTTTAGCAGTCTGTTTTCGCAAGCAAATTTTTGCAGACAGTTTTCATTAGAGTAGCCATGGGTGTAGGAGTGGATCCATACATGTAGGATGGAACATAAAGGAATTAATTAGTAATTAAACTACCGTCAGTACTGTAGTGGAGATTTGAATATCCATCATTCAATTCCATAAATGAACCATCAAACACCATGTACCAGACTAGTACGGTCTACATCTGGCAGCACATCAGCATTGGTTACCCAAGAGCTATTCCTTAAGTTAAGTAAAGTTGTGGCCTTTGCTCATTGCCATGCTTCAGAAGAGGTTTAGTCCTGCTGTTGCCTGCACACTAAGATGGACATTAAGAATTGCTGCTTGCAGGATGAAGTCTGTGAACTCAACTCTGTATCTGTTGTGTTCATTCCAACAGCCCATGAGAACCAGTGCGCTAGACATATGTTAGTCTGTGCTGTGCTTTAGAACGCAGAGTTGGGTTTGTGCAGAACTGTCAGTAGGTCATAGGGTTGTGTGCAAGTACAGACCATCTTAAAAGCCTATGTTACATGGCCAATGCTTGCTAACATCTGACCGCTGCAGTGGACATGCTTCTAAATGGAGGGTCTGCAGGTTTCTTGGTTCTCAAAAGATTTAAATTTTTCATTGCAATAAATACAAACTACATGAAAAAGTCCATTTGTCTCCCCATTGATATCCATCCTCACCTCCTACAGGTTGAACTTCTCTTCCAATTGACAAAAAATATGTACAACAAATATCGGCTTAACAGGAAGGAGCTATTGTGAGCTTCCTCACAAGTAGTGGAAGGGCCAGTGGGAATCACATGGCCTAGAATATGTTCAACAACCTATGAAATCTACTATATTCACTCACGTAAGATGTAGATGGATACCATATCATAGAAAACATGCTGTCAATATCTAGAATGAATAAGGTATTTGATAATGAGCTATAGTTGCAGCGTTCTACTTCCCTTTTCTTAAAGCTGTACTTTTCTTTGTACAAATTTTAGGTGCTTGCTTAATGGTTACACCACAGCAACCTCTAGATAGCTCTCCAGAATACAGCTCATGCAAAGAGCAATTTGTGTTCATCAACTCACCAGGCAAGGATGCGTCTCCAACTAACATGGCAGCATGTGGAAGATTTCATTATTGCTCGTCTCCCATCTTTCAATGGAATCCCTGCTGCTGTTCCATCACTCAAGCTTTCTACAACTGCCCGCTCAACCTGCTGCAAATCACACAAATAGCAGATACCTACAAATTCAGTCTTCTCAACAGCTATGTACAGACCCTCAAGAAAACCATGCTGCAGCTGCCATGTTGCTGTTGCAGTGGGCTCTGGATGCGGCTCTATGGGTCTAACAAAATAAACAGTTCTTGTGAAGTACTGGAGGCAAGCAGGAAAAGCCATCAGTTATTCACACTTATTTCCATCGAGAATTGTAAGCAGTGACTGTTCAGCGGCCATAGCTAGGCTGCTTAATTAGGTACTCGACGGGATTCAGAACCAGGGGGCATCAGTCGATTACAACCATCTTGATGAAACCACTTGCTGCTCCACACTTTGAAACAGATTACTTCACAAGATGCACTAAGTAGCGAGTAACCTTCCCCCTCCATTATTTTCCAAGTTACAGCAATGCCAAAATGTCATCAAATGTCTTCAAAATACAGCTTGTTTGACAGACTGAAGTGGAAAGCCAAGATCATACAAGCATTGATATTTAAGGGTTTCCATCTAAGGGAAGGTATTAAAAGTGTGACTGCTACATTCCCATCTTTATAGCGTGTAAGCAGAGTAAGAACACTTTTGAGCCCCAATCATCTTCTACGCTCAAACGTATGCAGTTAATTTAATATGACCCAATCCCCCCCTTGCCCTGCCTCTTTGTGATCAGGGAGTACAGAACCTATAATTTACAACACACTACTAGCATTTGACATACGGCTGCAATGCTTCAAAAAGGTGCAGGGTTGACAGAGGATGATCGAGCTGGAAAAATTAGCATTACTGCAGCGAAAATAACAGACGCAGACACAGTAGAAAGCTTCCCATGTGTCTGGCGTAAGTGACAACACTGTAGCACACATCACCTGTGTGTTTGCATTTGAGCCTCTTTGCAAGTACGGTCTCTTCTGATGGGATTTCAGCGGTGGCGGTCCCCTGGTAGTAGAATGAGCTACTCAACTTGTTCCCTTATACAAGTGTGAAGGATGTTTGGATACTACCCTACCAGGGCGGCCCTACAGTTTTAATCGTTTATGAAAAAAGGCCCAAATATGCATCAATGTGACAAAATCATAAAGTTATTTATTGACATATACACTCCACGCATAACTAGGCCACTAACACGAATCCACTTTGCAAGGTTTGTGCAGACTTCATACCTCATTAACAGAAAGCATATCTCGACAGTGCCCATGGGCTTGGCAATGATGAAATACAAATTAATGATTAAAGTTTGCTTCAAGAAGCGATACACAGGGGGCGTGGCTGACCGCCTAACATGGCAGACGTGTCCTGGTGAGGCTCCGGACCCTCGGGGGGGGTGGAGGCCCTGTATATCGCACATCCTGCGGGGCCCAGACCGGGGCTCGATTTATCCGCACGCCGGGCGGAACACGTCGTGCTTGGAGGTCCTGGGTGAGCCGAGGAACTGGTGTGCTGCCCGGCGGACGTCTGCCTCGGGGGCTGGATGGTGCGGCGAATATCCCCTGTGACGGCGCAGACAGACATCCCTGATCGCCCGACATCGCCCTGTGGTGGGCTCCGGCGGTGAGTGGGGCATAGCAGACGGGGGCCGGTGGGGACTGTGAGCCGGCCCCCCGGATCGCCTAAAAACACGGCGCAATGGGATCTGCACACTGAGCCGGGAGGGAGCACTGCGAGGAACAGAGACGTGCCCCGACGCACTCCGCGGAGCACGGGCGCTAGTGGCCAGCTCTGGCGCCTTTTCCCCCCTACCAGTTACCCACACAGCGGCGCGGCTCTGTGGGGCCCGGTGCAGCCTGGACGCATATCGGCCCCCGAGGCGGGCCGCTTGCCTGGGGCTCCGCGGGGGCTGCCCACGAACGCCACTGCATGCCGGCCCGGATTGGGCATAGAAGAATGGAGGGGCTGGCCCTATGAAGGGGCATGAAAGGCCGCAACTACCGAACACACTGCTTGTATGCTGGAGGGCCCCAGGGCGCAGGAGGGACCGTCTTGCGCTGCTCGGGGGAGGGGCGCAGCTCTGATACGAGGGTGCTGAAGTGCATGTAGAGGGGACCTGGTCTACCCGACGAATTGCTGATTCATGAGATCCGGCATAGGGAGTCCCTGGAGGCACACCCTGTCTTAGTTGGACGGGCCTATTCGGCTTGGTGAACACACAACTAAAGGAGTGCTATGGACTAGATTGGGGGTCTCTCTGGTCTCCCTCCTCCCCCCCGGAAGGGGCAAAGGACAAACCCCATACATATTGCCCCTCGCAGAAGACATGGGCAGGCTAAAGGGAAAGCAACTTGACGGTCATCCCCAGGCGGGCGGACACTCTACCGTGCCGGAGGCATGCAGCAGGCCCCCGTCTCCAGGAGCGTGCTCGAAGGACAACGCAGAGCAGGCCCCGGACAAGCTAGACTTAATCCTACGGGAGATCCGGGACTCTAGATCGGCCCTGGAACAACAAATAGGGTCCCTAGCCTCTAGCCTTATGCTGCTCAAGGCTGACCATGGCAAGCTGGCGGACACGGTTAAGGAACAAGGAAGAACCCTAGGTGACCTGGAACCTCGCGTCTCTACCACACAAACGCATTTACAACGCCTACAATAACAAGTCTCTGGCCTCCAAGATAGGGTAGAAGACGCGGAAGGCAGAAATAGGCGCAACAATATACGCGTCATTGGCCTACCGGAGCGTTGCGAAGGTCCTAAAGCGGCGGACTTCATGGAGGCCTGGTTCAAAGAACATGTGGCCCAGGACGGTCTCTCGCCCTACTTTTGTATAGAACGGGCTCACCGGATACCGACAGGTGCACCAAAGGCGGGTGCGCCCGCGCCCACTCATCGTTAAAGTACTCAACTATAGAGACCGCGACGTCCTCCTCCAAAAAGCAAGGGATAAAACACAGATACTGTACTGAAAACCACCGTATCTCTCTGTACCCAGATTACACAATCCTAGTACAGCGACAACGCTCATCTTATTACGCTGTGAAGAAAAAGCTCCAGAAGGCCCAACTGAAATACGCCTTATTGTTCCCCGCAAGACTGAAGGTCATCTACGATAAAAAGTCCTACTTTTTCGACAGTCCGAGCGATGCCGAGGAATGGCTGGAGGTAATGGACCTGGGGCAGAGTCAGGGCGAACACTCGGGGACACGCTCGCAGGGCCGCACCAGATCGCAGAAACCAGAACGTAGTCGACCCCGGTTGACTGGGCAGAGGAAGAGCGGCCCTGGCCCGTCCCAGGAGCGACGGCAGCTGGACATGGCAGAGGCGGTGTCTCTGGCGGGGTCATTCCGAGAAGACAGCAAAAAGATCCTCACAGACTCCGAGGGCAGCACACTACACTCGGACTCCGAGCACAGTATCACTTTGTTTCCTTCGGTCACACCGCAAACTATCGATGATCTTGTGGACAATTGAGTCACAATATAAGCAGCCTAACGTTTGCATCTATGAGACAGATCAGATATGCCATGGGACTCTATCTTACAGAACAGAGCACTGAGCTGATGTTTAGGACAGTATCCTTTGACACGAGCACACTGTCTGAGGGTGTCGTCGAAATGGAGGGAGTAGGGATTACTTGCTAAGTACCGTGGAGTTTGGCCGCCCATGGGCAGTAGGCCGGAATGGGCGGGTCCTCTTAGGGTCCGCCTTGTCTCTCCTGGGCCGGGCCTTGAGTGGGCAGCAAACTACTAGACCTGGGCTGATTATCAGATATTGTCCTAATTGGGGTCTCTCTCTCTCTCTCCCCCCCCCCCCGTGATCCCATTGAGCCCCCGGAGCTCCGCGCACCCGCCGGCACGATGCATAAGGCGTCAGCGCACCCCCCACAGAGCGTATGCACCGTTGTGTACGAATTGAATGTTAGTTCCGATAGTTGGGCCCAGCACAGTTTCGAAGCTGAGCCAAGTATTGTTAGTATTCAGTTAATGGGGTTCCCCTGGTCTGCACTGCTACACCTACTCTATATACCACAGAGATCTAACCCTACTTTGTACCTATGCCTAGAGAGAACACCACTGCAGGCTCCTACAATCTAATAACCTGGAATGTGCGTGGGATGGGATCTGTACAAAAACGACACCGGGTCCACGCATACCTCCTTAGACGCAAAGCGCACATAGTCTTTTTACAAGAGTCGCACCTGACTGCCACAGAAGCCCAGAAGACCCGTAAGAAATGGCGGGGGCAGATTTACTCTACTAACTACTCGGCCTTTGCAAGGGGGGCCACCATTTGGATAAGGCATGGAGTTCCATTTGCGGAACTGGATCGCCGCACAGACGACCAAGGGCGGTACATCCTTATAAAAGGCACCCTGGACGGAATACCGCTGGTCTTGGGGAGTATTTACGCACCGAATTTCGATCAAGAAAAATTCTTCCAGAGGTTGGGTACAGCCTTAGCTGGATGGGACACACTCCCGTGGGTGCTGGGAGGAGACTGCAATACGGTCCTTGATATCGCTCTAGATAGATCACACCCCCCATTACACGGTGTTCTTGCCTCTAAATTAGCGGAGATTTTCAACACATGGTTGACAGGATGGGGGTTATCAGATGTATGGCGCCGTTTATATCCCACACACCGGGAATACTCCTTCTATTCACCAATACACCAACTCCATACTAGGATAGATCGATTCCTCTGTTCCAACACCTTAGCGTCCCAGATCCAACACTCCACTTATTTGGCGAAAACCCTCTCTGACCACAACCCCCTCGAGATATCACTTGCCTGGGGCAGAGTACCGACCCCAGTGCCCACCTGGAGTCTGAGACCGCAGTGGCTAGACGACGCTCCGTTTCGCTCTACCATATCTGACACCATCACTAAGTACTTGGACGAAAATTGGAACACGGCTTTCTCCCGCCTGATTGAATGGGACGCACTTAAGGTAGTAATAAGGGGTGCTGCAATTGGTCAGGTAGTGGGGGCTCGTCAGGAACTACACCAGAAACTGTTGAGGGTTGAGAACCTGCTGAATACCCTAGAACAAGAGGCAGTGACTGACCCTAATAAAAAGAAGGCCCTGCAAAACGCTCATATTGATCACGCCGACACACTTGAGACACTGAGGGTCATTGACCATAGAGCTTTCATACAACGAACACACTCAGACGCAGACAGAGCAGGGACACTGTTGGCCCGTATAGTGTGCGACAGATCCGAACCTACCGTTATTACCCAGGTGAATATACCTTCTGGCGGTACGGCGCGCACACAACAGGAGATCAATGACACCTTCTGTACGTATCTCAGTACACTATATTCCAACCCTACACGAGATACGGATGACGGCGTAGACGATTTTCTGAGTGACCTACCTATTCCCTCCTTGCCCGGTGATATACAGAATGAACTTAAGGGTCACATCACTCAGCACGAGATACGTGCCGCAATCAAGGGACTCAATCGGAACAAGGCACCAGGAGCCGACGGTCTGCCAATTGAGTTCTACCACACCTACTCAGACCTACTTGTCCCTAGACTAGAGGAAGTCTATAAAGAGGCGCTGAAGATTGGCTATTTACCCCCTTCCACCATGCAAGCCCTAGTTATCTCACTCCTTAAGCCGGGCCGAGATAGCACAGATATTACCAATTATAGACCCCTTTCCCTTTTAGCCACGGAATTTAAAATCCTAAGCAAAACCCTTGCAAATCGCATTCAACCGCACCTTAATACCCTCATACACAAGGACCAGTGTGGGTTTCTGCCGAACCGCAGCACGTCCCTAAACACTAGGCGACTACACTACGAACGACGAAAGTAGTCCTTTGATTATGGCTCACTCGTGGGGATGTGACTTAAAAGAAACACCCCGGCAATATGGCAGTTAAGGTGGGGTTAAATTGTTTCCTCAGGTTAAAGGATTTTGCTGCCCGACCTCTTGCATGCCTGAGTAAACATTTATATGTGCTAGGGAATAGGCCATGTTACATCGCATGCATTTACAACGCATGCCATTACAACGCGGTCATTACAACGACCACGTTGTTACATCCATACCAGTACAACGCAAGTCGGAACAATGACTTGCTGTGGGGAGGGGGGGGAGGGGGGTATGATTTTGGAATAGTGTAATTCACTATTCCAACTCCAGTCTGTGCAACAGTAGGGAAGGTGTTGGATTTTAAATCCAACACCTTCTGCCCCCTACAGCAAGTCGTTGTTCTGACTTGCATTGTAATGGTATGCAATGTAACAACGCGGTCACTGTAATGACCGCGTTGTAATGGCATGCATTGTATCGCATGCGTGGTCAACTATGTTTACCGGGCTAGGTTAATCCGGAGTAGTTAATATACACATATAAGCACTTTCCAAAGCAAAATAGCCTATTAACATGCGACTACCGCAATTGTACTCGTAGCTATAAACTAACAAAATCACAGCTTTCAAACTGTTCTGCCTTTTTTCAGCAAACAGCAATGAACATGCTGGAAATGGTAGGCTCACCCTTACAATCGGAAGCATGAAACTATGGGTCCCGGCAAGCTCATTACTGAGAGTGTAAACGCCCATTAGCTCAAAGTCACACTGATAACAAAAACAGGGAGAACCAAGCCAAAGGTCTGGCTGGGCTCCAAGAGGCCGAACACGAGCACGAACACGAGCAGAGCCCTGAAAATAGTTGGCATTTAAATAATGTGACAACCATCATGTGAAATTATGAAGGTCTTTTTAAATAATAAAATGCATTTCTTTAACTTGCAGAAGTGTTTCACCTTAATTATTTTTGTTTGAATCGGTTTTATTAAGTTTTAAACAAGGTTAGGTAGATTTCTTACTAGGATAGGATACATTCACATTGATGCACAAATACAGCATGCGAAACATTATCAAATTCTGGTAGGTTGCAGAGAAAAAATAAACGGACCGGCAAGTTGCCGGAGGCCTTGCTCCCTTTTTCCACCACTCTGCAAACGCGTCTCCTATCTCACTACTAGTTGGGGGATGAAGTCCCCTTGGCTCTTGAGGGTCATTGGGGGCCAACTTCCTCTCCTGTTACCTCCAGTAAGTCTCACACAGCTGGATTGCTGAGAGGTCTTTGGAGGCCAAGCCCACTTTATCCACCACTCTGCAAACATGCCTCCTGGCGCACCACTGGTTGGGGAGAGAAGTCCACTTTAGCCCTGAGGTCCTAAGGAGTAAAGTGGACTTAATTCCCCAAACAGCAGCGAGCCCGGAGGCGCGTTAGCAGAGTGGTGGAGAAAGGGCGCGGGCCTCCGTTGAGTTGCCAGGTTTTTAAAACATTTTTTTTTTACTTCTTTCTTTTCTCAGGGAAGGGGGGTTGCACAGCCCCTCTTCCTTGGGTCGATTTCGGCCCCGGGGACCCCATTCCCTGATGCCAGTAATTTATAAAATGGGGAGGGCAGCCCCCCCAGGCCAATTTGGTCCCGGGGACCCCATCCACCGGGGCCCGGCCTTTGTTTATTTTATTTTTTTCCATTGGAGGGAAGGGGCCACGCAGCCCCCCCCTTCCCGGCCTATTTCAGCCCAGAGGACCCCATCCCCGGGGCCTGCCCCTTTATATATATTTTTTTCAAAGGAGGGGTGCCCCCCCCCCCCCCAATCCAGGCTGATTTCGGCCCGGGGACCCCATCCCCCGAGGCCCGGCCTCTACTATGGGTGCCCTGGTCCCACCCAGGGCACCCACCCATCTGTTGGGGCCCGAGGGGGGATGTTTTTGGACAGAGGGAGCTGCTAAACATGCAGCTCCCTCCGTCCAAAAGCAATTCTGCTCTGCTTCGAGTAAGTGCTTACTCGAAGCAGAGCAGAGTTTGCTAAGGCTTGGCTGGAGCGGTAATGCAAACAGCAATGTCCCGGGGGTGGCACCCCGGGACATTGCAGGAGCTGGCTCTGGCGGTCCCCAGGGCCATCTTTGGATCCAGGAGGGGGGCTGATTAAACTACCACTACTTTCTTTCTATTTGCCCCGGAGAGGTGGAGGTCCCTAGGGCTGCGGGGGGCCACGCCCCGCATCATTTTCAAGTAAAGCCCCGGGGAGGTGGCAGTTCTCGGGCTGGTTCCTCTGGCTTGAGCTCGGCTCGCGCCTTAAGTGGCTCACCAACCTCTACTGAGGACATCAGGAAACTTCACAGCAATCCCTAGATGGGAAGGTGAAAATCCCATAGATCAGGGTTTCACAAACTGCAGGTCGCAACCCAATGGTGGGTTGCAAGCTGATTATCGGTGGGTCATTCAAAAGTCAGAGCAATAAATAAAGATGCCTTTAAATCTGTGTTTAACTTGTCACATTTGCCAATTCAAAGACAGAGGTCAAATGTCAGGCTACTTTATTTTTTTTTAACATGGGAATTGATTGGTGTTTACTTTTGTTTCATGGACTGCACTGCAAAGTGAGAGAAATGTTTAAAGTGAATTATGTGACAATGTAGAATGTTGTTTATTTTGCAATATACAACAAAATGTAAATATCTTTCCTGGAGATTAAGCGCCTACTGCGCCAAAAACATGTTCAGTACGCCCTCCTGTTCCCAGCGCGCCTAAAAATGATGCACGACGGCCACACGCACTTTTTCTCGGACCCCAAGGACGCATACGATTGGGCACAACAGCATCTGCAAGGAATCGAAACCAGTGGCACCCAACAAGGGAATCGGGAACCTAGAAGTCAGCGACGTCCAAGGAAGAAAATCACTCTAAAACAGTGGAGTTCGCAACCCGAGACCAGTACCCGAAGCTCCCCGGATCTGGAGCAAATAGCAGAACGCAGGAAGGCATTACAGGCGGCAGCACATATCGGCCTGACAGAGAGCTCCGATGAAGAAAAAGGCTCCCACCTTCTCACACCAGAGGAGGAAGTCAGCGACACAAACTCCTCCCGAGATGGTTCGATCACTCCATCAATAGTAACCCCACAGACGGAGGAAACACGCTCATATAACTAAGGACACTGGGCCACATCCAGACTCCTCGGAGCATCCAGCATCGTCCAAGAGTCTAGATGCCGAACATTAGCAAGACAATATGTAATGTGGGGATTACATAGGGGAACGCTAAGAGAGCACCATATCCGCCTAACAGACACAACACATGGCGGGCGGAGGGACCCGACCGGCATCACCTTCATACCCTCATGCTGCGAAGGGCCACGCAGAACACCGCTAGTGAAAGAGAGAGGCCACGATCCCCCAGTTACCGTACTAAAGCATGTACACACTTTTTAGTTTGGACGTATCGCCCTGAGCGATAGGTCCCATTCGTTGGGAGTTTTCCCTGTTTTACAGTTATACCCCCTCCCCTAACAGATCCACCCAGATATTCCAAAGAATAGTGTGCAGACGGGCAGGTCCACCGAACACGAACGGCTGGCGAAAATGAGGGGGGTCACCAGGCAGGGACTGGGCCCTAGTAGAGAGAACACCAAACCCACAGACAACATCGAATGCCTACCAAGATCCCTAACACGGATATTACGATCTTAACGATCAATGTTAGAGGTATGCACACAGCGCGCAAAAGATACGCCATTTACTCATATATCAAGAGGCAACAAGCGCAAATAGCTGTGCTGCAGGAAACACATTTAACAGTGTTAGAGGCAGACTGGTTGCACAGGAAATGGCGGGGAACTATCTATGCCACGACTTACTCGCCTTTGCCCGGGGCACCCTGATCTGGCTCCGACCAGGGACTCCCTTCCTAGAAATTAAACACACGATAGACAAGGAGGGCCGATATACACTCCTGGAAGGGCTCTTAGAAGGTCAGTCGATACTCCTGGGGAGTATATATGCTCCCAATGTAGACCAGGACAAATTCTGGGGACACCTCAACGGGGTATTAGCCCAATACACATCAACACCATGGCTTCTGGGGGGCGACTACAATTGCACACTAGACCTTCACCTCGATAGGTCCCCCCCCCTCCCCCCCCCCATACACTCCCCAGCACATCAGCAAACGGAACGGTCTCAAACTTGGGTGACACAATGGGCGCTGGCGGATGTGTGGTGGACACGGAACCCGGACACTAGACTATACTCCTTTCACTCGATTCCCCATGACTTACGGGTGAGACTCGATAGGTTCCTCTGTTCCACCTCACTGCTCCCTAAAACCCAATATTCAGACTATTTGGGCCGGGTCCTATCGGATCATGACACCCACGTAATAACCCTCAGATGGAGACCCCCCCATCCCCCAGTGCCAACATGGAAACTACCGCGAGAGTGCCTAACAGATCAAGTGTTTCGACAGGACCAGGAGAATAGCATTCGCGATTATTTCACAACTAACGCCCATACAGCAGCATACAGATCGCTGGAATGGGATGCTTTTAAAGTAGTCGCTAGGGGGGCAGTGTATACAACAGATAGCAGGGGTCCGGAAAACGCTAGAAACAGCGCTCCTACGAGCGGAGACTACATTGGCGACGCTAACGGACGAAGACGCGAACACGGCCACCCCAGCACAAGTTGCAATGGCCAAGACTGCCTACGCAGTGACACTGCGGGATCTGCGCAAGTACAACTTCAGGGCACATGCGGCCAGAGCTCATAGAGAAGGCGATAGAGCAGGGACACTTCTGGCATGGTTGGCCCGACAAGATACAGAGTTAAAACCAATCACGGAATTAATAGACCAGACAGGGACTCCCCGACACTCGCAGGTAGAAATTCTACAAATTTTTCATGACTTCTACTCAGGGATCTATCGATACCCGGCACCAGGCTGTCCGCAGCTGATAGAGCAATTCCTAAGCCCTTTAGCTATACCACGAATCCCAGCAGAAGACAGGGACGCCCTAGACGAAAAGATTGTGTCCGTAAATGTTTCCAACGCAATCCGCGCCCTGGCGCGCAACAAAGCCCCGGGCATGGACGGGTTCCCATTAGAATACTACGGCACATTCTCCAGTCAACTGGTGCCCCGGATAGTGGATATGTATGAGGTCGCACTGGAACGTGGTGAGCTGCCGGGCTCACTTAGAGAGTCAGTCCTGGTGATGTTCCCAAAACCGGATCACGACCCGCAGCTCCCGGCCTCGTATAGGCTGATAACGCTACTAAATGCAGACGGTAAAATCATGGGGAAAATTCTACCGGACCGGTACTCCCAAATCCTTCCCCCACTGATCCACCGCTACCAGTGTGGGTTCGTACCAGGTCGCAATACGTCCCAGAACGTGCGCAGGTTATTCCACGTGCAGGACAGAGCAGGTCCCCAGTTCTCTAGAGCGGCGTGCCTAATTCACGATCTAGAGAAAGCCTTAGTCACCCTCCTCTGGCCTTATCTGTTTGCCATTCTCCGACGGAGTGATCTGGGCCCGACCCTACTTGGGTACACACGACTCCTATACACGAACCTCACGTCGAGGGTACGATTGGCCAAGTATATCTCTGCTGCGCTCCGGGTAGAGAGGGGTACACGACAGGGGTGTCCCCTCTCCCCGTTACTGTTTGCTTTGGCAATCGAACCCTTGGCGATACGGTTGCGCCGGGAGGGAGAGGCTTGGGGTATCCAGATAGCGGGCACGGTCCACAGCGTATCATTATGCGCGGACGACCTGCTACTGTACGTGCGCGACATTACCTCCGACTTAACCCCAATATGGACAGTCCTACGGGAATTCGCAGAACTCTCAGGCCTCAGAGTAAACTGGGACAAATCCACGATCTACCCGCTTAGTCCACACCTAGCCGCCCTCGACATTACAATAGGGAGCCAGAGAATCGCCTGGAGCAGTGAGGCGCCTAGGTACCTCGGAGTACGTCTGTACCATTCCCCAAGCGACATTTATGAAGGGAACCTCCGTAAGGCGCTGGCAGGAATTAGAACGGCAGTGAGCTTCTGGAAGACGCTACACCTGGCCCCCATCGGGCGCGTGGCCTTAGCCAAAATGATCATCGTCCCAAGGCTACTATATCACTTCGCCAACCTCCCAGTCATTCATCCTCGCCCCTTTTTCCGAGAACTGGACACCCTCCTCACCTCTCTCATTTGGGGAGCGGGCCGGCACAGAGTAGCCCTATCTAAGCTACTCCTACCAACGGATCAGGGGGGACTGGGGGCTCCAGCCGTTGAGGCATACTTCTTAGCGGCACAACTACAATGGCTATTGCACTGGACCGCGGAACGCCACATGGGCGAGACAACTTCTGACACGGAGCATATATCCCTGCCAGCAATTCGGCGCATGCTCTTGCCCAGCACTAAGCCCCAGCGCAACTACACATTGCAAGTGATGATAGCTCGCACCTGTATGTTGCGCATACATCGCATGTCCGGGGAGAGGCCCCCGTACTCCCCATTGCTTCCGTTGGTTGGGTTCCCCAACAAGGAAAAATATAACAGCCCAAACCCTACGAGTGTGGGCCGACAGCTCACTGACTGAGTTGGAGTCCCTCTTTGAGGACGGGCAATTGCGACCCTACGATCAGCTAGTGGAGGAATATAATCTCCCCCCGGGGCAATTCCTACTACATAGACGAATTATAGCCAGCAGCCGCCTGTTTTGGGATCCGGACGAAGGAGAGCCATCGACGCATCCAGAAATACATACCATACTACATATGGGGGCGGGCAGACACCTCATCACATGGCTGTATAAAGCCATCCGGGAATTACTACTCAAACCACTAACCTCGCTCTGACCGACGTGGGAGGAGGACTTGGATCGACCGCTACATGACAAGGAGTGGGCGCAGGCCATAGAATACCCCAAAAAGGTCTCTAGAAACGCACGCTTTAAAAACCTACAATTTAACATCTTACACAGGGCGTACCCAACGCCAGGGCATCTACAGCGCTTCTATCCAGATACACAGTTCCTCTGTCCCCGATGTCAGGCTCCTGCAGCGGACTTCAAACATATGTTCTGGGGGTGCCCTACCCTACAACAGTACTGGAATTACATCCATGAGGCACTCCGCACAACCACGAACACTCCAGGGGACAATACATGGGAGGCGTGCGCACTACGAGTGTTCAGGAGACGGAAAACTGATAAAGTTCAGGTTCGATTCACGTCCCTTTCACTACTCCTGGCAAAAAGAGGAATAGCCATGCACTGGCGAGCCCCGGAGGGACCCCCAGTGGAGGCCTGGGTGGGAGCAGTTAAGAAGTGGGGCGCAGCAGAGGAGGAAGCGATGCAAGACGAGGAAGTGAAAGGAACATGCAAACACCACATATCCATGGAATGGGCACAACTATTATACCAGTTCAGCCAGCAAACCACACTAGCAGAACCAGCCGAGGCATCCCATACCCAGACAGCACCCGCCACACCAATAGGACCCGATGACGGACACAACGAGTCGGAGCGCACACATACCGGAGACGCCCTATAGCAGTGTTCGCCCCCGAGCACAACTCCAGGATAGCACAAGGGAAGTAATCACGCCCCCCCGCACCTCTAGTCGTCAGCCGCCAAGTCACCACGTACGCCTGCATAGCGGACCAGCTCTCCCCACCCCCCCCCCCACCCTGAATCAATACCCCAGTTCAACACCCAGGTTCCAAGTTAGGGATACAAGTCAGCAGCTTTGATATCGTCATTAGTGGACAGGGAGTGTAGCCTAAAAACACGGGCAGAATATTACGACTCCCACAAGCAACATGGGTAAATGTAGCTCCTCAGCCAGGATACAGGCCTACAGGCACACTGCAGGACACATACGATCAACCTTGATGGCCTCAATATATATGTAATACTGGGACTGTAATGATGTTTAGTGGCAGATAAGTAAGAAGATAACCACCAATGTAAAATCAACTGCCTAAACCATCTCTATCTATGCATGTCATTCATGTACGGGAAATCTTTTTTATGCTCCACTGTATCTAAATTGTTAAAACCTAATAAAAATATTTAACCAAAAAAAAATGTAAATACATTTAAATTAACTGTAGGTATCCAACAGGAAAGAATGTGGCCTAACGGCTAGGACAGTCGACCTCGGAGCTGGGGAACCGGATTCGAGTCTCGGCAGTGACGCTCAACATTTAGTGATCTTGAGCAAATCACTTAATCTCCCCGTACCCAACAAGCGTCGGTCAGTAACATAACTAGTGCTCATGTAAAGCGCTCTGATACCTTCGGGTCTAGTTCGCGCTATATAAAATTTCACAAAAAACAAAACAAAAAGCAAAAATGAATCACTTTTGTAGTTCTGAAGTGTTCTGAAAATAGAGATTTTAATAGGAGCAAAAAAAGTAAAAACGCTTACTTGGTGATGCACAAATAATAAATATTCACAAACCCAATTTCCACACAATCATTTGTGTGCTATATAGTTTTATCAGTAAAACTGTATGCATGTGCAAATTTAGTAGCAATTTCAATGGAAAATGTGCTGTCTGTAAACAATGCGTTACCACATGATGTTTTAGTGGCACTCAAATATTGTCCCACCACTTGTCCATTAAAGGTAGGTGAATCGTGAAAGTTTGTTGTTCTAAAAAGTGGGTAGTGGTCCTAAAAAGTTTGTGAACCACTGCCTTAGAGGACTCCTTGGAAAGGTTCGGTTGTGTCGTTCTGATTGGTTTTTTGTGGGGGGGGGGGGGGGGGGCATTGAATGTGGCCTCAGCCAGGGCTACCTCTGTTTCTAGTTAGCATGGATGATGAGGAGAGGGGCTTGGTATCCAGTGATCTCAACCTTAGAGGCGGCCTTGTGAGGATGAATAGCATCCCGAAGACCTGGCATTCTGTGCGCATGCATGTTGGGGAGGCGAGTGAGGCTTGCAACAATGTGCAAACCGAGCAGTGTCGGCAGGCTACCAGATTTCCTGTAATTTCGAAGCTGTAGGGCAGACTTGAGCGTAAAAAAAAAATTCTCTAGAGCCTTCTTTTTATTTAGAAAACACAACATTTCTATTAGCGTCGTGCCCTTGACACCACATCTCGCTGTTCCTCAACCTCGGGTCTGGGGGCTGGGAGATGCGTTCCAGCACACGCCGGAGGAAAAAAGGGACAGGCTTAGATGGATTTACTAATGAGCCGTCCACCTCGAACAGCAAATGCCAAACGGTATGTGTGGGAAATGCCAGGCAGGAGGCACAATCCTTTCAGGCTTTGCCTCTAATAAACACCGTGTGGCTCGTCTAGTGCCGGAGCCTGATCTCTGAAGCCCACTGTCAGCTCTGTGTGGAGTGGAGGCCGACACAAGGCCCAGAGCGCGGGGAGGGCGCGCGGGCGCTGGAGAGAAATCAAATATTTAATGAGAGGAGAATGTGGCTCCCGGCTCAGAGGCAGAAACAATTAGGTGGCTGCCTTCTCCAGGGCTCTTCGGCTGGATCCTGGGGTATTCATCATTTTGACTGCACAGTTGGATCGCGCTAGACGCCAAAGAGAGAGTTTAATAAACTGCCATAGATAACGTTTTGTTGGGTGACTAACTTTATGAGCTCAGCTGGGAAGAAGCGTATACAACTGCCTTTCAGTTCCCTAAACACGAACAGAAAAAAACGCTCCTGTGCACTCTTCATGTTTTCTTCCACCCCACTCAGGTAAAATCTATACAGCGGTGACATACTACTTGATCTGGATGTGACTTTGTATTGTACAGAAATAAAAATTTATCCCAAAAAACCAAATAGCTATACAGTGCTCTGTCATCCTAAAGATGAGCCCTAAAAGGACTGGTCGCCAATTGAGAACCTCCCAATACCACTCATGGAGGGTTAACATAAATCTTTTCAGGACAGCTCCTATCAAAGACTCTGTTGCACAGCCTGGTTCATTAGGCTGGCCCCATGCTCAATGTCTCTGGAAACCATGTTACATGCCTCTCTGTAACCAGTTACTGCTATCAGATGTGGCAGCAGCCATTTTAAGACTCAGTACCCCTGTTCTGAAAAGAAGAAAAAAAAAGTATAAAAAACATATGGGGGCAGGGTAGTGATAATCCGCCCTCCTAGGCTTGGTGTGTGTGTGTGGGGTGTAAAAATGTGGAAGGCAAAGGAGGTTGGATTGTAGTACTTTTATTCAACGTACAAGGTGTACACCTCAGCCACCATACAGAGGGGCTTCATCTTCCAGGTCTCTATCTTTTCAAACACCACCTGCCCCAGATTCTACTCACAACAAATTAAGAATACAGTGAATGCGAACATTCCACAATTGGAAGATACCACACATCACCCTCCCTTTAACAAAAAAAATATTAAAACACATTTTAACAGTGCATAGCAAGGGGTTTCATGTCGATGTACACACTGAACACTTCAAATATAAAAGACCAACCCAACTGAGTATCAGGTGGATATAAAAAAAAAGACATTATCCACCAAATAAACCAAGTTAATGAAGTTCCACATATTCTTTCAGATAAATAGATTTCTTGCAACACCACACTTCTCAATTTCTTAGGCACAATGGACTAATCAACCTCTCTATTCACACTGTCATGACCACAACAATCTGCCATTCCAGGCAGCCCTACTCCTTTGCAACTCGTGCCCTAAAGTAACTACTTCTCTCTCCCTCTCCATGCACTTCTAATTACCTCTCATATTACACCACTCACGACATATTCTATGACATCACTGCTATCACTAACATCTGAAACAACATCACTAACATCTGAAACGACATCACTGATGACAACACTGCACACGGTGGTGGTGCGAGTTATAGTTACTTAAGATAACTGTAACTGGTGTATTTCTGTTGTTTTGTTTAAAACAGTATGTTTTAACTGACATTTTCAAATTACTAGAACATTCCTTTAACCTTCGTTTTTTTTTCTCCAGTGACTATATATATATATATATATATATATATATATTAAAACAAAATGTAAAACAGTCATCACACCCGCGCCCTAATGGTGCAGTCAGCGAGGCCCGGGGGTCGATAAGGAGAGCCTACCTTTATGGCCTTCGGACACGGTGCTGGTAAGCAAAGATCCCGACCAGCTCCCAACCTTACACACAAAGAGCGCTCGAGTTGATGGAGTGGGCCGCAGGGGGAGATCGGGCCCCTCGCATAGTGCTCGGCGGGCTGGGATCGCGCCGCCTTGCAGGGGCTACTGTTGTGTTGAGCGCTCGACAGAGAAGATGAGCCCTATATAAAGGACACACTGAGGGACCGGGCCTGAACACTTTTATTGCTGCGGCTGGCGCCGTTCCCCTCACAGAGCCGGGTCACTAGGTTCATCCCCGCAGACGCCTCAGGTGACCGGCTTTGGAGCAACACTGAAGACGGTCGGGTGGACAACCAGAGCGGCCCACACATACCCGGAGGCAGCAACTACGTTCAAATTACACAGATACATCCTGGAGGAGTAGAGGCCTCGCGGCCCATAAGAAAGGACCAGACTGGGACGACCTGAAGGCTGGGGGTCCGGCGAGTCTGATTTTGTTAGGGGGTCTACTTGGCTGGCCACCTAGGTTTGAAGAAGCAGCCAAGCTAGGCTTGGTGCGGCTTGTGGCCAGAGGGGGTCGGATTCTGTGAGGCCCGGCCTGCGGCGCGGTCACCGTGGGTACCAGTTGAGGCGCCCCGGAGGAGGTCCCTAGACAGCGCCACTGGATCTACCCGTCAAATATAGAAACACGCACGGACATAAGGCCGCCGTTGAGAGGGGAGGCTTTCCACTGTGTTTCCCCCTCCCACTCCTTTCCCCTTTCTCCAGCATGGGTAAAGATAAACCGGCGCCCTAAGCAAAGCACTCTGGATCAGTTTACTACTGCCCCGGGTGGTGCAGGTGGGGGCGACGCTGGCGGTCCGGTTCCCGGCAATGCGGCACTGCTGGCAGCGATCACTCAGGCCCCAGATACCCTCGATGCGAAGATCGGCGCCGTTGGGTCCGAGGTCTCATTTCTGCATCAAGACCTCTGCAAGGCTGTGGACCGTATCACGGAAGCAGAGACCGTATTTAGACTGTGGTGGTCACTGTGGCCTCTCTGCAAAAAAAGGTGAATAAGCTCACTGTCGTCGTTCAGGAGCTGGCATACCGTGTTGAAGATTCCGAAGGCCGGTCTCTGCGCAATAATCTGCGATTCATTGGCTTCCCGGAGAGGTGCGATGGCCCCTCCATGGATCGTTTCCTCACGCAATGGCTGAGAGCCCTCCTGCCAGAGGACTCCTTATCCTCCTGTTTTGTAGTGGAGAGAGCCGATAGGGCGTTGACCAAGAAGCCCCATCCTGGGGAGCGCCCGAGGCCAGTGATCGCCAAGCTGTTGAACTACGCAGACCGGGATACCATCCTTCAGTATGCAAGAAACCCCAGTGACCAACTGCTTTTTGAGTCACGGCCCATAATGATCTTCCCGGACTAAACCAGACTGGTGCAGCAACAGTGCCAATCATTTACAGCTGCAAAACGCAGGCTTAGGGAACTCAATGTACAATATATTTTGCTGTAGCCTGCCCGACTGTGGGTCACATATAACTCTAAATCACATTTTTTTGACACACCAGAAGCTGTCTTCACCTGGGCGGTTGAGACAATACACCTAAAACCACATACTCCGCCACAGCTGGAATCAGACTCCTCAAAGGAATCGCAGGGAAACCGGCACAAGAGGGGTAACTCCAAGAGGAGGCACAGGTCCAGATCCAACTGGCACTCCCAGACCTAGGACGATGAGTCATAATGTACACCGACTGCCTCTCCGGTCTTTGGCCTTGACCAGTGTCAGTATTCTTCCTACTTTTGCAGAACTGCTTGGAGGCCAATTCCAGGAACTTCTATGCCCCTGAACATTTATGTTTAAGCTTTTTGGGTATGATTGGCAGAGGCCCCCTGGGTCCCCCCGTTGGGGCGTCGGGTTTCCCTCCTCCGCAACAGATACTCCTTGTTGGTGGAAGTATTGGGGCCTTGTTGGTGGAAGTATTGGGGTGGGGGTAGTTCAGACCTATCAAGTTAGCATGACAGACAGACACACACACAAGGCCGTGTCAGGCCGAAACGCGTCAGGGCGGTAGTGGTGTTGAGAGCACAATAAAGATTTCATGCACCAAATTGGGTTCGTGTTCCGTCCTTTCCCAGACAAGGGAATCCACGAACAACGGCGATCGATATATATATATATATATATATATATATATATATATATATATATATATATATTCCAGCTTGGTGAACTGACCATAGTATCCTGGAATGTTAGAGGGCTGCTTAACAAAATTAAAAGGGGCGCCATTCTTCGGCAAGCCAAGCACTGCGAGGCCGACATTCTTCTCTTGCAGGAGACCCATCTTCTAGTCAATAAAACCCTGTGCCTTACTTGATTCGGGTACAACACAGTATACCATTCAGGGTTCCCGAGGAACGGCTATCCTGGTGCACCGTCGGGTCCCGTTCACTTTATCCAAACATTGGTTGGACGCTGGGGGTGGATACACCATTATGTCTGGTACACTGCATGGCGAATGCGTAACCATAGGAAGCATCTACGCGCCATGGGGCATACCTTCACAGATAGAATCTCACAACTGTGGGGGGAGCTCCCGGACGGCCTGACACTGCTGGGTGGGGATTGGAATGACGTTATGTCACCCCTAGATCGTCAGCGAGAGACGGTGCGCGAGCCCCAGACAGGAAGATCCAAACTTCATCTCCTGGCTACTACACTGGGGTGGTTGGATACGTGGCATGCTTACCACCCCTCTGAGATGAGTTTTACGTTCCTATAAGCCGTACATGGCTCTCAATTAAGGCTAGATTATGTCTTCTTGCCGCATAGTTACATACATAGGGTTTCTCATGCTTCTATCTTGCCCAGGGGACTGTCGGAACATTCCCCAGTCTTACTCAAGCTGCGTATAGGATCTCAAAATCCTCCCTTCAAGTGGCGTATGTCACCTTGGCATCTTCATGACCTGAAATACCAAGACGTTCGTCAGGCCATTTCCGATTACCTCTCGTCCAACATCGCCTCGGCCCGTCCAGTGTTACCCTTTGGGAAGCTCGCAAACCCACAAATCGTGGCGTGGATATTAGCTTCTGCGCGGGCGAAAGGCGCAAACGTCTCGCCCAAATTGTATAATTAGAAAAACACCAGGAGGTCCCTTGAAGCCCAAATTGCTTCGTGTGCCAGTCCAACATCGCAACGCAATCTCCTCCGAACACAACAACAAATACATCAACATCTCACCAATGAGGCGCGCGAGATCTGGCTAGCGTCACAACACAGGATTTATCAATGGGGTGATAAATCTAGTAAAATGCTTCATCGACTGTGCCAGGCCGCGATGTCCCCTACTCCAGTTCTGGTGCTTCGTGACGCGGACTGTGTTTTTTTGCACCTCCCCTAATGCGGTGGTCCAAGTGTTTGCAGCTTATTATGCCTCCCTATGTAAGCAGAAAGAACTCATATTGAGCGCCCTGATAGGGGAATTTCTAACAGATATACCTCCCCAAAAGCTCTCAGACCGCGTACGCGACCAACTAGACGCTCCTATAACTGTGGAAGAACTCAGAGCAGCGTTAGTTAGTATACACCCCGGCCGGGCGCCCGGCCCCAATGGCTTCCCCAGTGATTTCCTACGGCCACATATGACAATGCTAGGTCCACATCTGTTGGAAGCACTACATGGGGCTCTCGAGCAGCACATCTTACCTCCTGATTGGAGTCACACCGAAATCGTTGTATTCCTCAAACCCGGCCGCCCTCCAGAAGATCCCTCTTATTACCGCCCTATTTCCCTCCTTAATTTTGAACCCAAACTCCTGGGCAAAGTCCTCGCAGACCGCCTCCGCACATGTATCCATGACCTAATTCACCCCGACCAGTTCGGCTTTATGCCACATTGGTCTACTCTGCTAAACATTCGGCAAGTCCACAATGCTATCGCAAAGGCCCCAGAGCTAGGCCGTCCCGCGGCTATCCTCCTGGCCATCACAGATAAGGCGTTAGATTCCTTAAGTTGGACGTATCTATTTCAACTCCTTCGATCCCTTAATTTAGGCCTGCGCTTCCTGGCATATGTCCAGTTATTATATACAGACCTCTCGGCCTCAGTGCGGGTAGCTGGGTACAGGTTGGCACCTTCCCTATATGCCGCGTCACAAGGCAGGGATGCCTCTTGTCTCCGCTGTTATTTGCCCTGGCCATAGAGTCTTTGACCGCCTGGGTGCGGCGAGATCCATTGATCTGGGGGTTCGAGTGGTCGCGGGAACGATCTGACAATCGCGCTGTATGCAGATGATGTGCTGTTCTTTATGACCGATCCTAGGTTCTCTGGGCCCAGAGTTCTTCAGGCTCTCCGGTGTTCGGGGAGACCTCTGGCCTGGGAGCCAACCCTTCGAAATCGGTGTTATTTCCTGTGTGTGGGGACCAGGGATGTGGAGCCTGGGCTGTGCAGTTGTCCCACGCGACGGGAGGATTTAAATATCTAGGAGTTTTAATTTCACCATGCCCCACAGCATCGTGGACACAACATTAATCCGCTGCTCTCAAGTATACGTGAAGAGACCACGATATGGTCCCACCTACCGCTGTCCTTGTATGGGCGATCAGCAACTTTTAAGATGGTCTTTTTGCCTCGGATACTCGATCGGCTGCAAAATTTCCCATATAATATTCCGCGCTCATGGTTCGCCCAAGTCAATGCAATCCTGAACAAGTTTCTATGGAGTGGGGGCGCCATTCGAGAAGCACTACGTACTTGCAAGACAGTCGACATACTGCGGGGGGATTGCAGCAGCTGATGTATACGCTTATTATGCAGCATCCCATCTATTGGTCATTAATGAGTGGTGGTATAGTTCGCACACAGACCCAGCATATGCGGTGGAGCACCTGGCGATGGAGGACATACCCCTCCAGGGGCTTCTCTACAGCCGCATGAACCTAGACTTCCTACCTCTCGCCAGCAGAACGGTCGTCCAGCTCTGGCAATACACTGTTAGAGACATGGGCTGGTCAGGGCGCCTGACACAGACGACCCCATTGTGGCAAGGTACATATCTGCGTCCCTTTGCTGAACTTTCTGGCTTTCATAATAGGGACTTTCTTGGAATCTCTACCCTAGGGAATATTATGCAGGGTCCCACCCTCAAATCGTTTCAGCAACTACAGAATGAATTTGAGCTGCATCAGACGCAGTTCTATAAATACTTGCAGTTGAGACACGCTTTAACTCCCCGGATCCGCCCGTTAAACGACCTACCGGAATTTCATCCCCTGGAGGGCCGCTTACTGATGGGTGACCTTGGGGCGCACAAGATATGTCAGATTTATCAGACATTGACCACCCACACTCGAACCACACTACACAAAACCTGGGGGGCAAGGGAGGCGGACCTGCCAGACATGACGGACGATGACTGTACGGAGGCCCTCACTAGACCCCGCGGCGCTGCTATCTCCACGCGATATCGCCTTATTCAATTTAAATATCTTCACCGAGCATACTTCACCCGTTCCCGCTTATGGAGGATGGGTGTCATCCAATCCCCCACGTGCCTCAGATGTGGGGAGGCAGAGGGAACCTTCTTTCATACGGTCTAAAGCTGTGGGGTGCTGCAGCATTTTTGGCGTAAAATTTCGGCGTGCCTGGGCCGGGTCTGGAGCCTCCCGTTTGACCCTAGAGCACAGAAGGGATTGGCAGGAACCGCTACAAAGAACACATTGTTTTTGGGCCTCACTCTTGCTAAACGGGACATCGCCCAAGCGTGGAAAGGGACTTCCCCGCCAACAATGGGTGGGTGGACAACGGCATGGACAGATGCATGGGGGCAGAGATCGCGGTCTATCAGGCACGGGGCTGCCCACAGAAACATAGGAAGATTTGGTCCAGCTGGGCGACATACCGGGGCATAGATTTACCCCCCTGCCACCAACTGACCCTCTATAAATTCGGCACTTACATTTATCTGACTGCTAGATGCCCAAGATGAGAAGCTCTGTCGTCAGTACAGATACATCTAGACATAATGCGTTAAGTGAATTATGTGGTAACCTGTGTCAAGTTTCAGTTGTCGGGCCTGCTGTTTTGCAGGCAAGTATGATGTTTAAAAATAATTGGTACTTTCTAGTCTGAATTGTATCTATAATGTATGCTTCGGGGCCTGCCCACCATGTGCCATTAAAACTTAATATTTGTTGTGGAGCTGGAAAACACACACACACACACACACACACACACACCCCCTCCCCCTCACCCCCACACTCTTAGGTGGAGAGTAGCTCCCTTATACGGCGCACTGTACAACACCAAAGATACTCTGAATCTGCTCACCTCAAATGTCTGTTTTTCTAGCAGAGGTTTTAAGCATAGGATTAGCACAAAGCCATCCACGCCGAGCTAGAAACGGACAAAGCATGGTATTTATCTTCTGTTTGAAAATGTGCTTTCTGTGTTGACAGACAGCAAGACATATAGAGAAATCTACCAGGAATATATAGCATGGGGCATATTACATCCTAAATATAGAAAATCTCAATTAAAGTTTGTCAAAGGTGCTGGTTTGTCTAATATGCAGGTCCAAACAACACAAAAAAGGTTCAGTGCAGCTGCTCAGCTTCGTTGTTGCTTTGTATTTTAATGTACATGCACCACAAACGGTCTTATTTCCTGCTTTCTACACAGGTCTTTTCTCTGTTCGGCTTTTTTTTTTTTTTTTACATTTTTCTTTTTTTTCTTTCACTGAAGGTCACATTTCTCCAATCTTCTCACATGTTACATACAAAAACAACACTGCACACTTGTTTTAACTGAGGAGCCATGTAGGTGGCTGCCTGTGACTTTGCTTTGAATGCCTTGCCTTGGAGTCTCCCAGCTGGACTGTGTCCCTCTCCTAGCATCTTTGATGTCTGGAACTTGTAGGATTACAGTGATCCAGAAATGTGGCACCGAGTTCTCCAGGAGGACTTGCATTTAGAAGACCTTCTGACCTTTGGCACCACCCTTAAGTGTTTTATCATGGAAAAAAATAGGATATATCGAAGTCGGGTACTATTTATGCCATCTGCTCTAACAGTTGTGCTGAACCAGCTTATTGTAAGTACCCATATTTGGCAACTACAATGGTTTGCAGAGCATATAGTGACGAACTTTCCACATCCTGGAACTTATAAGCAGAGCAGTCATAAATAGTTTGTCTCAAGTCTGATGTCTAACACATAGCTGCCAAGGTTTCAGATTGCTGTGTCTGACATTTTCATAATTTCAGTGTAATTATATGTGACATTTCAACGACGAGTGTCACTTTCTTGCAAGCAAAATCAAGCAAAGACGAGGCAAAAATATAAATATCAGAAATGACACCTATTTAAGCAACGAGAAACTCTAAGAAGATCTTAAAAATACTGCAAAACACCTGAAATGGAAGGGCAGTAACCGGAGACAGACTGCATTTCTCAGTAACTGAGGGCGGGGAGGCAGGCACTGCAGCTGCTCAGAAGATTATCTCATTGCTCTGATCCTTCATGACTGCACGCGAGCCTAAAAAGCAAAGTTTATAGCATTGCAAGTACAACTAGGAGATTATACGGTCACTCAGTCTCAGGGACTTACTTTTTTGCAAGAAAGAATAGTGCCAGCTTGTTTTCTGATTTATGTATAGTACTGGTGAGGTTTAGGTAGCAATTTGAAAGTACTTTGATGGACAATGCGATCTTCATATATTCTGGCCTTGAGGATGGCAGGAAGTAAAGTCTTGAAGGTGGTCCTCTTGGTAGACTGTAAAGTGGTCTGGCAACAGCTTCCTTGGTGTTCTCCATATAGTGAATTAGCAGGTCTTATTTGTGTCAGAGAAAAACTGGTTGATGGCACTGCAGCTGTCGAGATCAAGAGCTATCCGTTGACCGGCAAGTAGGCTGATGCAGAAGGATCCGATTTTGCAGGAGGTTTACGTCGTTGTCCAAAATACCACTAATTACTGAACCGGAAATAACTATTGGTACTGAGCTGTGCACAAGTCTATATTCTGTACCCTTGTGCAAAGAGCACACCTAATAATCGTACATAATCAAAATAGGCAAATTAGTACACTCATTAACTGGAAAAAATTACAGCACCACAAAGATACTCTAGTGGCTGATCAGCTCGAATACCACAGCTCAATGAGGCGCACAATCTGTTACAAAACGAAAGTGTGCATTTAAAGGAACTATAATTAAGAACTAGCTGTACCAAGCTTCGTGTCGGCTCAAATTAAACAGAGATAGAAGCCAGTCAAGGACTGCCAGTTCCCCCTATCCATATCAAGGCAGTGATGAGCATTTGAAACGGTTAAGAGTAGGAGAACAGTTGCACCACAGATTGTCCAAAGCAGAAGCCAGAGACAGACATTCTGGACAGCAGTTCAATGACGTAATGCAAGTGTGAGTGCAACAAAGATACTTTGGTTTTCTAGCCGCTACCAACGAGAAAATCCAATCCCATCGCTCTTACCAATGACAGGAGGCTGCCCGAGAGCTCGCTGGAGTATTTATAGGAGGAAGATCTGGCCGCCCCATAAAATTAGCCAACCACAGACTACAAGGGAGCTTTAACCCTTGGTACGATCCTCCTGCTTTCCCAACCCAGATAACTCTCGCAGCAAAGCTCCCATTAAACAAGAGCACTGCGTGCGTGGAAAGTGGATTTTATATTTTAACAAACTGCATTAACATTTTTCAATTTCGTGACAGGTGCCTTCCCAAAGGACAATAAAACAAATACTTTTCTAGGTGATCTTATCCAGAGCTTTCTTCAGCCTATTGTTCAAAGATTTGCTTATGAAATACTACCTCTAATATTTATGGGCCCATCCTCTTCATTCCATGCCCATACTTTTTATATCAGAGCAGTCAATTATATTTCCCCTCTTAATTTACGCCCTTCACTATCCCTCACCATTGAAGGGAGGGAAAACACAACACTTCTGGAAAAGAGTTCTTACTCAGTTTTCTTTTTCAATTAAGTGGGAAAATTCAAGGAGGATAATTACATAAAAGCACTGACAAAGCTAATTGGTTTGGTTTTTGTACCGTGCACGCACACAGACAGAAAATCATAAGTCCTGACTTGTATGACACATACATGCAAGGAGACACAGCACCATAGCTACAGACAAAGCATAAACACTTGCACGCCTACAGCCAGACACACACTTACAGGCACTTTTATTACAAACCACTTGACTTACAGTAATACATACACACAGACAGACATATGTACTGGTATGCTTTTTGCATTTATAACGCTGTGTGCTGCTCCAAGGCCCTGACAAAGTGCTGTGACAGGAGAACGGAAAGTGCCTAATACGAAAGAATGAGGAAAAGGGCTTGTAAATGGAATGATATTCCCAAAATAGTAACAACGTCTAAGTCGCAATGAGGATGGGAGAGAGGAAAATAAGTTGCAGGGAAAGCAGGAGGTATTATGGGGGCACAAACTGTGTGAAGAATTGGATCCTGGGGGGAATTAGGTGTGGTAGACTATAAGCTAAGGCCTAGACCAACGGGAGGGAGGGAGGCAGGCAGGCGCACACACACACACACACACACACACACACACACACCCCCCCCCCGATACAGTCAGACAACACAAGAAAAACCACAGGGGGTTGAGCAGAGTGGCAGGTCCACTTGATGCTTAAACCAATTACTGATTACATCAAATTTCAGGTACAGGAATTATTGGGATCAATGCCTAATCAAACACTGAACTCTCCACAGCGAAATCACTTCTACATCTGCAACAATGCAGCGCTTTCTACAATCATGATGAAAATATGCTTAAGATGCAGCAAACAGGCCATATAACATTGGGATGTTGGTATACTTTTGTCCTTATTTTTGTCTCTTGAATGTTTTACTCGTAAATGGTAAGCTCTTGATGCCTGTTCCTAATAGTAATTGTTATCGCGAAAAATTTGAAGATGGACGCTTGCCTTGTTTCTATTTATATTGCAAAATCAATACAGAAATGATAAATCAAAGACATTGGATAAAGTAATTTAAAACTACCACTGCCAGAATTCACTGATTGAACGCACTTAATCTTCGCATTCAAGATTTGGCCGGTAAACAGCCCAGGATAGCATGGGAAACCCTCACACTCCCTCTGCGACAGGGCGGCCTTAATGCACCTTACATGACACTATATGCATGGTGTGCTCAGGCCCAATATCTACATTTTTGGCTGTATCCAGTTAAATTTCAGCCACACGTTGAGGTGGGGGCTGACCTGACCTCCCCGATCCCGCTCTCCACTGCGCTCTGTCAAACCTACAAATCCACACGTACTGCAGCAGACACCGTAGACCGTCAGGTTGGCGTGGGACGGGCTACGACGATGCACGACTCTAAATTGCATATACACTCCTTCCATCCCCATAGCACGCAATCCTATGGTGCCAGTATTGCAAGATGACGGCATGCGCGCTCGGGTGCATAACAGACACCTATTCACATTTGCTGATTTATATCCAGATGGGCAATTCTTATCACCACCTGCACCAACTGACACTCAGTGTCCCACTGCGCTGGACATGCTTCTATATCATCAACTCTGTGCTACCTATCGGCGCACGTCATGACACCTTCCATGAGCCCCCTCCAACACTACATGCCCTAGAACACATACTGACGAATACCTCATCGCAAGCTTGTCACCAGACTCTACACGGTGATGCAGGATAAGGCTCCTGTATGTACCTCTAAAGCACACGCCTAATGGATGCTGGACACAGACCCGCCTATATACGCTTAACAATGGTCATATTGTTGCGCACAAACCACAGCTCTTTCACCCAATTATAGACTGCGCCTCATACATTGTAAATTTCTGCAGCGATTATACCGTATGCCCCTCCAACTGCACCGTATGGGGTTAAGGGAAGAGGCGCAGTGTGAAAGATGTTGAGCACCCCAGGCCTCATTTCTACATTTAGCCTATGAATGTCCTAGAATTGCAGACTACTGGCGCTATGTACCCTCTACACTTCAGCAGATCACTGGGCACCAGATTACTCTAACACCGATAGTCAGCCTCCTTGGCTATGTCAAAGATCTGCCACAGGCATCCCGCCATCTAACTGCAATGTTCCTAATACTGGCCAAGCGCCAATGGGCTAAACATTGGGGGAAGAGAGCTGCCCCCAAGGTTCCATTATGGCTACAAATGTACTGCCAAGAACAATTGGCCACCTATTGGGAGCTGATGCCTATTCCAGCTCGACCAAAAGACATTTGGGAACCTTTTTTAAAGTATTTGAGATCGCGTGACACAGCCTCACCCTAGAAACATGCTGTTCTGAATTGGTGGAACTCCTGTATATACTGAAGAAGGTGTCATGTATTGTGAGGTAGTACTGTAAAGTAAGCCCTAATCCACATCCTTGAGACATCACTCAGTGCGGCAGACATGTACCCGGAATTCTTACTCCGGTCGTTATACCTGAGACGTTTGATTATAGATGTGCTACCAATGTACAACTTCCTTTATCCAGCTTGGTGTGGTATTTTTTTCTTTATGACATTTGTATACGCTGAATATGCTTTATCCCTCTCCCCCGCTCTATTTCCCTCCTGCCGCCCAGAAATTGTTGGAGTTATGTTATTCTGAGTAATCGTTGTAATAAATGCCAATAAATACAATCAAAAAAATAAAAATCTTCGCATTCCAGATTTAAAATTAAATGTGTCACGGGAATTCATAAAAAAAAAAACTGCAAGAAAATGCTATACATCAAGTCATTTTATTGCCCTAAAAGTAAATTTGGTGATGTCTTATTTTCAAGTTCCTGCTTGCTTGCCATTTGTAGCCACTACAGGAGTTATTTTGACTCCTTTACCTTGTTGGGCTATGTCCATCCGTTTATTTTCATTCAAAACAGCTTCATGAAATGTATCACTGTGATGTCACGAGGAGAGCCCTTCTTTGACAACTGAAAATGTTACCACCAGCCAGCCCTCCACGCACTAGCTTCACAAGAAATGTGTCTCAATGAGCTCTCTGTACAACAAACACTGCTTCTACAGCACCTGAGAGAAACCAATGAAAAGACCTAATGAAACAAGCCATGATGATTCAAAACCCCTCTCTAACTCGTTGTTTAAACCAGTCACAAAAAAGTTCCACACGCGAATCCCACTGTCGCTCATTGTTATGTATTGTATGCAATAGTTTGTATGCATGGGAGTAAGCGCATTTATTTCAAATGTAAAAAGGAACACAGCCAAGCTGTTTGTAAAGGCCACCAGGACACAGATGGCATTATTGAACCATATGATAGAAGCTAAGCGTTGTCTATTTTGCAGTAAAATAATTATTTGGAAAGCGAATAGCTCTCACCTTTTGTAGAGAATCCCAGTTAGTGTGCAGCGTGGCTCAAAAAAAGAGGAAAGAAAAGTCTATGAAGCAGCCAGCTGCATCATTTTGTAGGCGACCACACCAAGCACGAAACGCGCCCATAAAACGAAAAGTGATTTTTTGGAACCATGTTGGATCGGAAAACAAAAAGAAAAAATAAGTTGTCTAAGTGGATGGAGGAAAGCAATGTGGGTTGGGGAAGCAACACGGGTGTGGGGGAAGCAACAGGTGTGGAGGAAGCAACACAGGTGTGGGGGAAGCAACAATGAGCGGGGACAGAATCACGGAGGGTGGGGGTCAGAAAGCAACAGAAAGGCAGGAGAAGCAAAAGGGGTGGGCAGGCAGAAACAACATGGGGTTGCAGGTGGGGGGAAGTAACACCGAGGGCGAGGGGAAGGATACAAAGCAATTTATAATGTTTTGAAAATAATTGTGCTGGGTGAAGTTGGTGGAGGAAATGTATGAAATCTCCTCGAATGCTTAGAAAAAGCGTGGTCATAGATTTCCAAATTAGAAATATGTAAACAATAAGAGGAGAAATCTGGAGGGATGTATAAGTAAACAAAGCATTAGATCAAATGTTTAAACGGTTAAACCGCACAGGAGAGCAGCTCGAAAGGCGATGCTGTATAAAAGTGAACGCCTACGTAAGAACAGCTTGAAGGACAAAGTTGTGGTAAATGAAATTTTTATATTGTTATGAAAAGAAATGTGCTGACATGAGGGGCAAATGGTTGTATGTTGCAACAATGCATTCCGTTGCAACGCATCCCTTTACCACGTATGCGTTACAACGCGAATGCCTTCACCACGTAGAACCTTTACCAGGCATGCTTTTACAACGTATTTTGTTGTAAAGCATGTATGGTAAAGGCCGCCCTTTTTTAAAAATACCTGACCCTGCTCTAAGCCCTAAATCTAGACCCCAGCGCGCCCCTGCCCTGTTCTGCCCTAAGCCCTAAATCTAGACCCCAGCGTGCCCCTGCCCTGTGAAAAAAAATACCCATCTCTGCCCTAAGCCCTAAATCTAGACCCCAGCGCGCTCCCCGCCCTGTTAAAAAAAATACCCGACCCTGCCCTGAGCCCTAAATCTAGGCCCCTGCTTAAATGGTCCGGTGTTTTATTTCCTAATTTGAAAGGGGAACTCTTCATCCAATAAACAGATGCAGTTTATCCTAAAAGTGTACTCCGCTTTGATGGTGGTTGTCAGCGATTTTAAAAGGGCGCATGCCTGACCTGAACAAAGATGTTGCGAAGACAGCAAAACACACGTTTCCAGGATGACACACGAATGAAGGAATCCATTGCACTCGGCCTGCATGATAAGGATTTTCTCATAGACGTCACAGCACGTTGAGTCAACTCTTGTGAGGCACAGGTCGTCAAGAGAAAGCGGAAGGATCTCTTCGCTCCTCTAACGACGCCGATAGCCTTGACCACGCAGGTGCCGTTACCAGCATATGCCCTCACCACGTACGTTGTAAAAAAATGCGTGGTGAAGGCTATGCGTGGTAACAGTGTATGCGTGGTAATGCCTGCGTGGTAAAGGCCCTGCGTGGAAACAGCCGCGTTGTAATGGCTGTTTCCCGGGGTAAATATGCTGAATGGTAAAAATTCTTGCACTCTTATGGAATGCTTAAGAAAAGCTTAGCTTGGTTTAAGTTTTTTAAATTATGATGGTGTTAACGGTAAGAAATAACTTCACACAGCACAATTATTTTCAAAACATTCCAAATACGAGTCCCCATGACTCTGTGTTGCATCAATTTCCGGAACAAATAGATGCTCTAATTAAAAGGCAAGTAAACCTGGCTACATGTTGTATATTTGTTTGTCCAGACAAACGGGGACAGAACATATTTTAACATACCAATGACACGGGCAGTACCCGAGTCTTGCCAAAAGTCTTAAACCCATTGTGGCCCTACTTAGGAGGCTTAACAGGTTGACCATTATCAGGGTGAAGGGATAATAAATCACCTGAACACCAGTGTGCACTATTTTTAACCATAGCAAAACCAAAGGGGATGATGGACGGAGTGTTGAACATTGCAAGCACTCACCCCCAGGCAACTGATCTGGGTTTAATCCATCATCATTCTTTAGCTCACTCCGCCACCCCAGTTCAGACATGGCCATATGCAAATCAGTCTGACCCTGTGCCTCATGGGAACAGTCCAGCCCGAACTGCCAAGCCATGTCTTCCCTGGACCGGAAACAAGCATCCTGGGACCGGTTTCTGGCTTACAGCCGTCATCAGCCAGGCTATCTTGAAGGGTATGCCCAGACGTGGGTCCCGTGCTCACTACGCCACTGGAGTCAAGCTATCCTGGCTGATGAAGGCTGATAGCCTGAAACCGGTCCTAGGATGCTTGATTCCGGTCCAGGGAAGACATGGCTTGGCAGTTCGGTCTGGACTGTTCCCATGAGGCACAGGGTCAAGACTGATTTGCATATGGCTATGTCTGAACTGCGGTGGCGTGGTGAAGCAAAATAACGATGGATTAAACCCAGATCTGTCACTGGGGGTGAATGTTTGCCAATGTGCAGCATTCCGTCCATCATCTTGTGTGTTTTTCTATTTTTAACCATACCAAGGGCATACAACATTAAAGGGATACTGGGGTGTCCAATTAGGTATTTTTACCTCAAAGCCTACCAGACAGCACAGCTGTCTGGTTTGCTAACAACGTCTTGTGGGCATTCTGAAAGCTTCTAACAGGAATGCATTCCGCCCATTGCTTACCACTGGCCTTGTTCACATTAGCTTGCTTTCCATTTGCTGGCTTTATTTGTTTTTTAGGCTGCCCAGCTCGAGTTTGTCCCTCCCGTGGAGCTTAACCTATTTACTGTATTCTTCAACAAGTGCTCGCTTTCTGTAAACAGGACTTTAAATCTTGCTCTTAGCATGTCACATTTAATGTGCTTTCAAAGACAGAGGTCAAATGTCAGGCTCTGTCTTCCAAGGGAGCATGGTGTTTACTTTTCTTTTGCAGACTTCCAAGTGAGAGGGTGTAAAGGAAAGGCCTTTTTCTGGCACACAACATTTAAAGGTCTTTAAATGAACTGTGCTAATATTTCAGACTATATCAGAATTAAGAAAGCACAAATTAAGCACTTTTATGTAATTCTTAAGTGTGGTGGAAACATATTTCATTATATCAAAACACATCAATACACTAGGTGATGACCTTTCCATACATTATGGTTAGTGCACAGTAAAACTGTATGCCTGTGCAAATGTAATGGTCATTTCAATTGAAAATGTGTAGTCTGTAATGGCAGTGTGCTACCACACCATGCATACTCCCCACTACACCACTCAACTCTAAACCACCCACTAACTTTTAGCCATGCTGAACAGCAGACACACTGGTCTAGAACATGGCTAAAACACAACTCTTACATAGACGAGACCTATTGGCTTTGCCAATGCTTGTTATAGGTCCTCATCAGAAAATAATTCTAAGTGCTCACTGGGTAATGATTGAGCCCATCCTGGTTTATGGGACCAGGATGAGATCCGGTGTTGAAAACCTGGTTCTTTCTAATGCGTTGACTCTCACTCCTAGATTGTGAGATACGGAATAACAGAATAGAGTTATAGGATACCTACAGTGCTATAGACATATGTTCTCCAACTGGTGGATTGGACCCCTCTCCAATTGACAAAGGCAAGACAACAGTCTAGTAAATCGCATGTGCATTGCTAGAAAAGAATCTGCTAAATGCAAACCTGATTTTACTGCTGCTCCATCTTCCTTATGGAGAAGGTTATTGCCAACACTCATGCCGTTTCTGCACACTGGATTTTTACTACCAACAACTGCCGTCAAATTGTTTGCGCAAAAGACATTCACTATAAACTATACACGCTAGAAAAAGCGCGCACCAGATCAGCTAAAGACAATCAAAAGTCGAGAAAAGGGGGAGGTTGCTGAAACGTCTGTGTAGTTTGTCCCAAATGAGGGTGTATAGTTAGCCACTTGATTAATAAACTTCAATTTATTCTCCTCCAACAGTGACACTTCACTTCTAACGCTTCCTCTTCTCACTTACTTCACCTTCACTTGCCTCCCATCTTTTTTACCTGCTTCTTCTTTGCGTTTTTAGAATAGTAAAACTGTATTGTCACTGGTCATTTTATTTCTGTGGATTCGAAATATAAACGTTAGCTGCTGCCTGAAAGATGCAGTACCAGTGCTGAAGTAGGCACTAGAAGGGCGAACACAGCAAGGGGGCGCTAGATGGTGACTAGAAGCATCAACGCTGGCCTTTTTGCATCCGTCTTATTTCATTTAACAAAACTGGTTTGATCATTGTTTCCTGTAGTCCTCCTTTAATGCCTCATGGTAAAGCCAACACATTTTAAAATTCAAAATAGCAGCATCTGAAAAGACGTCTGCACTTTTCTGCTTTACAACACAAATTAAAATCCAGTAACTACACCAGCCACACCAAAAAAAAAAAAAAAAACTATCCAAAACCTCCCCACCCCCCACTCAGCTCTCAGCATCAAGTGAGTTTTGTTTAGGGGGCTCATTGCCATTACCCATCATGGCCCGGATCTCCCTATCCAAAATGGTTATGCTCCCGTGCCTATTATATTAATCTCCTGATTACAGTGCCTACTGGTTGGTTTTGTCAACTGGAATCTTTGTGAGGGACCTTATCTGGGATACGGGACGACAAAGAGTGTCCTTAGCAACTTTACAACGCCCCTAGAGGGAGGGTGGCCGAGGAGTGCAAAACTTTGAATTATATTTTTAGCCTCCCAGCTACAGTGGGTTGCACAATTGTTAGAGGGATTGCGACTAGAAGACAGATTGGACAGAGAGGGGCACGGGCTCCTCATGGTTACTGGCCAAACTGCTTAACCGGGCGGTGGACTGCCCACGTCATTCGCAGCAATTGGTCACAGCTCTGCGATGCTGGAGACGAGTGGTGGCTAGGACTGTGGTCACCCCCCCTGTACTCTCTCTTGTTCTGCCCCCGATTGGATTGCCTCATGGGGATCCGCATACTATATTTGCAGCTGAACAGCTGACAGCCTGGACTGGAGTGGGACTGGATACAGTGGGAGATTTCTAGCAATAGAATACTCTTACTCTTTTCGAGGACTTGGTGGAGGATGCTGGCCTCCCACCAGGCCAATTTCTCCAATACGAAGCCCTGATACGCATGTTTAAGGAACTGTGGGGAGGGCCCGATTGGAGCCTAAAACACACCTGATGTTGCATTCCTTATTGACCTTGGGATCGGCAGGTCACTTAGTGAAACGGTTATACTGCTCTCTGTCAGAGGCAACTCGTAACCCTCTGACAAGATTGTGACAGCGCTGGGAGACTACGCTGGAGAGAGAGCTCTCAGACTCAGAATGGAACAGGGTTCTAGCGCACCCCAGAATGGTTTCTCGTAATACAAGGTTGAAGTACACACAGTTTAATTATTTACATATGACCTATGTGACACCCCATAGGCTCAGAGTTGCTTACGGTGGCAAGGTCCGTGATTGCCCTAGATGTAATTGTGAAGATGCTGATTTTGTTCACATGGCATGGGCGTGCCCTGGTCTGCAGCCGTATTGGGATGAGGTGGTGGCGGTGGTGGGCTTAACGGTGGGGCAAACGCTCCACCCTACTGTAGGGGTATACTTATTGGGGCTCTTTCCTTGCCCACCTAAGCGGAAGGTCTGGAACAGATTTATTGATCTGGCTTTGGTCCTCGCCGGGAGGAGGATAGCCATGGCTTGAAAGTCCTCTGCCGGTCCGGTGGTGGGGGCCTGAAAGCAAGATGTGACACATTGGGTGGGATAGGAGAGGAGGGCCTTGACCAGGGAGGAGGTGAGGGGCTTGCGGAAGTTCCCCATTACAGAGCAATGGAGCGAAATGCTGGATGAATGGGAATACCCAGAGTAGGAACATGACACTGAAGATGGAAGCCGAGATGGATCTCAAACGGGGGATAGATGTGTGCCTACAGCCGGTGAGTCGGATCAGAGGGAAGGCCCTTAATGAGGGTTAATAACAGGCAGCAAGAGTGATGGAGAGTGGGAGGCAGGCTTGGTAAGTTAGTGCAGGGACGGGGGGCGTGGACGGTGGGTACTCTTTGGGGGCCTCTCCTCATTTTGTAGTGCTCGGAGTGAGCGGGATTGCTGCCTGATGACTGGACTGCTCCCCAATTCCCCGCACAACAAGCGTTATGCACGCCCAAATTGGTTTTGTTCAGATCCTGGAAGATACTATGTCCCCATGCATATGTTCGCTGATAGTTAAGTGTAAAAGGCATGACAAGGGAGATCTGCCCATTGGAGTTCCTACTCCAGAGGGGTTGGACCATCAGATACTTATAGATACATGAAGTTTGGAGAATACACTGTAGCATATAGAACTTCAGCAGCACAGCAGTAACCAGGAAAGTTAGGCATTACTGTATATGATGCATTTGTTGTGAACCCCAGCCGAGTACGATAGAGGATGGGGCCGAATACTGTGTAATGGAAACTGGTTCACTACTGATGTGATGTACTGTAGTAAACTGGATGTTTAAAAAAAAAAAGTGTGTTTTTTAGGTCGAGCCTAGGCAGCGCGCATGCGCTCTCTGCTAGACCTGTAGTATTCAGTAAAGGACGTAGCTCTCGCCTAGCTTACCATTTGTTCAGCGCAGTGTCGGTCTTCTTTGCTGCCTCGTACTGGTTTAGGCAGCAAACGTTACTTCTGTTTTTTCCCCAAAGCAGCACCTGCCAAGTACAGTTTTGCTACGCTTAGACTGCTCATCTTTTATTTGGGGGAGCTCATTTTTTGTGCATTGCTTCATGCTCAGCAAGCGTCTGTGTCGTCAACTCCACCACCCGCCCGTGACTCCTTGTTTGTTCTTTTGTTTTTTTCAACAGCACTGTTTTGTTTACATAGCACGGGGAGTCAGTTTTTAGTTTCTCTGAACGTCGTACAAGTGCTTGTTTAATTCGATAGTGTTACTACGTTCACCACCACCTCAATTGTTTCAGGATTTTGAATTCTCATATGCTGGCAGAAAATATGGTAGAACTTTATCACAAAACTCTTAGTAGAAATACAATATAATCATGTTTTTCTACTATTATAAAATGAAAAATAAGCTGCGTTTTGCTTTATATTGATAAACGTGTGTCCACGAATGAGAAATCTGATAGTTTTAAGAGGGCAGAGTCGCTTGCATAGCGAAATGTAGTCTCTTTTTGTCTCTGACACAGGGGCTTGTGTGCTTAGTAAGTGGCACCGACGACTCTTTCATGTTCCTGGTTCTGCAAGTCTCAAGCATTGAGCGATATGGAGTCGCTTTACCGAATTCCGTTTGCGGTGCTAAAATGCCCCAACATCAAGCTCAAGAAGACATCCAGGTTACACATGTCTTCTGCCTTGACTGTAAACGCGCTTGTAGTTGTGTCCTACCTACTTCCTCATCACCAGGGGAAAGTGCAGCGCGTAACACTGCAATGTGCACACAAGATCCAAAAGCACTAAGCACACTTGTCAAGAGGATGCTAAACAGGCGTATGACAGACTTTGACATGAATCTCACTGTGTACATAGTGACGAGCTGCAAACCACAGCACAGCAGGTGCACCATCTCGATTCCTCAAGGATTTTTTTTTTGTATTTTTTATTTAGCGTGAACTGGCACAGGTAGATTATGTGATTTGTCCAGAATCACAGGGTTTTGAGCCGAAGCTGGGACTCAAACCTGGATCCCAAGTTCTATAGGTCTGCAGCTCTGGCAGGCTATGTGGACAGAATTGCCAAATCACACCATATGTACGTGGCTCACCCCCTGCTTTCCTCTTACAAGTCATTGTTATTAGGTACATTAATTATAATATTTGGATTCTACCAAATGACTACAATTCTCATAATGAGCTATGTTTGAAATGCAGGTTCAGGACTGAATAAAGTGGGCACTACAGACAAGGGAACGTCTGGCAACAATGGGTAATCTTCAACCCTATTCCTCAGGATGTGGCTCGGACTGCTAGGGACCTTGCGTCCAATCTCAAAATTAAGGTTATTTTCACTGGAAAATCCACAGTTTTTCTATGAACAGCCGAACTAATGATGAAAGTTTTGTGCCTAACATTCTTATTTGCTAATCTGTAACTCCATAAGAGTTCACTAAAACAACTGAGTCTTTAAATGCTAAGAGTTGTACAATCAAATGCATATTGTTTTACTCGTTTAGGGGGTTGTGAGCTAATCCTCCTTACCAAGTCAACCAATATCAAAGCAATAACTTTTGTTTCAGCATTATGTTACCAACAAACCTCATGGTGCCTCAAATTCATATATTCTCTAATATGCGTTCCCACAGTAAACACTCACCTATGGACAACCGATATTAATCACACTGCACTTTTCATTTCGTCGTTACCTAAAAGACTGGCATAGAAGAGCGACAGCATTAACACAGCACACAATTTGAGTGGGTCAAGTAAACATAGGTGTGACTGATTGCGGTTATGGCTAAGGTTATCTAATGGTCCGTGTAAGAAGGCGCACCAAGTCCCAGCCGTAGGATGTTGCTTGATAATCTAATGAATTCTTGGAGTTGTGGTCAGGATTCACCTCTTCTAAGTCAATGGAATACAGTTCTAGATAACACTGGTTTGTTGAATGAAATACTGGACTGGACCTTGCCACCCCCAACGATATGGAGTCGCCTCATTTCCTTATGGGTATCAAAATGCAAGCTCTCAGGCGCTTCACCTGCAAGACACCTATAAATGTCATTCATTCCACATGGTTGCTTCATCCTTAACCATTGTACCATTGAGGAGAGGCGATTCTGTATTGCTGGCCCCAATTGCACATCTCACCCCAATCCTCCTCTTAGCACAAACAAATGTAACAAGTGTCTATAGCCATCTTAAATCCCATAAGCAAGTAAGCCAGTAAACCACACTTAATGTATACACTCCCAACCAGAAGAGTGCTTCAAAACTCTGTTTTTACCCACACCACAAATACTGCAACACAGTTTACAATGAGCTGTCCCTCAAAACATGCTCTGCTGATTGGTAGCTCCACAACCATGTGCACACAAAACATTACTGCATGTCATTTTACATCATTAAAGACACATTTATGGGGCGTAAAGGCCAGAGTACTTGTGCTGGACTTCACTCGCTCCTACTAACAGCCTCTGGCCCGGTACTCCTAGTGTATACAGTGCTGCCAGGTGCACGTCATCAGGGACCTATAATAATGCATCTTGGAATATATACGGTGGGCTGCCTGGTACACGCTATTAAGGACTTTTAGTGACGAACTGTGTTAGTGTGCCTTCCGTGACTTTACAGCGTGATGCCACTCAACTCTAGGACACTGGCAACTGTCACATAGCAACAATCCACATAAATACACTCCACATCATGCCACATAATTCCAATCAGAATAATTTCACTGAATGCCACAGTTCCACACAACACAAATCCACTCCATACATTTCCATTCCACACCACATAATTCGGCAACAAACCACATAATGCAAATCAACACATTTACCCAACAAACACATTCATCCAATTCACAACACAAAATATCACATCATACCACAAAATTCAACAGAACACCGCATATTTAAATTCCACAACATATCACTACACTACACAAAATACCATTCCACACATTTTCACTCCAGAACATACAATCCCACTCCACATAATTAAAGTACACTCAAAACCACAATATTACTTACTATCCACACAATTCGACAACTAACAATTCCAATACAACCCGCATCATTCCACTCCACACTACATACACCCACTATACTCAAAACCAAAACACATAGGTAAAAAACATTGTCATTTGCAACGCCAATAGCTCTAACTCTCGCAAATGCGAGACCTATTTCATTGCAAATGCTTGTTTCCGAAAGCGACAAGGGATATTTTTAATATTAAGAGTTAGATATCAGTCTACTGAAAGTTCGCCGCGCATACCTGGGCCCTTCATAGTCTCGGAGGCAGCTGATGAATTGTTACACAGGCCTGTTCAAGTTAATAAAATAGTCACTCAAACTGATGGCCAATCAACATTCTTATTTTTACAGCATCAAACCCAATAGAGTTGGATGATGTCGATGATGGGCTCTGCTAGTTTTACAAGGGCTAGATACTCAAATGCTGCCAGCCAGTCTGACAGCTTCATTAACCATAAACCGTGTGCAAAGCTCATCCACTATGCTTACAGGTTTCTAATTCACAAAGTCAAAATAAATAGGGTGAGGGGGTTCTTGCCACAAGCCAAAAATGTATTCCCACGTCAATTGTGTGCGAAATACAGCTTAAAGCACAAACAAAAAAGTTGCAGTGCAGCACTAGATTCAAAGATGGAAACCCACAGATTAGAGATTGGTGCCAAAGTCCGAACGTTGCACTCAGCAGTATGATTTACAATCAAACTCTCCATTCCTCCATCTGTAGCAGGTGACATTTTTCTAATCTTGCAAGCAAAGAAGAGGAGGTAAGGAAGAGACTTACAAACATACGGCATAGAAAGGAAGATGCAAAAGGAGGTAGAAGCTGGGAAACAAAAGCAGAAAAGGAGCCCAGAGAGCCAGAAAAAAATGAACAAATACAGAGAAAGAGGGACACAGACATTTAAGAGGACAACTGGGAGGACAAGAAGGGGAGGGGGATGGGGGGGGAAGAAAAGGAGAAGATTAAAGACAACATGGAAGAGGGAAGAGACAGTAATGGGAAATAAACTTTGAAGCGGGGGGCACATATGGATGGTATGCAGGTGAAAGTGATTGGAAGGCAGAGAGTTAAATTACTCGCCTAATTTAACAGCAATAAATGAAACATTCCATCGGGAAAGTAAAGCTAATTTTTAACAAAATAGTGGATTGAGGAGGGTTCTGGCCCACTATAACTAAGGATGCCACTTACACCCCTGTTCTAAATTCAGATTCTAGAATACCCGGTCAATTTTCTCCTGTAGGTAGGTAGGTAGGTACCAAGGAGACTTCACAAGCTTTACTGAGGAAAGACAATAATCTAACTCTAGCCTCCTCACAGTGTTTAGTAATTTGGACCATTTTGTAAGAATGCCAAAGCAGGGCCAAGAAAAGGTTTTTGGATGGAGATTACACTAATTATTTTAGGAAAAATAGAGAAAATGCAGTCACCACACTGAGGACAGAGGACCTTTCCAGGTTTAATATGCTCACTGTTTCGAACGGTTGATGGTGTGAAAGGCAAGTCTTATGTATAATGAAGCAATCATGAGCAGTTTAGGAGGCAAAGGAAGTCGTCAACATCTCCGTTTACCATTACCGCATCCATTTTCCAGGATCTCTTGAAATTCTTTGGTTAGGGCTGGATTGGGAACCAAAAGCAGATCTGTAAAATCTAACAGTTGCCACGATATCGAATCCAAAACAACACTAGACTAGAGGGGTTTGTGTTGGACTTACTCCCACAACAATCTCAGGCGCATTATTACTCTAAAAGCAGCTAAACCGACTCCCATTGTGGCAGCCCACCGAGAAATCTCCTGAATACTCAGTACAGCCCAGTCTCACACAGAACCAATCTTTGTGCAACCAAGGTCCACACACAAACAATACCGATGCAGTCCCTGACTCACTTGGAGTCAATATGGGGTAAAGCCCCAGACTCACCAGGAGTCAATCCCAGTCCAACCCCAGACCCCCTAGTCCAGAATCATCCATAGTCAATATATGTACAGACTCAGAGTCAAAAGCCCAAACCCATTCACCCAGAGACCAATCCCTATGTAGCGCCAGACTCCGAGCCAATCCAGATTCAGCCCGAGATTCACCCATAGATAAATCGGGTCCACCCACACTCACCCCACTAAATTCCCAATCTAGACCCAGACTCAACCGGCATTGATCCTGGTCCAGCCCCCGGGATCCTTAAGTCAATTCCTGTGCCGCTCCCAACACACCCTGGCCTACAGTCAATCACGGTTCAACAGCACACCTGCATTTATCAAAACCCAAACTCCGCCCAAAGCCCAAGCAGTAAACAGCTAGAGTTTTCCAGAATCAATCCAAGCCAGAACAACCCAGTTTCAATACTGGCCCAAGACCCAGAGTCAATTCTGGTCCAGACTGACCCAGCGTCATACATGGTCCAGAGTGACAGTGTCGTGCAGACTCAAGTGTGGCAACCAAACAAATAAAATACAGCAAATCTATTACTCAAATAAAGTGCACACCAGAATATTAGTGGATATCTTTCTTTGCTCATCTTTTAAATACAAATGTTTCTAAGCAATACCTGAAATGCTAATTAGAGGTTTAATATTGCAAGCCCAGAGGTTCCTGTTCCCAGATTCGAGAAATCTTTTTCGCTCTAATCAGTAAATTGTGATTGCTTGCCTGTTTGAAGTTTCCCAAGATGCCTCTGGAAGACAGGAACAGTTTCCAGTTTTACATTTATATAAATATTTCAAAATGGTTTAGGTGGCTGGGAAACATAAAACCTCCCTGACTGCTATTTCACACTCGGGGATTCCGCTTGCTTGTTGCCGGCGAGAGGGGAAGAGAGATGGAACTCTAAATTGGAATCGTTCCGTAGCCTTCCACAATAAAACAAGCCATTAAAATAACAATGAATATGTAAATAATGTGTTAAATATTAAAAAACAAAATATACAATAAATGAAGAGGGTCTAAATGCAATTTTAATGTGACGGAAATTCATATTCGGCTTGCATGCGATTACTGAGTAATACTTATATGCTTGGAACTCAGATTGGGCAGTCAGGTGCCAAGCTCACCCATTTACCACCACTGATTAAATATAGTCCCTGCCTCTAACTGCTCCACATCTATGGAATCCTAGCTGCAAGTTGCAAAGAATAATGGTATGGTGCTGACAAACAGGCAGGATAAACAGATGGCATCTTGGTATATGCTCCTGCAAGGCGGGTCATGTTGACAGGGTCCATAACTTGCCCCCGGGGTGCAGTTCACCTCACAGGTGGAGTGGTCTTGGATATAAGCAACATGGTCTAGAAAGCAATTCATAGAGACTTCTCTGTGACTCACAGATACCATTCTTAATACAATCCCACACCATTGTGTGTGCGTTCTGAATCCCGCATCACCTACTTAACCCCACAACTTGATGCATGGCAGCCCAGTTCAGAGCCTTTACCCTCCTTTTCTCACTGTGTATCTAACAGCATGGTCTTCATCCAAGCAAGGCCAGAAGGAAGGGCTCCCTGCTACTCCTACACTGTTGATGAAACCTTCAACCTGACCTCACCTCCAAGCGTCTCTCATGCATATTGGTATGTGTGTATAGACTGACACTTACTGCTCCAAGACCAGCAGGATGCAAGAAACCAACTACTTCGTTTTTAATGTATCATCTCTGCTAAGTATTTTACAAGTACGGATCAGATGCTTTATACCTATAACACAAATACATAAATACAAATGAAATATTGTACACAACTAAAATGCAAAAGACAAACCATGAGCTCTAGTCCACTTGTGACGATTATTGAAAAAGTGAAAATATATAGCCACACACCTCATCGTTTAATACTCCTTGGCCAATTTCACCACTGCTGCGTGTTTGAGAATGAGACGCTCAAGGCATTTGAGTGAGCACCAGCACAGGGCTTCAACTTTGGGATGTCTTTACTTCAGACACCATTCATATGCCACACTTTATTAACTTATGTTTGTCGAAGTGCTAGATTGATGGTGCTGCAGGCAGTACTGTCTGCAGAGTCTCATGAAGCTTGCGCACCAGCAAAGCAGATGACCACTTACTTGACAAAAAAAAATCTTATTGTATCAACAACAAAAAAACCTGACACTTGAACAATATACATATATTAACTGATTTATTGTGAAAAAAAATCTAATTACATGATAAAAATCCTCATTATCCCCCCACCCCAAAAAACGACGTTCGATTATTACTAAATAAAAATGCTTCCCATTATCAAAATGAAGCTACTTCTTGCAGACGACTTTGACAGATATACTGGGCCAGCCCTTTTTGGCTATACCATATGTCGGGTCCTTCGTTTTATTCTCATTGATTTATAATGCATTATTTTATTTTATTTTTATTTATTTATAAAGCACAGCCATCATCCCCAAAGAGACATCCCGGCGCTGGGTCAAACACAAACTATACAAATTCATTTCCACTAGAGAGGGTAAAGCCAGGTCTTCACGATCTTACGAAACACAAAGATCCTCCGTAACACTCATTTTCAAAGGCAAAGAATTCCAGTATAGTGCCGCTAGAAGACCAAACGAGCAGCCGCACTTTCTGGCTTTCCTGATTCGAGTGCTGCGGATCAAGGCTAGATGGGAGGAGCACAATGCTCTGCTAGGTTTGCAAAATGCCACTTTCCCATGCAAAATCGCTGGCACTGCCTCATGAAGCGACTCATGAACGCAGCAGAGTAATTTAAACATGGCTCTTCTCCGCACTGGGAGCCAATGGAGCCGATTACGACAGGCTGATGCGGAGCTCCTTTTGGGGCTGTTACAGATCAGTCTGGCAGCCTCATTCTGTATGAGCTGCAGAGGACTGAACAAATAATCAGCCATCCTTAAAGAAAGGGAGTTACCATAGTCCAGTCTGCTCATAATGAGAGCTTGGATAACTGTCTTGCAACAGGCTAAAGGGATCCATCGAAATAGCTTTCTCAGCATGCGTAAAAGACCAAAACATCTCCCACACACTGAGTTTACCTGCTCTTGCATCGAGAGGGAATCGTCTAATTTGACTCCCAAACGCTTGGCAGCTCTTTTGGGTGATGGAGCCATACCAAGAGAGGTGGGCCACCAAGTGCCCATCCATACTTTGTCAGTCCCTCTAAACAGCAGCACCTCGTTTTGTTCTGTGTTCAGATTCAAACAGTGTGATCGCATCCAGCTAGCCACATAAGAGGGACATCCCAGAAGATTCTTGCAAATTCCTGGCTGACTCTCGTCAATAGAGATGAGCTGGGTATCATCTGCGTAGGAGAATGTGTTGAAGTCCCAGGACTTAACAATGCTCGCCAAGGGGGCCGCATAGACATTGAACAATGACGGGCTGAGGGAAGACCCCTGTGGGACCCCGCAGTTAGCCTGAAGGGGAGTTGTTTTAAATGGAGCCAAGTAAACAGAATGAGATCTGTTGGACAAAAAAGCTCCAAACCATTGTAAGGTGGTAGAGTGCAGACCTGCTTCATGTAGCCTATCGACTAATTGGGAGTATGATAAAGAATCAAAGGCAGCGGAAAGATCTAACAACATCAGGGCAACTCCCCATCAGGACAACTCCCCTATCGTGATCAGCCTCTGATCTGATTCTGTCCACTACCGCCAACAAGGTGGAATCCGTACAATTATTGGCTCTAAAGCCTTTCTGAGACACCCCCAAGATGTTATGGTCTTCCAGAAACTGCGAAAGCGGAGCGTTGACTAGTCTTTTGCCATATAGAGCAAGAGAGAGCTAGGACGGTAGATGGAAAGGACTGCAGCTTCTGCTCCAGCCTTCTTTAACAGTGGCAGCACTAGTGCATGTTTCCAGCTCACTGGGACATCAGCACTTTTCAAGGACAACTTGAACAGCCAGGTAATATAGGGACTTAAAATGGGGACTAGCCTTGAGAAAATAAAATGTGGGCAGGAGTCCAATGGAGAAACAGAGTTCATCTCCTTCATGGTTCTTTCCACTATTTCATGCGTGAGTTCCTGAAACTCACCCCAATGGATGGATGTACTGGGATGAGGTGGTCTCGAACGTAGAGTAGATCATGCCGATCTTCTTGTGAAAAAGTTACAACAGTTCTTCACACCACTTTGCTGAGGCGGAGATGTTTTGGCTCAGGGCTACCGGATGGGATAGTTCTTTTGCAATCCTGAATAGTTGCTTTGAGGAACCACTATTCTCCTCTAGTCTCCTCACAAAATGTGCTTTTTTTGGTTAGCCTAAGCTTTGTAAGATACGATTTTAATGCAGGTCTGAAGGCCAAGTGGTCCATCAGGGATATAGAAAACTGCCAACGATGCTCTAGGATTTCGCCCTCCCTCATTGCGATTTTGAGATCGTTGGTATGCCTTTTCTCAGATTGGGCAGACCTCAGTGACCTCCTGAGTTTCAGGGGCACATCTATCTAGAGCCTCGACTATAGGAGTCTCTAGAGCAGGCTTCTCCAACGAGTAGCTCGTGAGCTACTGGTAGCTCTACAGCTACCTGTAAGTAGATCTCCTGTATTCACCACAATTAATTAAATTAGAAGCTTTTGCTTGGCTGAATATATGTTTACCAAAACTGAAAAGCATGCATTTGAAACAGAAATGTGTGCATTTTCAGAATTAATAAACTGATGCTTGGCAAAAATTGTTGAATTTCCAAAATATATTTAAAGCTGATAAATATCAAACGATGTTGGGGAGACGATTACTAATATTATTGACTTGGTTCTAGGGCATTTCAGCTGTGGCTGTTATGTATTATTCATGTAGAGGCATTTCACATTGACAAAGCATTTTTTATATTACTGCTGGCAAACATACCTGAAGCACGGAGGTGATCACTGCTAGTTTTCTTGCAAACGGTGGCCACTAATAATCTTGTCAAATGTTACTACTGCATCTCTAATATTAGTAGCTCGGTAGGATTTCCATTGAACACAAGTAGCTCTTACTACAGAAAAGGAGACCCCTGCTCTAAAGCCTTGACATTTAATTAAACAGATATGTCATAATTTAGTGAAGATGAGCTTAAGTTATCAACAAACAACTCAGGATTGACTCTCCTCCATGGCCTGGACATCACCGGAGGGGGTAACGTGGTTGGCGGGGGCTTATTTTGCCCTAAGAACCTAAAGTTGATAAGGAAATGGCCAGACCAAACAACAGGGTCAATAGATTGTATAGGGATGGAGGAGAAATTGGAGACCAGCAGATCCAGGGTATGACCTGCTCTACGGATAGCGCCCTGGATCCAGTTAGTCAGTTGAAGCATTACCATTTTGTTCTTCAAATTCCCACTAGGAAGATCTTCCTCCTTCTCAAAATGAACATTACAATCATCCATCAGTAAAAAGTGTTCGTACTTTAAAACTAGTGGGGACAGTGCTGCAGATAGAGTGGCGGCCAAAAGGGAGGTGTGACCCGGAGGTCTATAAATAATCGCATCTCCCAAAAACAAAAAGAATGCATTACCTTTACAGTAGGCTCTAAGCATTTCAAGATTGACAATTGCATGGGTAATATAAAGCTGCATTAAGCAGTCCTCTTAATTTTGGTGGGAATGCGCTAGTTCTAAAGACCTTGTCTGATGTTAAAAATATTTAGGATGAAAGGGAGCAACAACGTAGCTCTGTTTCATCCCAAACCTATCCCAAATCCTTCTAGAGTTTCTCCCTTCTAGTTATAAGCAGACAATGGTTAACATGTCTTCTGACATCCCTCAACCCTCGTTTGGTCTTATAATCTTGCACGGTCTACCTATATATAGGACAGAAGGCACAAAGGAAATGAAACCCCATCATCCCTAAGTTCATTAGTGGCAAAAGTGCACAGAGCTACCATACTCCGCAACATACTGTACCCGCCTTCTGACTGCCCTCAGAAAACCCCGGCTTGATATGTATTACAGATCTGGTTAGAACCACTTGTACAAAACATAACGTGATACGGCACTCACTGCACTCTGCAGTGCAATATGTAAAAGATTTACAAGGTTATCCCAGAGGTCCTTTATGTGAATGGTTAATAAAATTGATCCTCACCAGGATTCTGTATTTGTAAGTGAGACTGCAATATTCCTAAGTACTTAAATAAGCAATACATCCTATAGATCATTTCAGGGCTATGCTACACCAACTATCAGGGTATGCCAGTCTTTAAAGTAAGACACTAAAGTATTTACATTATTTGAGAACTCCAACTCTTTGGACTTACTGGTCTTCTGGATTTTACTCCCATTTGCGCCTCCATGCTAAATAGAAATGGCATTATAAAGACTAACATTTTGAGCCTTTATCTGGGTCTAATATCATTGTCACCCCTTTCAGATCTTTTTCGTACTTACTACAAAAAACACCACCACACCTACATATGCAACGTGCATGGCCACAAATGATTCAATACATCCTTAATTTAAGCGGATCCCATTTCTTGGCACTCTGTAAAATAATTAGCTTAGTGAAAAACGGAGACTGTCAATTAAATCTAACAAATTACAGGGCACTCCTATGTGCCCTGGGTGCTAACCCGGAACCCAACCATCTACAAATCTCGAAGTCAATAGCTCCAATGCCAAGTGAGGGAGGCAGTCTTATCGGTCATCTTGCCCAAATTCAAAAATAGGCTTTAGAATACGAACGCCAGATCAAACTACTACAATTTCACATTTGGTTAATAACCCTGCTTTTGGTGGGGCATCTGCAAGTAGCGGCAGGGCCGGAGGACACATCTGCACACTTAGTAGGCACTTATGTCTTGTGGGTGCCAACTGTAAAGGTATTTGTGTTAAGGGGGTACTCTGCAAGGGCACCCTAACTCAGGCAACCATATTCCTTCTATCTTCAGATATCACAAAGTATCCACTATCTAGCAATCCAACCAACCTGTACTGGACTGAAATTTATAAAACAACATGCTGAACACAATTATGGCTCATTAAGAGATGTTCCATGATTTTCTTATAAAGAGATTCGCTCTGTGACACAATTGTACTCCACTGAGGGACTCCCAAGTGACACCAGAGAAAAGCTTGAACTGTTTATGGTATGTCTAGGAAGGTCAAAATGATTAATACTCATATCTACACTTTTCGATTGTGGTTGCTCCCTCTTTAAAGCTAAACCCATTAATCAGCTATGCATGGGGAAGGAGTCATTCAGGAGACATGTAGAGTATGCTGTTCCTTAATGTGTTACATCTCCCGCATCCCATACATTAAAAGAAATAACTAGTGAGATTCCATCTGCTCCTTATACCTACTTAGCCTGCTCTCGCTCCATAATGTTTTTCTTCAAAGGCATACCTGCTGTATTCCCACTCCCAAGTTGTTACCCTTAAAATTTTAGGGAAAAAAACAACAAACCCAGACTTGAGCCACCCATCTCTATTTACCACAAGCTGTCCTCCCGCCATCACCACATTTTATGAGCAGCTGATAAAGCCAATAGGCTTCGCCAACGTTTAGTTTTTTTTTTCCGGATGGCATGATATGAGGCATGGTAGCCATTTTTTTTTCTTCATATAAACATTTTACCATGGCGCACAGGTGTAAGCAAGCATAAATGGCAGCATCTTAGAATATTTTTTTCAAACAAAAGACAAATTCTTCCAAGATGCCTGCCATGCATATGCATGCAAAGGTGGGATCTACCGTGAGACTTTTCTTTAACTTTATTTTTAATGTACCATTCCAAGTTGGCGGACAGCAATCTTGGAACAGTAAACTAAAAAAATTAAGTAAGTGCGGAGCGTATCATAGGGGAGAAGTAAGCAGCCTATTAGCAGCGAGCACCTGCTGGCCTTTAGCAAAATAATTACATACATAAATATTAGGATAAGGCTTGAGAGGGACAAGGAATTGAGTGAGAAAAGCAATCCACGCCCTCGGAGTGCTAAAAAGCAAATAAAGAAACACTCCCCTCTCACCAGAAGCAGAAGGATACAAGATATTCAATCATACACATTAAAGCAGCGATGCTTCAGTAGCAGGAAAAACACAAGAATATGGTGCAAAGCTACTGCATAAGAAGCAAACAACGGAGTCAGGCCAAAAAAAAAATCCAATGATGAGAAAGGGGCTGACCCAAAGCCCATTCTATGTTTACTGCATTGTGGATAAGAGGTCTTTGACAAAAGATAGCTAAAGCCATCTGAGGGTCGAGGCCTAAAAAAAGAATGACTCGTAATCCTACTATTCTCAACGCAGCCTCCACCCACAGCAAAGAAAATATATTCCCAACTCGCTTGCGCCTTCCTTCACCAATGGCCAAGCTTTTCATTCTCAACGAAAGCGTGGAAAGCAGGTGTTAAACTGGTATAAGATTACACAGAGCCCCACCTTATGGAGATAAACCCAGAGTCTCACCCACTTTTCGCTGGGTCCCCAAACACCCAGGAAAGGAACAACAGACCGCAAATGGGTGTCTGCCATTCCACTTCTTCCTCCAGGTGTTTGGTAAGCGCACTTCTCATTCCAACCATAAAGGCAGCGGGGAACTCAACTTTAACTTTGCATCTTTTTGGTATTTAGTTCAACAGGCATTTGATAATCAATAAACCCTAAAAGGCAATATACAGGCTAATTTATCTCATTACTCAGACAGAGGGCTCATACGCAGTTACTGACTTAGTTTAACACGCAAGGGTATATTATAGCACCTAATGTGAGTAATAGCCCTACACAGACATCAACCATAGAGTGGTTTAGTCCCTTATAATAAAAATGTACTCATAGTTGAAATCTGCAGTTTATGATTTCAAAGTACTGGGTGTATCCGACAAAAACAGGAGAGCTCAAAAGAATGAAGTTTATGGGTTCTACTGTGCATTTTGAGGCCCTACAAGCCCAGAGAGCTGCAACAAACATGACCTAACTCATGAAACATGCCCAGTCACACAAACCGTGGGTGTACCTGGGAGAGTTGCTTAGCTCCTCAAAGTCGTCGGCAACTCCACAATGCACTCCTGAACTTTAGGCCAACAGCTCCTTGCATGATATGTACTTGCAGACATGTGCATAACAAGGAACGTGAAAATACAAAATTCTGTTCTCAAAGTTATTTGGCTTAAAGTCCAGGAGTAGATAAGGAATAAGCATCGTGCGAGGAAGGGTCGGTGGGAAAATCTGGAGAGAAACTTCTAACACCATTTCTGGCCAACCCATCTCCATTTAGTGCGCTTAAGTCTTTACTTTGATAACCTGCATTTACGTAGCACCTACCTCGCTATAAGGGCAACGAAACAGTACGTTATAACGAAAAGGATGAGCAATTGGCAGAGATAACAAACAGAACCTAGGCAAAGTTGTAAGGGCCCAGAACTCGCATACTAAACCATAGCTCTGTTTCATACGAGAAATCGGGTGCAAAATAAGGTAATGAAAATCAGTCATCTAGAAGTGCAACAGAGACTCTCAGACCAAGAAGAACTCTGACATAAGGCCCAGAAGTGAACTGTAGTTAAAGATCATGGAGGTGGTGAAGGGCGCACATGAGGGAGGGAGGGCAGAAAACTGGCCGCCCCAAAGCCCTAGCACGTAAGACTGACACGGACAAGCTGCACCTCGCAGTGACCTCGGCTGCGCTGCTGTTGAGAAAGGGCAGCACACCCCCGAGGGTGAAATGAAAGCAAGGTCAGACTCTGAAAGCCTGCTGTAGAGAAGTGCATTGGATGCCCAGCAAACAGACCTGCCAGCTCCTCGACACCTGGATCTGGAAAGCATGCATGTACACAAACTGGTTATGGCCGCAAGCATAACCTGAGTGACAACTCAGTCACACAAAAACAATTCTGCTTTCTCAAAACTTTTATGAGCCAAGTGCCCTGCTACTCACAATGCTAAATCAAAGCAGTGCCTGCATGGAAACACCGCGAATCACTAAATTGGCTACTAGTAACTCATTGCTCACAGCAAGTACTCTGCTTGAGAATATATCATTCTCCAGATACTAGTACTCTGCAGATGGGTGGCCCTGAAGCATCACCCTGGGCAATCCTTGACTATTCACTTCTGGATTTCTCTCTCAATCATCCTCCCTGGATTCCCAGCAGTTATCTGCCTCTTTTCTACTCTTGAGTTGACCTCACAAAAAAGTTATCTGGGAATTGAGTGACTCAGTCCATTTTAGGGAGTCTAGCAAAACAAAATGAGCGATCCACATGTCGTATATTGAAATAGACAGGAACTTGATGCCCCTGCCAAGCAGCGCTGATGGATGGCGATCTTTGATCAGTCATGCGAAATGCCTGAAAGAAATAATGTATCCCATCATGCAAGACAACAAATTATCAAAACTCTTTTCAAATTAATGAAATCAATGGTCCACTGCAAATTGCTAAATTTTGCGAATGTTTAGCTAAAACTAAACATATTTTCTAACACAGCACCATGTTTACCCTCACTGAATAGAAAATGCTGGTTTCTTACTGTCTGGAACCCTTCCAGAGGGTCAAGGGGCAAGCAGGGGATGCTGGGCCCAACTGTGGGGGTTGAGGCTTTTTATTCCCGACGTACCAGGGCCAACATTACTATGGATTCTAAGTAACTGGGCCAGGTACCCCTTCTGCACTTAACTGTCAGTGTAAGCATAGTCCAAGCAGTCCAAGTCTCCCGCGGGGGTTAGGCTACAGGGGAGTGGATACAGGCTCACAGCTCAAAATGCGCACAGCAGCAGCAATACATCATTCTCCAGCCAAATACTCAGTTTAATGAAAAAAGAGAAGCATTTTATTTCTACTGCTACCCACACAAAGGAAAAATACAACTTCCACAAACAACTACACAATCCCCCTGAGGTCAGGGCTCAAGTGTTTCCTTGAAAGTCCCCTGTCCCATTTCCTCCTCACTTTAGCGATAGTGGCTATTTCCTACACACTATTGGCAACGTCCAGTGTATGCCCCACTAGTAGTCAAGGTCTCAATAGTATATGACTATTCTTAAAGTAAGTGTTCCAGTGTTGCAGCACTAATTAGTAGCATAATCCCACAGGGTCAACTGGCTCAAAATTAGTCTTACCCATACTTCGCAGAATCGGAACGACAGGAGTTCCTGAGCACGCCCCTTCCACAGGCGCTGAAGCAGCAGCAGTCGATTCAGTCGAGTGGACTGCACATGACCCCAAGCGGGCTGCACTCAGCAGTCAGAGTGTGCACAAGCGGCCACGCATCTGCAGCGACCAGAGGTTTTTGACGGCTCGTCTTCACCGGGCAAGTCTCTGGTTCCTCCCACAATGATGGGTGGGATTGGGAGAGAAGTTTGAAGACAAGTAGCTCCTAGTGCAAATTCCTTAGCCCCAGCCAGGTGTGCAGGCTCCTCAGTGGCCTCATTCCTCTGTGACAACTCCAACGAGGTCACATGACTTGCTGGTCCTGGTCAGCCCCTTCTGGCATACAAAGTCACTGTATCTTCACATTACACAGGCTCCAACCCAACTGTCACAGGAAAAGTCCTTGGCGGCAGCCCCTCTTTACATGTGGGGTCATGGCCCACTACCTCACAAAGGCTACAGTCCTTACCACACGGCAGTCTTCTCATGGCGGTCCCTACAGACACGCAGTTGCCCCTTTCGCAGTACGCACGAGCTCCGACCCGATCAGCACAGCAATGCACACAGCTCAATTCAAAGCATCCCTCCTCTGGCATACGGGGGTCACCGACTTTTTATTCTGCACACGGACAACGACCAGATTGGTGCAGTAGCCGATTCCTCACACCTTGCAGAGGGAGTCCACTCAACAGGGTTCCCCACAGGACCTCGCTCCCTCCAACTCTCTCCTCTTCCTCATAGGGCACACTGGCCTTGGCAAGCAGGTACGCACTGGTACTCCAAGCTAAAGGGCAGGTGATCTTGGATTCCCTGGGTGATGCCCCCTCACCCAGCAGAGAGACTAGCAGGCCTTGGCCCCCAGTCATGGTCACAGGCAGAAGTCTTGCAGAGCTTCCCCTCCTCACACAGCCAGTTTGGCTGCTTGGCAGATGACAATTTTGGAGGTCTTAAACTCCCCTTCTTATAGTCCATTTCCAGACACCAAATGTAATTTAGAGTCTGAGTCTTGGATGTATATGTGGGGGGTCTGCTTCCTTTGAAATACAGACTTTTCTGCCCTCTTCTTCCTCTTGAAAGTGTGTCACAGCAGGAGTGACTCCAAAACTGATAGTCCTACAGCACAGGCCTTGGGAGTGACTACAGTTCACACCTGGATGTCAGCCACAGGGATGTGTATCAAAAGGTTAGCCCAAACCCCCAGTCCTACCTTTATGATTTTCTCATCAGCCCAATCTCCTTCCTGACATAAGCCCAGGACCTTGTTGTGTAGTTTTCACTAATCAGTAGGGACTGCGCATTTGCGGACAACATAAACTTAGGATGGTGCCAGACTGATTCCATGCACCCCCGTAGGATATTTTGTCACTTGGACCAACTAGCTCGCAGGGCCACAGTTAGCGCCCCCTCCTTAAACCTGAACAGGGAGCGAACAGTTCTGGCAACTACTAAACATGACAACTCTGTTCCCTCAGGAACCGTGGTGACAGACTTTCGCTCAATCACTCATGCTTTCTTCTGCTTAGAGAAATATAAAACAAGTGTCACAAATGCAAATGTGTGGCTAAAGTCAATGTGGCGAAGAGAAAGCAACTTTAGGAAAGGATTGTGTACATGTAAGAATTGCACTAATTCCTACTGGGCCTAAACCAGGCACATGACAACCTTTCCTGGTGACCTATCACTGAATCAAAGAGCACCCTTTGAAGTGTACAGGGGAAGCCTGGCTCTCTCCTCTCCAGTGTGTGTCCCACACAGCTTACAGGAATGCAGAAATACACAACTCTGTTTTGGATAACTTCTCTATCTCCTCTCCAAGTTTTATCATGCAGGCCTGGGTCTCCCAAAATAGAAACCAGGGCCCTCCATATTGTACCATCTACAGGCACACATACACCCAGTGCATGCACACAATATAAACACTGCACAGCCCTGTATTGTTGGACTGGAAAATGCGTTCTGCCGACTCCTTGTAGCATTCTGCGAGTTAAGTTAAGATTTGCGGCACCATTTTGTATTCAGCCGCCATTTTGTACCATGATTGAAATTAAGCTTCTGTCTTACACGGTCTGCCTCAGCAGAAATCAGCTTCGATTGTTTCTTTTCAATGTTAAAGGTTGCGCTTCGCTGCACTAATGAATAGATTGTTCTGGTTTGCATGCCTTTCCCAGTAGGTAGGCCTGCTCCCACTCTCAGAGAGACGGGCACGGACGAGTAGACTTGAAACTAAGATAGCAAGGACCTGGTCTCAGGATAGTAGCTCATCTTTCTGTACCACCGTTGTTCATCAGCTCTGAGACTGAAAAATTCCAGTCTGGGCGGGTCTTTAGGGGTGCTGGAAATGTATATTTTGTACTACCATGTTGACGGGGGTCAGTCCCTCTGCCGCAATCTGAGGAGGCTGGTCAGACCGGACTCCGCTTGAGCGTATACTAATAAATAACTTTGGTTTGTATTCTCTACTGTCCGACCGACTCTTCATTTGTATGGAAGGCTGAGAGTTAGTCGTGAGTGACCCGGGTGGCCCTAATCGGGTCACTTCCTTCAGTATCCTACTTGTACTGTACCACTCATAGGCACATACGCTTCTAATCCAGCATATACGTTTTTAGGCCACGTATGAGTTTAGCACACAGCAACGGAACTTTAGAAATGAGTGAGCCGGTAGGCCTCACTCCAGTGACAGGTCAAAAAAGGCCCTGTTCACTTCTCGTGTTGTTTAAATCCTGGTGAAGGCAGTAGCCTCCCACCACTATGAGGGAAGCGCTCTGGGTGCAACTCCCGGGCCAATAAGATTGCTATCTGAGACAGGCCTATGCCACGGCGAACATGCATGATCAGTGTTTGCTATTACAACAATAATCAAAAAGAGGTATTAGGGACACAGACATCAGTACAGCTGGTCACTCAGGGCGGGGGTGCACGTCCATTACCATGCAGAGGACCTTTCCGTCCCAACACTTAACTATTTACATTGAAGATTCACTGATTTGATGATGGCCATTCCAAGTAAGCAACTTAATATTGTGTACAGACTGCATTCTCTCCCACCAGACACTCCAGTGTCCCAAGAAACGCTTTACAGAAAACATATCACTAATATCCAACACAGTGAGGGTATGTCATAGAGGCAGCTAGAACAAAACACTAACCACTAAGAAAACAATGCACAGTCTTCTAAAGAAGGCATTAGCCAGAAATCCTTTCATATACTGACCACAACAGATGCATTTTATATTTAGATAACGTGCTCAACGACTTACATCATGATACACCACATGCTAACATCAAACAAAACACATTAAACAGAACTACTAACATAAATCCAATACAATCTAGATGTGCCACAATTTGTTTTTTAACACTGTACCAAACTATCACTACGAAGAAACTCCTCAAACGCATCATCCTCTGTCAGGCAATGGGCTGAACTACTAACCTAACAAGCTTTGGCTACCAACATTTTGGCTTTGTCAATGCTTGTTTTGTCATGGTTTTTGCAAAACTTTATCGTTGGGCAAGCTGTCGGGACTGTCAATAGAAAAAAAGAGAAAAAGATTGGCATAAAGCAAAAATATTTTTGGTCTCTAAAAGCACATATTGCCATAGCAGTACCTGGCACTAAAGGACACTACTTTACATGTGGAGGTGCTCCTTGTGAAAGGGCAGAATGCAGTCATTCACACTGAAGTTAGCTAATGGCGGAAATAGGCTGACCCATTGTATCGTACTGCATGCTGTAGTGGATGGAAGAAAAATGTGAATGACAATAACATACCAAGAAATGAAGAGAGTTGGCTGAAAGCCTTCAAAGTAATATATATATATATATATATATATATATATATATATATATTCCACACGAAAGTTGCTCCTTCCGGAGTCCCGGCCCGTTGGCAGGTGGTGCGGTGTAGCGCCGGCGAATTATAATCCACAGAAATCCAAGTAAAACGCAGGCTCAGGAATCTGCCCAAATGCAGTAAAACAAAGAAAGGAGATAAGCACTCAAAAGCGTTCCTATATAGTTCGCAATCCCTTCATTCACTGTTACTATAATTTCATCTATTCTATCAGTGGATAGTCCCAAAGTGTCCATTAATGAGTTCAAAAATACCAATTCTTTATATATTCCACTTATTCTTAATTTTTCTTTGTACCATATAGAAAATCAGTTGTCAGCCCAGCCAACATTTTTCGTCTCTTCAAAAGGACTTCATCAGGGATCCATTATAGTCTTATCACTTGTGAAATACCCGCTGCACAGGTCGTCTCCTCTCCAAAGTCCATTATTTAGTGCTTCCTCTTGTATTATTGCGTCCTTGTACCACTTGCTATTCTGACTGACAGCATTGATGGGCTGAAAATTGGTCTCTTTGAACCCATTAATAACCTGAATGTGGAACACTTTGTGACTGTCATTGATACAATAGATGAAATTATAGTCACAGTATAATGAAGAGATTGCAACTATATAAGAAAAACGTTTTGAGTGATTCTCTATTTGTGTTTGTCTAATGATCTATGGAAAGCCTGAGGTTTGGTGGGAGTAGGACCTCGGGAAATGAGCACAGAAGCTGAATTTATGATTGGATCCAAGATCAGTGCAGTGGAAAAGAACCATTACCTCCTTGTTTGTTGTTGATATATAATTTTAGTAATGTCAACCGCACATAGCCAACGCCAGACCTAAAAAACACAGAAGCAACGTAACTTATACCAAGACACAGACCCCTGGTGTACAGCTGACAAATATGGTTAAGCAAGGAATACAAGATTATCCAGGCCGTATAAAGGTTTCACCTCCCTGACTTAGGCATTCAAGAACCTGCCCCATCAATACCAACATGGGTCTCCATGCCTTTGTCTTGTTTAGTCCTACAACTCCTGTCCTGACATCTTCATACATACTTTAGCTACATGCCCAGTTCGCAATCAAACAGTCCACCATGTTTTGTTTTTCTACCTTTAGCTCTATTCTACAAGTGATGTGCACAAGTGGACGTGTGCTTTATTGTGTTAGATTGCATTTACTCTGTCTTCAGTTGGACAAACTGCATTCCTCTGCTCACTGCTATATTGCAAGCATAGAGACTGACAAGGATGAAGAAGCCAGATACTGTAACACAGGTTTCTTCTCTACCTCAGTCATGCATAGAATGAATATAACCATTGTTTCCCGCCCCAACTGTCAAATCCCTCAACATCATGGTGGAAATAAACAAAAGATCACCAACATTGTATTAGCATATATGCAATTATGTTAATGTTTACATAAATATAGGAAAGTCCATAATCTCCCTTTCTTCAGAGAAATTACATCATCACAAAATCTTTGAATTTGGAAGGTAGTCCTACATTACATTTAAGCCTGTAATTTGATTAATCTTCAATACCAATCATTTGTTTATAACAGTTTACATCAGAAGCTTGGGTAACATGTGATGACGCAGTTCTATTAATGTGGTCTTGGGAACATTTACTTTTATCAGACAAACTTGACTGTACTGCCTGATCACCATTGATTCCTTCACTACCCATAGCTTTCCTAGAATCTTCCACCAGATTGGGAGTCACGCGGGTAGTACGTGACATGTTCCACCATCCTCCATTTTCTAAGCGAATGGCCGACCCGGATGTTTTGAGAACACTGTGGTTCTCCAGATTTAGTTACACTTCTACTAGTTCTAGGACATCTAATTCTCACATAATCACATATTTACCTTTGAGTCACAGCCTCTCTCATATCAAAGTACTTCTTCGTTTTGACTTGCTTGCCAGCTACCACTTCCTGTACCTTATTTCTCTTACTCTGAACATTAACAATACTAGTATTTTTAGGTCTAACCACATTATGTGTACTCAACTTTGTTGCAGGCAATCTTCCCCTCAACAACTCAAATGGTTTGATACCCGTAACACTGTGGAAAGTGGTATGGTAAGCCCACAAACGATCCTGTAAAGCCTCCCTCACATTTATCTTATTTCGGTCTCCTTAATGATACGGTTAGCCCGCTCTACTTGAACATTTCCTTGGTGATTATATAAGGATGACTTACAATGATCAATTCCTGAAGCTTACAAAAATGCTTTCATTTCCACTGACAAGAACTGAGACCCATTGTCACTCCCAATACAGCGAGGTATACTTTCCCTAGCAAAAACAGTTTTAAGAAAGGTAATCACACTGCTCGTGGTAGGACTGTCCATGAATTCTAACTCAATCCATTTACTATAATAGTCTATAAATAAAATAGCAAATTTAATTTCATTTGGCAATTTGTACATAGGACCAATGAAATCAATCCCAATTTTGTGCCATGGTCCCTCTGGCAATGGTGCAGGAGTTAAAGGACATGATCTTGTGCATAAAGGTTTATCAGCATCCTGCCAACAACATTTCTGCAACAATCTCTCCACATCACGGACCATACAGGACCACCAATACTCAGATCTCAATCTTTCTTTTGTTCCAGTCATACCCATGAGACCCTCATGAGCAAAGGTGAGAAGTTTGGCCTGAACACTAGACGGTGGTGCCAATTTGTCATTTCTCATGACAGTTCCTATGAGTGTCAATTCGTCACTCACCTTCCATTAAGGTCTCAAGGAATCCTCCAACATCTTTTCTTTGGGCCATCCTTTAACAATATACTCAGACACAAGATGATATTCATCATCGCTAACAGTTTCAAGCCACTGCTGTTTACTGACTGAACACATCTTCCATTTTATCTGACAAGTAAGCAACAGCCAGGTCATCATTCATTTCATCTTCCTCATTGTCATTACAAGTCAAACGAGTTAAGTAGTCAGCTGTAACATTGGAATTTCCCGGCAGATACTCATCAAAAACCTATTCATGTAATTTACAGGCCAATTTGGTTATATGTTGAGACACCTTATCAGCACTGTATTTACTCAATATGCTTACTAATGGCTTATGATCAGTACGAATTAGAAAATATTTGCCCCACATAAAACTTTTAAATTTTGCCACCACCCGCACACAAGCCAGTAACCCTCTCTCAATTACAGAGTATCTTGTCTCGGGTTCCTTCAGCTTACATGATAAAAAGGCAATCAAAAGACTTCCCTGTTTTTTGATGGCTCAAAACAGCACCAAGTCCAATCTGACTCACATCTACAATTACTATGGAGCAAAGGGATTCATCAAATGACTTTAATGAAGATGCCTTTTGAATTTCTTCCTTCAATTTGTGCATACACCTTTCACATTCATAATTCAATTCAAAGTCAATATCTTTTTTGATCAATTTCTGCATTTTCAGAATAGTTCTGAACAAACTTTGCATAAAATTTGCACAATCGTAAGAATGATCTAAATTCATCCTTATTCGTAGGACTTGGAGTATTGACAATTGACGCAATAAGACAGGGTTTAGATTTGACACCATCAGCAATTATTGTGCGGCCCAAGTTAGTTACCTCATTCTTTAAAAACTTGCATTCGTCTTAACGAAGAGTTAGGCCACTTTTTTGTATGCGTCTGAACACCTTCTTCAGAATTTCCATGAGACTTTTGTCATCCTTTGAGAAAACCAAAATGTCATCTTGGAATGCCCTTACTCCGGACATTCTATTAAACAGCGTATTCATTATCTTTTATAACATGGCAGAAGCTAAACATAATTCAAAAGGAATACGGCGGAACCTAAATGTTCCCATTGGTGTTAAGAATGAAGTGAGATTACGTGAGTCTGGATCAGTGGTCGAAGTGGGCAGGGCACGACGTGCCCCTACTTCTTTAATTTAATGCGATCCGTTCGCCTACTTTTTTGTTTCAAAAATGCGTCCCAGGATGCCACAAATAGCCAAGGCCTATGGATAAGGCTCGGCGTTCGTGGCCGTTCGGGACGGCGGGCAGGCAGACAAGGAAAAAGAACTCTATTTTCTTTCCTTTTTGCCCAGATAAGACAAGGGCAGTGTCCACTCCTCTTGCTCTGCTGCTGTCAGCTACCCCCCTCTCTTTCTTCCTCTTCTTCTTATTCCCTCTCTTTCTGTCTGTCTCGCTCCTCCTTACTTGTTGAAAATCATGACTTCAACAAACAGCTTTTACCCTCTTTTCTCTCCTTTCCTTTATTTGTTCCCCTGTGAAATGGATCCAAAAAAGAAAACACTTGCTGGAAATGTCGTCTTTTTCTGACATTTTTCTTTTCCAAAGTGCAGCCTTCGGATGGAGAGAAAATAAAGGTTCAAAATACAAAAAATAAATAACTAAAGCAAGACAGTGGTCGCAAAGCAGCCAGATTGGTTTTATTCACACCCACAAACTTTAGCGCCACTATACAGAGTTAACCAGTAAAGCGCTACTTTCGTTTTCTCGTCTTTCTTTGAACAGCATTGTTTTTCCTAGTTGGAGAAGTGCAGCCTTCCTGAAGGTACTGCAATACCTGGTTAATGTGTAGAGTGGAAAACATTTAATGTGATCATTATCAGCTGTTTTCCTTATTTTTGTTTATCTTTTTCAGGGATGTGATCTTTATAAACCATACTGCTTATGTTTTGTATGGATATAAGCAATGGACATTGAAACGGTTCACTTCTAGGCCCTGTAGTCATGTCCTTAACTTTTCAGGCAAAAACACTCATTGATTTCTGAATATTGAGTGCAAATGCGTTAAGGTAACCATGTTGTTCCTGCTTACATTTCACATGATTTACTTAATCTTGCATTCCCTATGAGTGTTTGCTTTTTCTGGGATGTTATTTTTTTTTCTTTCAGGCAGCATATTACTCTTGTCTAGTGCATTATTTGAATTGATTCGCATTCAGGTGTTTATAGCATGGCACAATTAGGTTGTAGCTGAAGGCAGTGCGAATTTCTCTCAGTGTGGCAGTATGGTGTTAATGGGGGAGAGGATGTGGCACTATGACCATAGCTGCCGAATTTGGAACTGGGGAACCAGGTTCAGCCTTCATGACCAGTCCACCAGACCACTCCCTGAGGGAGTAGATTCCCATGCTAGACCTTAGAAGGCCCCGCAAGACCTTAGAAGCCCTAGTGTCATAGCACCAGCAGGTAGACCCTAGTGCTGGCAAGTGTGGGTTAACCTTGAAGGGCTGTCCACCACAACCCATACTGAAGTTCACCTCCAGTCTCGCGGGTAGGTCTACAAAGCAGCCCACCTTAGAGCAACAGTGACCGTCACGGAGGTCACAGGACCCTTGAGGCCATTCCGCCTCACCCATTGGTACCTCCATTGCCCTCGTTTCAGCAGTACTAGTGCAGCTCACCAGGGATCGGCAATGCAGGATTTGCATGTACAGCAAACTAAGTTTGCAAAGTTCACAGTGTCTCTGCTTCATTCACAAGCACTTTTAACATGTGCTGCCTGCTTTGGGGCCACTGGAATTATGCAGCAATGGAGGACAAAATTATGCCGCAGTGTTGACTAAATTATGTAGCAAAAAAACGGCTGCAGCGTAATGAGATATATTTTCGGTTACCTTATTATTTTGACTTTTTACACATACTAACAGTCTCTGCAAAGATTGTGCCTAATTAGTACCAGTGTAACAGACAAATGCAGCAGTGAAAAACGTGACTAGTCAACCTTTGCAAAGGGCCCTTCACTTCTTAGCAACACAAGTCACATTTTTTAGTAACTTTTGATCCGTTTGAGCTACAAACAATTTATTAGTTATAATCGTCAAATTATGCAGCAGATGATGTATAATGTGGCAAATATGGCAGAGCCATAATTATGTGGAATACATTTGCAAACTAGGATATTATGCCATTCGTGTTTGAACTGCTCGTGTGGAAAAGGGGAAGAGAAGTGCTGATGACAAAAACTGCATGGCTCGGGGACAGATAGCTTGTGGTTCCACTTTTAAGCGTATGTGGGACATCCCGTGATTGGAAACATATCCCACTTTGTGAATGTATTTTAATGTCAATAAATCATATTAAACCTTTAATAAACCTGTGTATCAATTGGTTGAATAAAATAATATAATAAGCTGTAACTGGTCAGTGAAATGCCAAACAAATACTAGAAATCGGGATGTCTTGCTCTTTCTGGCTACACCTCTGACTCCGCCCACTGACCCAATCCTTGGTTTATTCCAGCCCTCTGATTCTCAGCACACAGTTCCCCTACTTTTTTTTCCCCACTTCGGCCACTGGTCTGGATGCAACAACACCTAGTGGTAATGCCGTTGTGAAGTCTAACACAGGGAATACTTTAGCATCGCCAAGAGTATCCATCAATTCATTAATATTTGGTTAAGGTTGCATCTCTACCGCCAGTTGACGAATCAATTGTCTTAAATCGACGCACAACCTATTTTCACCAGATTTCCTCTTGGCAACAGCGATTGGAGACAACCAAGACATTCACAGGTTCAATTATCCCCTTCTTCTGCCACTTATTTAGAATGACCTTCAATTCTTCCCTAACAAACAGCAGTAAGTTGCGTACTATTTGCTTTACAGGAATGGTGTTGTCCTTTAGTTTAATCATGTGCTGGAAGCCCTTCAAATACCCCAATTCTTCATTGAAGAAGTATTTAAACTCCTGTAACAATTCTTCAGGATATACCTGTACGTCTGTTAATGCAAACACATATGGTGCCTTACAAGGATTTATCATCATGTTTTACTGTTTTTGTTTATACCATCCAAGAATGTTCACCCCTTGATTCATCACATATTTTTGTACTAGTTACTTTGCCTTGGAGGTCAATGCTAGCTTTAAATGCTCCTTCAGCTTGAATTTTATGCCCTCCATATGCTCCTGGCACAATTCTACTGGGCTGTAAAGGTGACATGTTTGGTCATATTTCTTTCTCGATAGGATTGTTATACGAGAACCAGTATCCACCAAGATTTCCAACATGTGACCATCTATTTGAACCATGCACCATGATTGATCTTGGTAATCTAAGTCGTTGATTAGATTCACAATCAATATCACGTCTTCAAGATGCTCATCCAAAACATTATATTCATTACTTTCTTCTTGTACTGCCAGCACTTTCTTGAAACGTGACACTGCCCGGCACACTTTGGCAAAATGATCCTTTCTGCCACATTTTCTACATTCCTTGCCAAGAGTAGGGCAATTCCTGTACGGAGCCATGTGGTTGTTAGATCCACAACAAGAACACTTAGCTCTCATGTGTCAATTGCATTTTTGCATGGTTGTGTCCATTCTACTTTTTGTTCGTAGTGTATCATCCTTGTCTCCTTTAGACGTACGTACTAAGTTGATTTCACTAGACACAACCTCAGGTTTGCTTAACATTTTGATCCCTTTACTGATCGCTCAAAACTCTTGATAGTACTAATCACGGTATCCAATATAGGATTATTTTGACAAATTCTCCTGTGCCTTGGTGCATTTAGTGCACATAACTAATTGATCCCGGATCATTTCATCAGGATTTTGGAAAGCACAGGACGATGCAAGCATGTGTAACGTAGCTGCATAAGATTCTACGGACTCTCCAGGTGCCCGATTATAATAGCAATTATGCCTTTCCATTGTGATGCTTATAGTTGTCTCACAATAGTATAGTCACACATTCTCTTTTTCTCCTCAATATGTGTGTCCCCAGTCTTCGTTACCTTCTGGTTTCACAGAAAGTCTTACATTATCAAAAATACGTCTGTTCTCCGTTCCCAGACTGTTGTACAACAAAGCAGTTTTGAGCTCCGACCTAAACTCTAGCTCATCAATAGCCACCAAGTGCATTTCAAAACTTGGTATATACTGTCCCCAACGTTCTCTGGGCACGCCAGGCACCTCCTAAAAATTTGCTGGCATTGAAATGGCATTCATCACTCCAGCCATTGTTATAGATGCATACCACTATTTCTATTAGTGACAATTGGCCTAAGTGTTAAAGAAACCAATAATTAGGAATAGTGCAGAATGTAGATTGAAGAGAGAACAGAATATTTACTTCTTCAGTATATATATATATCACTTTCCAGTTACATAATGTAGTCAAGGTGAGCACAGTTGCTCCGATGTAATTTTATTAGATTTTCCTCTGTACTTGTTTGTTCCAGTAAATTCTATGAATCTGTACATTAAAATAGTAATTCACATGAAAGAATAAGCTTATTCAAACAACAACACTCCCCAGCATCGCATAAGTTAGGTAGAGTCACAAGCGTTTGGCTGAGGGCGGGATTACATGCCGTTAACAGGAACAAAGTGCCCCCACAGCGAGACGGCAGTATAATGGCAGGGCAGCCCACAAACACTCCACACAGACCCCTCCACCTCCCCCCCCCCCCCCGCCAAAGAATCGGAGCAAAGGCAAACTGTACATGACAGCTGGGACTGTCAATTACAGGCGATCCCTCATTCACCTCCTGGAATGCGACTCACAGAGAGAGTCTGCAGAGAAGTCAGCTCGAAAAAAGCACAGCCACATGGTAATGCATATGCAACCTTACCACTTATTTAATAATCTTAATTGCCGCAAAATATCACCACCCTCATCGCCATTTTCCCGTGTAGTGAAGAGAGCACACAGGAATATGTAAGGCAGTTTATTCTCTACCTCAGTCATGCATAGAATGAATATAACCGTTGTTTTACCCTGCCAACTGTCAAAACCCCTCAACATTCCACAGTGAGCATGTGGTTCCACGTGCTCACCGACATGGAAATAAACAAAAGACCATCAACACTGTATTAACATATGTGCATTTAAGATAGTTACATAAATATAGGATATTACTGTACTCATATTACGGCCTGTGGGCCACTAGGGGGTCAGCAGACCTTTCTTTGCGGCTCACAGATGTCCCTCTGGGACACCTAGTTGCAGTATAAAAAGCTGCTCAATGTCTGTTATTTGGGTAATTTTGCTAGCCAAGCAGCATCATTTTGTGATTCTGGGCTTTGCTTCTACAGTACGTTCACCTTCTTTTACAGGCAAGGCTGACCTGCTCATAGAACAAGCTGGCATGACTCTAGAAACAAAGCCCAGAATCTGGAAAGCTATAAAAACATGTCAAAAAGGCATGTTATTCATGCTTTTCAGGTTATGGGCTTTGTTTCAGCCAGTTCAGCTTGTACTTTCAGCAAAGCATCCCTGCCTGTAGGCTTCCCTGGCTTAGCTGCGAGGACAGCGGAGGTGCATAAAAACAGGTAAGGAGTACAATGGGGCAGGGTCAGCGAGTGTGGTTAGAGGGGTCAGGCAGGCAGTTAAAATGAACAAAATATTCTGTATCTATTTCTGGTCTTATATCCTGCAGCTAACAGAATGTAAAATGTGCAAAAAATATTTGAAAGAAATCATTTTCTAGAAATCTTTATAATAGGTGTGTTTTTTCCCCCATCTTCATAGTCCCCCACCCTAGTGCTTTCTCCTTGGGAATGCCACGCCATCGATGCGGCCCTCTGGCACATACCAGACTCTACGTTTTGGCCCTCGAGTAAATGTTAGTGAGCACCCAAGGTCTATAACTTGCCCGGCGCCCTCTGTCTTCAATGAGAGCTCACTGCATTCACGATGAGCTGGAGAGCAGAAGCTGCTGTTTGTCATCTATGGTGGCTCGTCAGTCTCAGTTCACATGAACTCCAACAATGACCTGTTCATCGGGCAGAGAATTTTGAATTTGGTTCACTGTTTCACCTGAAACGAAGACACTTAGAAGGGTATACTGAATTTAAGTACAATGCTTCATTCCTATGATTAACCAGACTACTCTGTTAAGCGTCAAAAGGACAAGATAATTTATATTCTCTTTAGAGCACCTTCTTAAAAAATAAGGTGACATAGCCCTGGCTAGCAAGAGATAGTAGCTACCTTGATAATAACAAAAGAATAATAATTGTCAGTACTGATACTTGAATAATACACAAGGTTTCAGACTGTGGTTGCTGTAACAAAGGGACTCAGAAAATCTAACAATCAAATGGAAAGGATACCCCATTACTAACCCTTAACTTCAGTCTCTGCCATCTACCTCCCCCAACCACCACTTCATCCACTGCTCAATGTGAACAATCCCACGGAATACAAGAGGTGGATTGATGATTTTTCTGAATATCACTTTCACTCCAACCTTCATCCTTGAGATAAGCAGCTGGGCACCCGAAAACATCCAGAAGGATTGCAAACGGTGCTTAAAAACACCCACAAGTTGATGCATGTTAATAAGGTGAGAGCGAAGCGTCCTCTAGTCTATCAGGCATGGGAGCTTCTCTGCACCTGGACTGGGAGTAGAAGATAGCTAGACAAAGGCCAGTGTCAACAGCCCAGCCAAGTTCTCAGCAGATGGATCACTGTTGAAGTCCACCAGCAGCCAAAGTCTAGTTTGTCTTTGTCAAATGTTCAAAGCAGCTTACCCCTGATAGCGGGAGCGGTGAGGATGATTCCACTGCATGGTGGGAGGCCAGATTTTTGTTTACTAGCGTGTTTTATTTAACTGGCTCTGCAGTTGCAGTGTGACAACATTTGAACAACTTTTAAAAAAACATTTTAAATCCGAGGTAGATTTACAATGGGCCAGTTTTTAGGCAGTTTTGGAATATCTGGGGATCCATGCTGGACCACTAAGACACACAAACTCTCAAAGTCTTCTCCACTCACATCAGTAGGCCTCTGAGTCGGAACTCTGCACCACTCTGTGCTTCAGGATCTATTTGAATTGTGACTCAAGAAAGCATTAAACCTTTTGTACCACCAAATGCATGTGTGGGTGATGATCTAGCACAAGCCTGCGGCTGCCCACAGAGCAACTCAGACCGAGGTGATGGCCAAAACCCTTGCTTACAAATGGGAGGGGTTTGCTTTGTTGGCATCCATGTTGTGGCAAACAAAGTGAGTACTTCCGGATGGACGAGGCGTTCCGCGGCGAAGGGCCTACCAGGGTACTCCTGGAACCGAAAAGGCAAACTAGACAAAACTAGCCTGAAATGGGTACCTTACTAGGTACTAATGCATCACTGGATGAGAGTGCTGTGGACCACGCTGGCGTCCAATTCTGGGCCTGCCTCCTCCACTCACTGCAGAGACCAAACCGCATGTACCTGTCAGACTCCGTGACCGGCCTTTCGGACTGGGCACCATGGCCGCTGCGACCAGAAGAGACGGGAGCTGCTTTACACATAGGTTTTCCTGGATAATCGACACCGATCTGCGGATTCCACAGATCATCATTGCTAACGTGCTCTGCTGGCTGCGCTTTGAAAACCACCGTAACTCATATTTCCCGTGTCATAGGGAACAGGATGTGGCATAACGATCAGAGCTGCCGACTTTGCACCTGGGGGAACCAGGATCGAGTCTCGGCGTCGGCTCAACTTCCGGTGATTCTGGGCAAATCGCTTAATCTCCCAGTGTCTAACAAACAATGAATGTATCCTTGTGCAACGCAACTGGTGCTCATGTAAAAGCGCTACATGAAACTGCAAAAAAAGAAAAAAGTAGCTTAACGCGTCCGGCTGATCTAGGGTGAAGGTTCTACAAGTGAAATCCCAGAAATAAAGGTGTCTCGGGGCTTCCCCCGTGAATTCTGTTTAAGTGCCAAGGTCTGTGCTCAGCCCACAACGGGGTCATGGAGTCAGCAGTCGTGGGAGAGGCTTGGCTCACTATTGCTCACCCATGGACTTGCCATCAATAGTTTCCAATACTGCCTCCGTGATTTCTTTAAGCGACAGTTTCAGCTCTGCCGGGTCCGTCGGATAAATAAAGCTGCACGTGCTGAAGGCGCCACCTCGTGTCTTATAGGTGAACACCCTCAGCAGTCAGTGCTAAGACGTCTGCCGCCGGGCTTGAGAAGTGAGCACCCAGCTTTCGCGGTCTTTAAAAACGCATAAAAAGACACTGGTGTTAGCGCCAAGTGGCTCGCGTGACGCACACTGTCCGAGCACTGACTGTGCACCATCCTACCCGCTTCTGCTGTGCAAGCTTGGCACGCCACCCCTCGTTAGCAAGTGGAAGGGCCTCACTAGCATCTTAAACTCGAAGACTAGACTGTGCTTAATTCGTAAAAAATAAATACGCAAATAAATAAATACATAGATAACTGCACGTCCCAAAGATTTTTCTAGGAGCCTGTACTGCAGCGTTGTCGAGTTCTAAGGCTGCCTCGTCTACATCCCACCTCGGGCCTCTTTTCTCCACCACCCTCTCTCTCTCCCGCAGGCTCTTCGTCATTCCGGACTTATCTTTTGTCACCGTTTCCCCATCGTTCTCTTCCTCGTTCTTCCTCCGTTACCTGCCTCTCGCTCTTTGTCAAAGAATGATACAAAATCATTTCTGGCGCCTAGAAAAGAATGCAGATGCTCACCACGTGCAATCACCACCGCAAAGTAAGCACCATTATTACTCGTTAAACTGACGGCCGAAGACTAGATGGGGGGAGTGTTAAGAAAAAGAAAGCTTATGGACTACGAGTAACAGAGTCACCAGGAGGGTAAAACTCATTCTGTGCCGTGACTCTCTCAATCTGTGCCGCGACTCTCTCCCACTGCTGAAATGTGGTAGAGTCTACAGAAAACATACACCAAGAGAAGCAACAGGCAGCCAAGGAGGGAAGCAAGCCTCTGGGTCTTACTCCACTGATCCTTGGTTTGAGACATCAGGAGGGCAAAGCGTGAGAATCAAGTAAGGGGCCCGTGCAGCAGCCCTACCTAGGGCCCTGACTGCACCAAATTTGCAAAATGCCACTATGGAGCGCTCGGAGGCTTGGAAGTAAGGGGTTTCCTCTTTAATAGAGAATACCACGATATACTGGATATGAATCACAAGGAAAAAGCCAGGTGACATGTTCAGGCAGAAGGTTCAGGATCCAGGCAAGATGGACGCTAGGAAGAATGTGTCCAAGGAAAGGCCCGGTTGCCACAGTCCTACTGAGCCAACAGAGCCAAGTAGAGTGAGGGCCCCTGCTTTATCTTAAGCGATGACCAGGAAGTCGGTGTGTTAGGAGACCTTGGTCGAACCACTGGGTGGAGAGCCTTTGAGGACTGGAAAACTGCTCCCATTATCAACAATAGTAGGTGGAAGGCATGCACAACGTTTGGCCCCGCTATGGAGCTTCATCAGTCTGTCAAGAGACAGAAAAGTGAATACGGTGGAGGGAGGGACATTCCACCAAAAGCGTTGGAATATCTAAGAGACAGCATTAAAGATGAGTGAACAGACATTTTGGGCGAGCAGCTCACCAACTGAATTCAGTAAGGTAAGGTAAATCAGTGGGGGACTTGCATGTAGCAGGCCATTGAGGTCTTCCGCTATGCAGGATACTTCTAGTCCCGTAGGTCTCTGAAACCAATAGGCTGCAATGTAAGAGTGCTTTAGGAAGACCTCTCCAGTCTCATTAAAAGATGGTCATTTTTAGGAAAACGGATGGCTCTGCCAGGCTTCTATCTAAAACAGTCACTAAGCAAAGAATCCTTCTTGATCAGATCAGAGAGAAATTTAGGATGTTCAACAACACGAGATTAAAGATGATCTGATGAACCAGGACCAGATTTGATCCAACCAGCTTTACTAAATGATGTCCTTACCAAAGAGCCATCCAAGCAGCAATAGAAATATACCATTTACAGCGGCAGAAGAGCAACAATTTGTGTAAAGACTTGCAGAGCTTCACGAAGGCCAAAATCAGTGGCAATATATGACCTCCTCCCCTCCCCCCGTGAGCTGGAGATCCTCCAGTGTTTCTGTCAGAGAATTGCATGATCGCGTCAATTCTTTAGATCTATAACGTTTAATCATTCAGCATCTAAACTAATGCTAGGACCAATGCCAGAATCAGCATCTTAAACTTATGGAAATAGAAGGTATGGTTTAAATGGTGTAAATTAAGCATGGGGAAAAGCTCACCTGCTTTGTTTTCTTACTCGTAAGTACTGAGAGCAACACGGTTCCTCAGAGAGCAGAGCAGATATCAGACAAGTAAGATGAGGAACCAAGACACTTCTCCCAGATGTTCATAGGACAGCAACGGAGGAAGGGTGTGAAGAATATAGGGCGTAGAAGGCATAGTGTCTATCAAAGTACACACACCTCCAATATGATCACAGTTACCCTAGAATCAAAATGGGCCAGTGAAAAAGTGTGTGCAGAGATTAACAACCATCAGCAGACACAAAAGGATGGCTAAACAAGTGTTAGTCTAGAACATTTGAAATGGATACAGCTATGTTGGCTAGCTACAGAATATATATGGACTTGGATTGTGTTGCCATTGGCCAGTACCGCTTTATGTTGAATTCCTGACATCATAAGGATGTTTAAAATATAGCTTACATGGTTACAACTGTCCATAGCAGGACACAGATTCCATATCAAAACATGATTCCTCTTATACTAAAAGTAACAGCTACTAAATGAAGCACATCTCGCTGAGGGTGGATGTGCTTCAGATTAATATACATATGTATGTATAGGGTACTTCTATAGCGCAAATCTATCCAAAAAGCAGCGGAGCAATGTAATCGTTCAAAGATAAGCATAAAGTCAACGAGTAATAGGCGAAAACTGGATTGTAGATGGTTAGTGGATTGTGATGTCGTGTTCTTTAAAAAGGTAAATCCTCAACTCTTTTCCTAAATCGGAGCAGCATTGGGTCAGTCCCGATGGATACAGGTATGTTGTTCCAGATCCTGGCTGCATATATGGAAAAGGCCTGCTGTCTTGCTTTTTTTTTTTTAAGACACTTATTAGTCTGTAGTATGATGGTATTCTGGCTGCGACTGAACCAAAAACCACGAGAAGGTGATCTGGTCTGCAAGATTAGCAGGGGTGCTGGTCGTGATGGCTTTGTAAATAATGCAGCTGGTTTTGAATGTAGTGCTGGCCGCCAAGGGCAGCCAATTGAGTACCATCAGGATGGGAGTGATGTGATTATACATCTTCAGACCCTGAATGAGACATGTTGAGTCATGTGCAGTCTGGAAGGCCATGGAGTAGGATATTATCCCAATATAGCTATTGATCAGGTACGAGGGAAGCCCCTGCATTTTGGAACACTAAGCCTGGACACTGGTTCAGGGAACCTGACCTGGATCGAGAAGACGTTTAGGGACCATTTTCCATGCAGGTATATTTGTAAAGATGAACGAATGGCAGGTGGTTGCCACTTTCGGGACTGTGTGGTGTTGGTAACAGAGAATTTGAGGGCATCAAAGTGGTGTGCCCACAAGGCTATGAGGTGTTTTTGTAAAGTAAGTGTGCGTCAAGAGGTGCATAAGTTACAGCACTGGCTGGACTCTGACTGGATGGGAGGCAACCAACACTGGAAATAACAATTTCCTGGTGAAATTGTGGTATGTTGCGAGGAAGCGCCTAAAGGGCATGACCTGAGGTGTGGGACATCAGCCATCTCAGTGCGAGGGAAGCGCAGGAGAATTTTGCTCTTCAAGATTACTCTAACACCTGCGGTGACATTGGGGTTTCTTGGTCCCCTCACTAGAACTCCAGCTTCTTGGTTATGGCTTGCAGCAAAGAGCAAGTTCCTTACCGTTGGTAACACCTTATCTGATAGAGACTATCTAGCCGCAGATTCCTTAGAATAATCCCCAGGCACAGAATATATCCAGAAAATCTTAAGAAGTACCCTTGTGCAACAGTAGGCGACATAGTTGTGCTCCGCACCGTCCACGCCTAAAGTTATGTACGCAGTGCCTATAGAAGCACCACCCCAGCACGTCAACATCAGTTTCTTTTCCTAAACGTTCCACGCCAGAAGCATGGAGCCACAAAGTTTGCTGATGTACTGGTGTGCAGCACTAAGGGCCTCATAAAGGTGACCCTATGAAGAAATCCATTTTCAGAATGCGGAGAATTGGTAAGGAGTCTGCGGCTAGAAAATGTCTCTACCAGATAAGGCGTTGCCGCAGGTAAATAACTTATTTATCTGATAGATACTTCCAGCCGCCGATTCCTAACCTTAAAATAAATACAAAAACAATTCCTTCCTGGAGGTGGGTCTGTAAACTGATTAGACCTAAAAGTCATCCAGGACCGAACAAGCAAAGTGCCCATCATGCCGAAGCTGACCGACAAAGAAGTAGTGCTGCCACAGAAGATCCTCCCGAAGGGGTAGCCTGATTGGAGGACCAATGCACACGGTCAGGTGCTCCGGACTGCAGACACTCCATGCCCAATCAGGAGCTGCAAGAATAAATTGGGTCCAGGCGCTCCGGATCTTCTTGAGAAATCTGGGCAGGAGTGGTATCGGCGGATAGGAGGCCTGAGCTCCACTCGAGACGAAAAGTGAGAGCCGCCTTCGAAATTTCATCATGCAGAACTGCTGACATTGTGCATTCTCGGGGGTGGAGAACAGATCTAACCAAAGTTCTCCCCAATCTCAGAAGATACCTTGCACCACCTCTGGATGGAGACACCACTTGTGAACCCCTAGGCATCGACAGCAGAGTTTGTCTGCTCTGGTGCTCAGAAAGCCTGGCAGGTATTAAACCACCAAGGAAATGCCCTGATGCTCAAGCCATGTCCAGAGACTCGGGCATCTTGACACAGGGTTCACAACCCGATCCGGCCCTGTTTGTTGCAGTATCACATGGCAGTAGTGTTCTCCGTGAACACCTATACCAGCCTTCCCGTGATCAAAAGAAACAAGCATTGGCATAGCTAATAGGTCTCGCCTTTGGGACCTTATAAGTGTTTAGTTATCCAGCACAATATCCTTGGTGCAACAACATCAAGTGTTGCATGGCTAAACACTTATAAGGTCCCAAAGGCGAGACCTATTGGCTATGCCAATGCTTGTTTTGAGTGAGTGGCTCGTGCAGGTATGCCACTGTGAGGTAGAGATGCTGCGAGTGCTTTTACAGGAGCCCCTGTGACATTGCGCCTCTTCAAAATGTATCTTGGGTCTGGTGTAATACTTCTAGCCCCTATTCCCGTCTTCTCGCACCCAATGAATCCTTAAATGTCCCATGTACAGCCGGGGTTGACACTCCTATTACCCCTGCCCTCCAGTGACACTTTACCTGTCACGGGTGGTGGTGGTGGACGTGGTGGTGGTGGACGTGGTGGTGGTGGACGTGGTGGTGGTGGTGGACGTGGTGGTGGTGGTGGTGGTGAAGGTGGTGGACGTGTTGGTAGTGGTGGATGTGTTGGTGGTGGTGGAAGTGGTGGTGGATGTAGTGGTGGACGTGGTGGTGGATGTGGTGGTGGTGAAGGTGGTGGACGTGGTGGTGGTGGACGTGGTGGTGGACGTGGTGGTGGTGGACGTGGTGGTGGTGGACGTGGTGGTGGTGGACGTGGTGGTGGTGGACGTGGTGGTGGTGGACGTGGTGGTGGTGGACGTGGTGGTGGTGGTGAAGGTGGTGGACGTGGTGGTGGTGGTGAAGGTGGTGGACGTGGTGGTGGTGGACGTGGTGGTGGACGTGGTGGTGGTGGACGTGGTGGTGGTGGACATGGTGGTGGTGGTGGTGGTGGACGTGGTGGTGGTGGACATGGTGGTGGTGAAGGTGGTGGAAGTGGTGGAGGTGAAGGTGGTGAAGGTGGTGGTGGTGGTGGAGGTGAAGGTGGTGGTGGACGTGGTGGTGAAGGTGGTGGTGGACGTGGTGGTGGAGGTGAAGGTGGTGGTGGACGTGGTGGAGGTGAAGGTGGTGGTGGAGGTGGACGTGGTGGTGGTGGACGTGGTGGTGGTGGTGGTGGACGTGGTGGTGGTGGACGTGGTGGTGGACGTGGTGGTGGACGTGGTGGTGGTGGTGGACATGGTGGTGGTGGTGGACGTGTTGGTAGTGGTGGATGTGTTGGTGGTGGTGGACGTGGTGGTGGACGTGGTGGTGGTGGACGTGGTGGTGGTGGACGTGGTGGTGGTGGACGTGGTGGTGGTGGACGTGGTGGTGGTGGACGTGGTGGTGGTGGACATGGTGGAGGTGAAGGTGGTGGAAGTGGTGAAGGTGGTGGTGGTGAAGGTGGTGGTGGTGAAGGTGGTGGTGGACGTGGTGGTGGTGGTGAAGGTGAAGGTGGTGGTGGACGTGGTGGTGGTGGACGTGGTGGTGGTGAAGGTGGTGGAGGTGAAGGTGGTGGAGGTGAAGGTGGTGGTGGACGTGGTGGTGGTGGTGAAGGTGGTGGTGGACGTGGTGGTGGTGGACGTGGTGGACGTGGTGGTGGTGGACGTGGTGGACGTGGTGGTGGTGGACGTGCTGGACGTGGTGGTGGTGGACGTGCTGGACGTGGTGGTGGTGGGCGTGGTGGTGGTGGACGTGGTGGTGGTGGACGTGGTGGGCGTGGTGGTGGTGGGCGTGGGCGTGGTGGGCGTGGGCGTGGTGGACGTGGTGGTGGTGGGCGTGGGCGTGGTGGACGTGGGCGTGGTGGGCGTGGTGGGCGTGGGCGTGGTGGACGTGGACGTGGTGGACGTGGACGTGGTGGACGTGGACGTGGTGGACGTGGACGTGGTGGAGGTGGTGGACGTGGAGGTGGTGGTGGTGGAGGTGGTGGTGGTGGACGTGGTGGTGGTGGACGTGGTGGTGGTGGACGTGGTGGTGGTGGACGTGGTGGTGGTGGACATGGTGGTGGTGGACATGGTGGTGGTGGACATGGTGGTGGTGGACATGGTGGTGGTGGACATGGTGGTGGTGGACATGGTGGTGGTGGACATGGTGGTGGTGGACATGGTGGTGGTGGACATGGTGGTGGTGGACATGGTGGTGGTGGTGGACAGTGGTGTTGGTGGTGGACATGGTGGTGGTGGTGGACATGGTGGTGGTGGTGGACATGGTGGTGGTGGTGGACATGGTGGTGGTGGTGGTGGTGGACATGGTGGTGGTGGTGGACATGGTGGTGGTGGTGGACATGGTGGTGGTGGTGGACATGGTGGTGGTGGTGGACATGGTGGTGGTGGACGTGGTGGTGGATGTGGTGGTGGTGAAGGTGGTGGACGTGGTGGTGGTGGACGTGGTGGTGGTGGACGTGGTGGTGGTGAAGGTGGTGGACGTGGTGGACGTGGTGGTGGTGGACGTGGTGGTGGTGGTGGACGTGGTGGTGGTGGTGGACGTGGTGGTGGACATGGTGGTGGTGAAGGTGGTGGACATGGTGGTGGTGAAGGTGGTGGAAGTGGTGGAGGTGAAGGTGGTGGTGGTGAAGGTGGTGGTGGTGGTGAAGGTGGTGGTGGTGGACGTGGTGGTGGACGTGGTGGTGAAGGTGGTGGTGGTGGACGTGGTGGTGGACGTGGTGGTGAAGGTGGTGGTGGACGTGGTGGTGGTGGTGGAGGTGAAGGTGGTGGTGGACGTGGCGGTGGTGGTGGTGGACGTGGTGGACGTGGTGGTGGTGGACGTGGTGGTGGTGGACGTGGTGGACGTGGACGTGGTGGACGTGGACGTGGTGGACGTGGACGTGGAGGACGTGGACGTGGAGGACGTGGACGTGGTGGACGTGGTGGACGTGGTGGTGGTGGACGTGGTGGTGGTGGACGTGGTGGTGGTGGACGTGGTGGTGGTGGACGTGGTGGTGGTGGACATGGTGGTGGTGGACATGGTGGTGGTGGACATGGTGGTGGTGGACGTGGTGGATGTGTTGGTAGTGGTGGACGTGGTGGTGGTGGATGTGGTGGACGTGTTGGTAGTGGTGGATGTGTTGGTGGTGGTGGATGTGGTGGACGTGTTGGTAGTGGTGGATGTGTTGGTGGTGGTGGACGTGGTGGTGGACGTGGTGGTGGTGAAGGTGGTGGCCGTGGTGGTGGTGGACGTGGTGGTGGACGTGGTGGTGGTGGACGTGGTGGTGGACGTGGTGGTGGTGGACGTGGTGGTGGTGGTGAAGGTGGTGGACGTGGTGGTGGTGGACGTGGTGGACATGGTGGTGGTGAAGGTGGTGGAAGTGGTGGAGGTGAAGGTGGTGGTGGTGGTGGTGGTGGTGAAGGTGGTGGTGGTGAAGGTGGTGGTGGACGTGGTGAAGGTGGTGGTGGACGTGGTGGTGGTGGTGGAGGTGAAGGTGGTGGTGGACGTGGTGGTGGTGGTGGAGGTGAAGGTGGTGGTGGACGTGGTGGTGGTGGTGGAGGTGAAGGTGGTGGTGGACGTGGTGGTGGTGGACGTGGTGGTGGTGGACGTGGTGGTGGTGGACGTGGTGGTGGTGGACGTGGTGGTGGACGTGGACGTGGTGGACGTGGACGTGGTGGACGTGGTGGTGGTGGACGTGGTGGTGGTGGACGTGGTGGTGGACGTGGTGGTGGTGGACGTGGTGGACGTGGTGGTGGTGGACGTGGTGGTGGTGGACGTGGTGGTGGTGGACGTGGTGGTGGTAGACGTGGTGGTGGTAGACGTGGTGGTGGTAGACGTGGTGGTGGTAGACGTGGTGGTGGTAGACGTGGTGGTGGTGGACATGGTGGTGGTGGACATGGTGGTGGTGGACATGGTGGTGGTGGACATGGTGGTGGTGGACATGGTAGACATGGTGGTGGTGGACATGGTGGTGGTGGACATGGTGGATGTGTTGGTAGTGGTGGATGTGTTGGTAGTGGTGGATGTGTTGGTGGTGGTGGTGGATGTGGTGGATGTGTTGGTGGTGGTGGTGGATGTGGTGGACGTGTTGGTGGTGGTGGATGTGGTGGACGTGTTGGTAGTGGTAGATGTGTTGGTGGTGGTGGATGTGGTGGACGTGTTGGTAGTGGTGGATGTGTTGGTAGTGGTGGACGTGTTGGTAGTGGTGGACGTGTTGGTAGTGGTGGATGTGTTGGTAGTGGTGGATGTGTTGGTGGTGGTGGACGTGGTGGTGGATGTGGTGGTGGTGGATGTGGTGGTGGTGGATGTGGTGGTGGACGTGGTGGTGGTGGTGGACGTGGTGGTGGTGGTGGACGTGGTGGTGGTGGTGGACGTGGTGGTGGACGTGGTGGTGGTGGTGGACGTGGTGGTGGTGGACGTGGTGGTGGACGTGGTGGTGGACGTGGTGGTGGTGGTGGACGTGGTGGTGGTGGTGGACGTGGTGGTGGACGTGGTGGTGGTGGTGGACGTGTTGGTAGTGGTGGATGTGTTGGTGGTGGTGGATGTGGTGGACGTGTTGGTGGTGGTGGACGTGTTGGTAGTGGTGGATGTGTTGGTGGTGGTGGATGTGGTGGACGTGTTGGTAGTGGTGGATGTGTTGGTAGTGGTGGACGTGTTGGTAGTGGTGGATGTGTTGGTGGTGGTGGACGTGGTGGTGGATGTGGTGGTGGACGTGGTGGTGGACGTGGTGGATGTGGTGGTGGTGGATGTGGTGGTGGACGTGGTGGTGGTGGTGGTGGTGGTGGACGTGGTGGTGGTGGACGTGGTGGTGGTGGTGGACGTGGTGGTGGACGTGGTGGTGGACGTGGTGGTGGACGTGGTGGTGGACGTGGTGGTGGACGTGGTGGTAGCCAAATGGTAATTTAATGTACCAACAAAGTGCAAAAAAGCAAAAATGTAATAAATGACAGTGGGTGCTAGTGATAAATGTGATTGGTGCTCTTTGAAGTGTGTTACACACGTGCAGTAAAAGTGATATAAGTGCATATCAAATCATTAAAGAACAGAACGCTCCCTGAATTATAATATGCAATAATTGGGCTTTGTGCGAGCCAATGACATTTTGATCCTTTAGTAAATATAGGATTATCATCAGAACTCTGTCAAATATGGAGCCAGAGAGTACTCTGTAAAAAGACAGAGAAAGGAATCCTATTCCGAGATATAAGTAAAGAGCAACATACATATGAGAAGGAAGAAAGCGGTGTGTGCTACTCACTTCCTCAAGTCACAATACGCACTGTAATAGAAAAGAAAAACAATTCTGTGTAAGGTGCCAGTTACGAAAATGGAAAAGGGAGGCGAAAAGAAGGATAAAAGCTCACCCAAACTGTGAAAAAACGCATAAGCAGCTGGGAGACGTTGATCATGAAGAACAGTGTGTGTAATGCACATGGGGTCATGAACCAGCCTGGAAGAAATGATGTAAGATATGAATGGATGGCAGAGCAATAAACATGAGAACATGTAATAACCACGTGCATGTGCCACTTAGAGTTCAGGGGTCAAGGAGTGAGCAGGGGGGAAATGCCCCAATGATCATAATGAATTCTTATTTCATAGGCAGGAAGTCTGGCAGTGGAGGATCAGCCCAGCAGGTTCTCTGATTTGCAGGAAGGCTAGGATGCCGAATGGGATGCATAATTAGAAATAGAAAGGGGATCAAAAGAAGGGGAGTACCCCGGCAGCCATCTTGGAACGGTGTACATGCACAAAAGAGGTGGCTATCTTGGAGTTATGCATGAAGGGCAGTCAAAATTCAAGGGAGATGAGGCGAAAGTGTGAGTTTGAACAAACCAACAAGGAGAAAGAAAGTTGCAGGCACATGAAAATGTATGGACGTAAACAAAAGGTAAGAATGGCTGAAAAAACAGTGGCAAGAGGTAATCGAGGGAATAGGCTAACACAGAAAGAACAAGCGCTGGTCACATGCCGCACCCGGCACACAAAAAAAAAAAACACGCGAGTGGTGCGCAGTGCGCGCGCTGCACTAATTAACAAGCAGCAGCTGTTTTCGGGAGTGGTGCGTGCATGCAGAGTCTTCACTTTTCAAGCACTGCACTCGTGCTTGTGGCGCGGCTGCTCGCTCCCGCAAGGATGCCGCCACAAGCACGAGTGCAGTGCTTGTAAAGTGAAGACCGATGGCTAAAGGCCCTCCTAGAGAAGCGCATGCACGCTGCCTAGGCGAGACCTAAAAATGGTTTTAATGCCAGCCTGATCACCCTTAGGTCCATCGATCTGATGTGGAGCACGGGGTCCTACAGAGAACAAACTCCTCTGATCTCCACCTCTCCCATGTAGCTGCCCCAGTCCAGGAGTGATGCATCTGTCACTACAGTCAGCTCTGGTTGGGGAAGGGAGAGAGGTCTGCCGCTGACCCAATCGTGGCTTGTCACCCACAGATGCAGGTCTTTTGCAGTTCCCTCAGAGATCTGAACTAGGTTCGAGTGACTCCCCTGATGCAGCGCCCACTGGGACTTCAGATCCCACTGCAGAGCTCGCTTATGCCAACGGGCATATGTTACGAGCACAATGCCATGAGGCCCAACAACCTCAAAGTAAATCTCACCAAAATTTGAGGTTAGAGGCTGATACATTGGAATCATAGCCCGAATATCCTAGACTCGCCATTAAGGAGGCTAGGTTCGAACCTCAACTGTGTCCAGAACAGCTCCGATGAAGAGGATCATATGAGAGGGAGTCAGGTGTGACTTCTGTATGTTGATAGTGTACCGCAGCAAGTGCAGGAGGTCCACAGATGTGCTGTGACCACCGACGACATCTTGGTGAACACCTGAGGAGCACTGGTAAGGCCAAAGGGGAGAACAGGGAACGAACAATGCTCTTGGCCCACTGTGAACCGCAGGTAACTGCTGTGGGCAAGCAGGATAGAATGTGGAAACAGACCTCCTACAAGTCCAATGCTACCATCCAGAGTCAAGGGCAGACCGAACCTGTGCCAATGTAAGCATTATGAACAACAACTTTTTCAAGAGGAAGTTGAGAGGGAACAGGTCTAGAATAGGGCGGTAGCCCCTGTCCATTCTGGGCACCAGAAAGTAGAGAATAGCAACCACAACCTACTTCTGATGCCAGCACCCTTTCGATTGTCCCCTTGGCCAAAAGAGCCAACACTTCCTGGAGGAGGAAGGAGAGATGGTCATTTATCAGCCGGTCATGTGAAGGAGGCATGGGTGGGTGGGGTTTCCAGAAAGGGGATGGAGTAAACCCTCTGGATGATTTCTAAAACCCACTTGTCCGATGTGATGGACAGCCAGTGAAGCAGGTGATGGTGAATCCTGCCTCCCACTGGGTACCCAGGCTGGTATGAGGGCAAACTAAAGGGGTTTGGTGGCTGCTGAGGGGATGGGGGCTCAGACTGGCCCAATCTTAGGCTAGTGGTCCCACAAGGTCTTTGGGACCCGCAACCAGAGCCACGTAAAGGTTGGGAAGCCTGTTGGCCTTGGTGGCCGGGCAGGAAAAGACGCGGTTGGTAGCCTCTACCGTGGCCACAGAAGGGGTAAAAGGCAGACTGGGGTTGGCGGGAGGCAATGGGGAGGCCCAAAGACCTGGCTGTGGCTCTGCTGTCTTTAAAGTGCTCCAGCAATAAGTTTGACTTTTTGCCAAAAAGTCAAGAGCCATCAAAGGGTTTATCCACAAGGGAAGCTTGGACACCCCATAAAAGCGTGTGATTCTTAACCAGGTATGGCATGTGAGTGCCACATACGATGCAATCAGTCTGCCTAGCAAGTCGGTCATGTCCAGTACACATCAGATGGTGAACTTTGCTGCATCTCGCCCGTCAACAATAGCTTGGGTGAGCATGGCTTGGACCTCCTCCAAGACCATGGGCAGAACCTGGGCATCGAATCCCACAAAGTGTGGGTGTATCGGACCAAAAGGCATGCGATGTTCACTGACCGTAGTGCTAAACTAACTAGCGGAAGGCAGCATCCTCCTGCCAAAGGTATCCAGCCTTATGGATTCTCCATCCACTGGATTGGTAGGGAAAGCACCAGGGTTGACTCTAAAGGTGGAGGTTTGGACCAACAGCGGGTCCTGAAGGTGCTTCAGAGGGGTCGAGCTACCCAAATATGAGGTTCATGGCCTCATAGAACTCTTTGAGCGGGGGGTGGGGGGGGCGGGGGTCGCTGCGGGTCCTAGAAAAACTGGGAGGCATGGAATGGACCAGGCACATGCTTTTGCAGTGGAGCGATGCCTTAAGTGTCATAGTTTCTGCACCTTGTCCAAGGACTAAAAAGAAGTGGGGGGACTGATCAAGTCGGGCAGTATTTAAGTGGCATCATGACGTGTGATATCAAAGCACATGACGTCTCGACGTGTGACGTTCCACGTGGCATCACAGGAAGTGACCTCACTGGAAGTGATGCTCTGATATGTGTATGTTATCACATATGCCAACTGAAAATGCAATAAAATAGGTTTTAAAAAAAATGTTGTCTCCTGCAAAGCATATCATGTAACATGCAGATAACAGAATTTTATTTTATGTAGATAGGTAAGTGGAATACTGCTTTGAACACAGAGATCCTTTTGTTAGTTGCAGTTAATAAATTGTAATCCTTCTAGTAGACCACAGTGATCTATGAAGGGTATTTGACTCCTACACCTTGTAACCCTGACTGTCTCATGTAACACATCTTGTACATTAATTTACACACTTACACATTATCCATTCCAAATAAATCATGTAAGTTATGTTAAGCGCTCTAACACTCTGCATTGGGATGAGTAGCGCAATAAAAGAAATAAAATAGTGCCATTTAAATTGTTATTTGTGTAAATACTGAGACAGACCAACATTCTTACAGTGCATACACTTATATACAACAAAGTAAAAAGCATGCATCTCTAAGTACCTGTGAAGAGATAACAAGATGTGTGCTTTTGTTTCCTCGCCGGTGCATTTGCGAGGTTCCAGGACGACATCAGTCCCATACTCGATCAAAAGGAGGCCTGATTGCCCCTTATCTTCTGTCTTTATCTTTGCCCAGATGGAGGTAGGAAAAAAGAAGCCTCCTCGCTGCCTGCACGTTGCTGCTGGGAATCGAAAGCAGACAACGTGCAGGAGCTGATAAACGTGTCCCGGTGTTTCAAAATTACACTGGGACAAGTTCAACATATTTCTGTGGGGCCCGACTTCTTAGCAGGGGGGACGGTGTCCACCCTGTGTAAAGAGTGGGTGGACGCCGTGTACCCGTGTGTATCCCCGACTCGTGCCCTGGACTTGCACCAGCATGATTAAGTTTAAGAGCGCTTCGACTTCTTGAACTATTTGTGCTTGTGAGACTTACCCAACGACTTTGAGTGGGATGACCATTGTTGGGAGCAGCTCAGCGATCGGTCCCGGGACCTTCCGCATGACTGGGATCAAGAACATCCTTGGGGTTGATCAACGTTGGGCAGTCAGGAGCTTCAGGAGTGTTCCTGCAGCGCCTTCGGATTCATGGCGCGGCAGTCCTCGCAAGTCTTGCAGTCTTGCTCCACGTACCACAAACAAAACAAGTGTGGGTTTGTCAAAGACATCTATATGTGACAGGCACCAGAGAGTTTGAAACCTGGTGGTTTCTTAGAGGATGGTCCTGGCACACCAGGAAAAAAGAGCTTAAAAAAATGGTTAACAAAATATCGAAAAAAAGTCAGTCATAAATGGACTGGGGGTAGGTTTTTCCAGAGCTGTGCTGACTGGTGCAGAAAGAAAAGAACTGACATCAGCGCGGTGGGGTGGTGCCTAAATAGGCATAGGGCACGTCCCTTCCAGCGCGAACAACCTGAATCTGAACGATGTCACCTACCGGCGTGCAGGGGTACTGCTCAAGAATTTCCAGATCCAGTCTGACGCAATTAGTCTAAGGTAAGGAATCTGCAGCTAGAATTCTCTATCAGATACTCTGATTCTTTGGACTCCCAGCAAGACCATGATGCACCAGAGTAGGAATAGCAACCAGAATGACAGAGGGTTAAGTAAGAAGCCAATACATTGTCCAAGTGGTGTGGACAGCCTAACACCTTGCTCACAATAATAACTTTTTAGTTAACATGTTTTCTCATGTAACATTACCACATAACTGCCATTTTTAAGAGCTGAAAATAACAGATATTACCATCACAAAATAAGTCGTACTCAATTTAGTGACATTTGAAGAAAATATAGGTCAGTCTGCTTTGCCAAGATTACAACTTGTGACCTGCCGATCACAGTAGGTGTCTGCAGCAAGCGTTTTATTCACTGAACCATCTTGCTGATCGGGTAGGACTCATCCTATACGTCTAGTCAAGAAGAGTGGGTTTGGTTGAATTTTAGTGAAACCATGAGGTCTTTGAGCGAACAGTCCGCTATATTCACAAAATGTGTTGCTCCCCGCGGAGAAAGAAAGAATCTTATGGAACCCACAAACACAAGACCCACAATATTCCCACCCATTTTCTCCTACTCACTCCCTCCTAAATTCTACTTTATGACACAGAGGCTGGTAAAGTGCTAGCATGAACATAGCGATTAGAAGTGATTTACTCTACCAAAGCATCAGCGTACACTTTTGCATAAGATATCTTCAGTATTCTTGACATTGCACTACACTTTTCCAAAAGGGTACCTGTCCTGAAGCACTTCTACGAAAGAGTAAATACATTCAAATACAGTTCTGTTAAATCTTGTTGCATTCCAATACGATCAAGGTTTAAAGGATGTGACCCCAAAAGAGAATTATACACCGAGTTTGCTATATAACTCAAAGCTGAAATTTGATTCCAAGTAAAATGAATACTCAGTCATAAACCGAATAATATTTGGCAGAACAGCCAAACCCAATGTTTATTCAGAAAATTAATGGTTCATGCTACTTTTTGAAAGTTGATAAAATACTGCAGTGTGAAGTTTGCTTTGAGGCTGGATCACTGTTCACCCTGCAAAGAATTTCAAACGTGCCACTAACAGCCAATCTAAATAGATAGTATTCAAAGATCGCCCACTCCTGGCCCTACAGATCCTGACTCATACTTAAGATACATTTCAAAGACCCAATCAATAACGTTTGGGTTTCCTTGGTAATAACTCTTGAGTGTTTGGAATTGCTTCTAAAACTCTTACTCCTACAGAACCTGGGTCTTCGGGGAAGGCGAGGGCAAGAACTCCTCAGCAGTGTAGAAGCTTCCAGGAAGCACTCCCAAGCCCACAGACCAGAGCTCCCTACCCGCCTGTCATCCGGACAGAGCATTACTTATAAGCATCATTTAGACAGTCTGCCTCACTCCGTTTTATCTCACCGCAGTCTTTCACTGCAATTAAAGCCCTGTTCAGGTTTGAAGGAGGGGAGAAAGATTAGGAGAGAAAGTTTGACAGCCTCAATTTACATTAATGATCAATTCTCCAGGCCGCGGCCAAGTAAGAGGATGTGGCTGCACAGGCAGCTGATGGTTTATGACACATATCGAACTTAATGACACTTGGAGAGCTGGACAACCCGGAGTCCCTCGTCAGTCATGTTTTCAGCACAAGACACCTCTCAATCTTAATCCAAGGAAGGATGAAGTCTGGAAAGAACCCGTCCCTTGGGCATTTTATCCATCTCTGCTCCCTCTCGCTCCCGCCCTGGACAGAGAAAACTAAAATCGCCTTTTTTCTAACAGGACTGAAGTTGATATGGGCATCTCTCCTGCATAACTTCTTGTCATACAATTTGTTCACCTGGAACCGGTTTGTCCCAATTGCTCCGTTTTCCCTTAAAGCTACAGTTCACGCATTTCAATAAAATACATATAGTACCTTTGCCTTGCCAGCATTAGCCAGTGATTAAGACTTGCGTAATTGAAAGTTCGATTTAGGAGGCATAAAGCCAGGCACCACCCGAATCTCTGCAACAACCATCTGATGGACAAAACTCTTTTGCACAGTATTTTATCGTTCCTGCCCTCAGAATGAGGAACAAACATGCTGAAACTGCTGACCAGGGCCAGGTTTTTCTCTTCAGGCTGGGACTATGCTTTGAGACTGTTAGAACTGGGGGTCTCTAGTTGGCGGAGGTAGGTACCTTAGTCCAAATAGGGACCCTTGCTTCTAGTCAGGGAAAGGAGGGACACACTCTTAGATAACCCCTGCTCACCCTCTGGTAGCTTGGCACGAGCGTCCAGGCTTATCTCCAAGGCAATGTGTAAAGTATTTGCAACCACACTCCCAGTTACACAGTAATAACACCACAAATGGACACCACACTGATTTTATAAAAATAGCGGTATCTTTATCAAAAGAAATACGATGAGACCAAACGATAGAAATCCAACATATGCGTATCCGTAATATTTCACTTTGCCAGTTATTTAGGCCAACAATCACTTGTAGGTTCTTGCGGTATTAATGAGCAGTTCACGATGATCTAATGCAGTCCTAATGCAATGCTATGCAGTTCGTAATGCAAGAATAAGGCAGTTCGTAATGCAAGAATAATGCAGAAATAAGACAGTCCTTAATGCGAGTACTAATGCAGTTCGTAACGCAGGAATAATGCAGTTCGTAATGCAAGAATAATGCAGTTCGTAACGCAGGAATAATGCAGTTCGTAATGCAAGAATAATGCAGTTCGTAATGCAAGAATAATGCAGTTCGTAATGCAAGAATAAGGCAGTTCGTAATGCAAGAATAAGGCAGTTCGTAATGCAAGAATAAGGCAGTTCGTAATGCAAGAATAATGCAATAAGCCAATCTGCGCAATCAGCTCGGGCACCACTAGGCCCCAACAACAGAGACAACGGTCGTAAGCTTAAAGGGGCGGCCCCGGTACTGCTGGGCAGGTACGGGCCGCTCGGGGACTCAGCGCGTCTAACGCGGTGCAGCGGGAGAGAGATCGGAGCACTCCTGTACTCCTCCTGCACGCCTCCCCAGGCCACACACGCTTGCGGCTCCCGACCGGAGTCCAAGCCTTACCTGGGGGGTGCGCTGCTTCGCTCGCTCTCTCTCCCCGCTCGTCGGACATCCTGCTGGGCGGCCCCGATGACGTTGCAGCTCCGTGGTTAGGCGACGCTGTAGCCGGACAGGTTACGGCGCTGCCTTCTCCTTCGTTGACGATCTTGGGCAGATTCCTCTTGGCGAACCAACGATCACGATCCTTTTCACCTTGCAGCTTCCTCAGCTTCAAGAAATCCTTTAGCACGTTGCAGCTCGGGCCGGCGGCAGCGATCCTTACTCTCAGCCTCAGTTACGATGACGGCTCGGGCCACAAACAGCAATGCAGCAGCGTGGACGATGTTTCACGCTGCGGGAGCAATGCGGTCACGGGGCACCTAGTAAACGGCACCACAGACCACACAGCAGTCTCAGGCGTGCAAAAGCACACGCACCAACCGTCGCTGAGCCACGGTTGGAAACTTTGAGGTTCCTGAGTTTCCACAACAGGGGACCAGCTCTCCTCGGGCCCTTGGAGACAAGTTACTTCAGGACACAGCACACAGCAAAGTCCTTTCAAGCAGGGGGAAACAGCACACAGCAAAGTCCCTTGTCCTCTCCTTAGTCAAATCAGCAAACTGCAGGCCAGCCCCAGAACACACAGCAAGGGCAGTCCTTCTCTTCAGTCTCTTCAGCTGTTCTTCTTTGGCAGAGGTTCCTCTTGATCACGAAGTAGTTTCAATCCTTTTTCAGTCTTGAATTCAGTCTTGAGTTCAGGGGTTTCAGCTCTCACATTTATACCCCTAAATGCCTTTGAAGTGTTTGTGTTCAGGGGGCTCTGAGCCCGGTCCAAACCAGTTCTGGGTGACTTCCGGCCAGTGCACACTCGCTTCCTTTGATAGTGAGGGTCTGGGCCTCAGACGCTCCGCAGGAGGTGGAGCCATCCCTTTGTGGCAGCAGCACAGCCCTCCTCACATCCAGGGGTCTACTCCTCCCATCACACCAAATGCAGGCCCTGTCACATCCAAACCCAGACAGTCAATACACAACCATGCAGAGGCACGCAGGATGGTTAGGACAAGAAACCAGCCACTTCTAAAAGCGTGGTTTCTAAACACACAATTTAAAAACCATCTTCATAAAAAGATGTGTTATTAAATTCTGAGTTCAGGCACACTAAACTCCATCTCTCCATCTTATGCCGATGGGAAGATATGCTGGAAACATGTGACAGCATTCCCCATTTTGTCCTATGGGCAAGATGGCCTTGCAACAGTGGAAAACGAAATTGGCAGTATTTCGCTGTCAGGACATGGTACACACCTCAGTACATGTCCTACCTTTCACATACACTGCACCCTGCCCAGGGGGATACCTTGGGCCTACTATAGGGGTGTCTGATGTGCATAGAAAAGGGAAGGGTAAGGCCTGGCAAGTGGGTGCACTTGTCAGGACAACAAGGCAGTTAGCAAACAGCGCGCAGGCACTGCAGTGGCAGGCCTGAGATCTCTCTTTAGGGCTACTTATGTGGGTGGCACAATTAGTGCTGCAGGCCCACTAGTAGCATTTGCATTACTAGCCCTGGCACATATAGTGCACTTTACTAGGGACTTTACTAATAAGACAAACATACCAATTAGGGACAACCAATTACCATAACACTTTATACAGGGAGCACTTGCACTTTGACACTGGTCAGCAGTGGCAAAGTGCCCAAAGCATCTAAGTCGGCAACACCATGTCAGAAAAAGGTCTAGGAGGAAGGCAAAAAGTTTAGGGAAGTTTAGCCAAAAAGGGCCAAGTCCAACAGAGACACAAAGTAAAGATGCGTGAGGTTGCTTTCAGCCAGGTGCATCAGATTTGCCATTTAAAATGGACCATTGATTGGGTGGAACACAGCACACTGGAATAGCATCTGAAATGATCCTACAGAGCATGCAAAGCATCAATGGATGCACTCATTCTTGGAATAAATAACCCTTGCAACGGCATTCTTATTAAGCATCTCGCTCTTGAGACCCAGGCTACACGAAAGCGAGGTTGTCTTAGCATTCAATATAGCTGGAATGTGACCTCTCCAGGGTCTACTTCCGGGTCTCCACCATGCAGGCACTAGAAAGCAAGGGAATGTGATAAAGAGTTCATTATGTTCTGTGGCCTGCCAGTGGAATGGGGCATCCGGTAGGCAGGTATTGCCAACAATTTATGGGTTTTTTACTTGAATGGTGCGCAGGGGAACCCCAACCCCTCCCCCCCGCCTACCCTCCCAGCATGCCCTAGTAGAAAGCAGAACCCTTGGTGAACAAGTGAAGGACACAGGAGATGACTGTGTGAGGAAGACTAAGCTTCTAAAACAGATCCTGCTGTGAGTGAGCTCTGTATCTCAAACAGTGCGGGCAGGCTGGAGTTCACTGTACAGTCAACCAGAAAGAGCCCATTTTTTATTGGTGTTTTCTTGGGTGCCACATTCCGCCCGCGGGCCGCCTCAGTGAGTCAATCAGAAAAATTGAACATCTCTCCCTCTTTATTGTACTCCTCTAAAAGAAAGAACTGTGATGCAGCTGGCATTTGAAGCTTAAGCTCATCTATTGCACTGTGGTGTGTTAAATCAAAATAGATTTCCTATAATAAAAGCCGCATCTCATTCCCACTCAATTTCTGCCTGTAGGCAAAAGAAAAAAACAAAGGAAAAAACAATGCTACGGGTCTCATTTGTGCTTTAAAGTAGGAGATTATTGCACATATAATTCCTGTACAGTTCACCTTCTCAGCCCCATGTTCCACATACGCTAAGACCCTCTGTAGTGAAAAAAGTAATCAATAGACACTCATCACAATCGGGTTAAATTATGGTAAATTCGCTAACCATTCTGGGACCGTTCTCATTACTGCTTCAATGAGAAGTAGTTTGCGTAGCAGATTCCCTCATCAACGAGAAACCATTTGCTCGTCATGTTAAAATCTATTCCCCTCCCCCACAACCATCACCATTTGTATCTGACGCTAGGTCAATCGCAACATCAAGCGTCCTGTCAGCTCATGAGCGTTGATCGAGAACAAGACCTCAGCGAGGAGTGGGTGAGGAGGTAGGTGGAAAGAAAATAGAACAGAATCCTAAATATGTGCCAGTCATAAAACAGAACGGATTGAAAGGCATATCTGTAACTGAAATGAATACACAGAATACTATGGGTCTTTGTAGCAAAGAACCAAGCTTGTACCTCGTCACTGAAGACAACTCACAGGAAACCTTTGTCCACTGCTAAATAAGACTTAAGTACTTGTACTTCCACTACCCCTATCCCTGGGGGAAGCCTCATACAAATGTTCAAACGAATAATATCCAAGCGCGCAAACCATTTATTCTGAGTACACAATGAGGCACCAAACAGACCTACTGCGTCTGGTGCTTTTAAGCAGTAGTCAAAATAGATGCTTGCACGGCTGGCTACATGACATTATGTTGATATAGAGACAAGAACCCTACATCAGACAAAGCCAAGTGTGGAGCATAACAGAGACGCTCCAGTGGCACTAAGATCCTAGATTATCATATTAACCATTGATGAAAATCTTTTCACGTTCGAGTAAAGATGCTTTTTCTACCTCACCCACCTCAAGATTTGATTTACTTGGTAGGGGTTTGACTATCTCACATGATTCTCCAATTTGTCAACTTTAGCATCAATGTGTCTTAAACCAGACTGTGCCCTCTGACCACATCCCAATAAACATGCAGGCTGCCCAGTGCTGGCCTTCTAAGGCTGAGGCAATGGCAGATTAGAAGGAAAAACACTGTTGTTACATTGATCTAAATTGACTTTCAGCTGCAGCATTTCCTTTCGTTCAAAATAGTTTATTTTGACCAAAGATCACACAAACACATCACATAGAAATCCATTAATACATTAAAGATTAAAATATAGTCCACTAAAAGTACATCAAAGAAATACATTCTAAGTCAGGACTGGAGGCGAGGATTATGCCTTCTATTCTTCACTTTATTACACAGCAGCCATTATATAACAGACTACATTTCCCATCAACCCTGGGAAAAAATGTAGTCAAACAAACAACCAATGAATACTGTCCATAGTCCACCAATAGGGGTCGTCCAGCACCCAGATAGTCTGCCCTCACTGGCCCTTCCTCCTCTTTCTTCGCTGCTCAGCAGCCGAGCTAAGTGTTTTTTCCTCATGCTACTTTTGTTCTGTCAGTTTAACTGTTTGCCACTGTTTTCGCTAGCTAAAGCCTAGTTGCCTAACGCTTTACAGTTCTGCTTATGTAGCGTTTGCCACTATGATCTATTTCATAATGTGTATGTGCTCGCATTTACCGGACTGCGGTTTTTTGTTGTGACGCCAGGGCTGCGGCCCGTTTTCTTTTCAGCGTTTTGCTTGCTGAGACGGCGCAGGAACCTCCGCGCCCGCCCTTGGCCTCCGGGCAGTCTCTTTCTTGTGGTGCGTGTGCCCGCACGTCGCTGGAGCCGCGGGAGCTTGCCTCCTACGCGGCCCATCTGGTTGCCCTCAGATCCTCCGCCCGTCAGGGGGCGCGGTGGTTTGTTCTACGGCGCACGCATTTTAAACCGTAAAGGGTCTGTGCGACGCGCCGTAGCAGGGTTTTTTCTGGCGTGAGGCGTTAGGCGGGCGCGCTGCCTTTATCGTTTCGTTTCAAAAGGCAGCCGCTTGTTGTATTGCGCTCACGCTCCACTCGGCACAATCATTCAGTGGAGTCTGTATTAACCCCTTACGCCCTGCTGGGTCGGTATTGCGTGTTTTACACGTTAAGGCACCTGCCCAGGCCAGTTTCTCTAGCTGAATCTCTGTATATATTTCTTTTACCAGACTTGGGTGCCTGGGGCTTCCAAACCCCGTTTCCATTGTGATTGCGAGTTTCTCGCCCATCTATCGGCTGAGATCCAGCCCTGTATATCCTGGTGTGTTCCAGTTGTGTCTGAAACCCAGACCCCTTTCGCTACTTACCTCCTCGGGCTGTGTGTAGCCTACTTCTCATCATGGAATACGAATATGATGGGGATGCCTACGGAGGGGAGAACGCCCTGACCGACCTCCAGTGGGATGAGGAGTTCTACGAAAAGGTGGATACCTCAATCTACCGGGCAGTGGGAGAAGCCATGGCCCCCTTAGAGGACCGCCTTACGCAACGCATTGACCACGCGTTGGCGCGCCTTTCCAATCTTCCGGTGGTTTCCCCACCTCCTACTACTCCCCCGCGCGGCCTCAGCGGTTTCACAACCGCCGGCTAAGCGTCCACGTGAAGCGGGGTTGGATACTTCTGCCTTTGACCGCCTTAAGCAGGCCTTCCTTGCCACTCAATCACTTCCTCAGGGTCAACCCCTGCCTGCGCCCCAACCTTTGGGGAATAACGACTCCGAACCGGGCCCTTCCGCCCCTGCCAACATAGCTCTCCCGGAGACATCCGATATGTTCGACCCTGACGAAATTGGGCACCCACGCTCATCGGACTGGGCGCCAGCGGACAAAGTGGCGGAGTATGTGGCAATGCGCATCCGGAAGCCCTTGGAGAAGGATGCCCGTAGTTGTTTGCGGGCGGAATGCCCGCGTCCCTCTTTGGAGGGCAAGGTCGCTCTCACCCCGGAGATAGACGCCCGGATGGCGACCTTCTTACAGAAATTTATGCGCGACCCCAAGAAAGGCATTGATATATCCTGGCGATCCTGCCAGGACAAACTCCTAGACGTCCTGGGCCCTCTAACGAAGATTCTAGACATGGCCGAAGAGGCAAAATCGTCTGGTTCTCTCATCTCCCCGCAGTCCTTGTCTGGCTGGGCTCAGAGAGCCATTGTGTTCCTGGGCAATGCGAATTGCGCACTCTCCACGGAGCGTAGACGCTCCCTCCTGATCAAAGTGGACCCCAAACTGGGGGATCTGGCGGACACCGAGGCTGGTGCGGTGGCCCAAGGGGGTTTGTTCGGCGACCCTTTTGTTCGGGAACTCGGGAAGTTTGTGAATACATTCACCTCCCTGGATAAGGCCCAGTCAACCATCAAAAAGGTCTTCCCTCGGGTTTTCCGGGGGGCTGGTCGAGGCAGGGGCCGCTCGTCCGGCCGAGGTTCCAACAACCAGCCACGAGGCCTCTCTGCTAGAGGATAGTACCAAGACCAAAGTCGTTTTGGCAACTTCTACCCAACGAGAGGCAGGAGAGGAAAGGGGCGAGGCTTCCGAGGAGCTGCTTCTGCTTCCAACGGTGAGTTTACTACCTTCTTCCCATCTAAAAATAGGGGGGCGACTGAGGAATTTTTTTCCAGGCCTGGACTTCTGTCACGGGGGACCCATGGGTCCTGCAGACCATTCAGGGTTTCCGCATAGAGTATCAGGGGACGCCTTTCCAGCGCTCCAAACCGCGCCCCCTCCAGTTCTCCCTCCTCGACTCCTCTCTCGTCGACGAGGTTTCTTCTCTCCTGTCCAAAGGGGCAATTGTTCCAACAGTGCTTCACCCGCGGGGCTTCTTAAGCAATATTTTCCTTGTGGACAAGACGGATGGAGGCAAACGTCCAGTAATAAATTTGAGCGACTTCAACGAGTGGCTGGTGTACCGCCACTTCAAGATGGAGGGCATCCATCTTCTTCGGGACATGCTGCGCCCAAACGATTGGATGGTCCGTCTCGATCTGAAGGACGCCTATTTGGTGGTCCCGATCTTCCCTCCCCATCGCCGCTTCCTGCAGTTCCTTTGGCGCGACCAGATCTACGAATTTGCCTCCCTCCCGTTCGGCCTCTCTTCGGCCCCTTGGTGTTTTACCAAGGTCCTCCACCCAGTAGTGGAATGGTTGAGAGCTCGGGGTATTCGGATGATTGTCTACCTCGACGACATCCTAATCATGGACGCCTGCCCGCGTCGCCTTCTCCATCATCTTCAGACGGCGGTAAATCTCCTCCAGGGTCTGGGGTTTGTCATCAACGAAGCAAAGTCGATGCTTTCTCCTTCACAGACTCTGACGTTTCTGGGTTTCGTGATCGACTCAAGATCTTCTTCTCTCAGCCTTCCCACTCGCAAGATTACGAAGATTCGTCACGAGCTGCGACGTACCCTTGCCAAAGCCCAGGTGTCCCTCCGGGACCTGGCCCGGGTAGTGGGTCTGCTCTCAGCCTCTATACAGGCGATCTTCCCGGGACCCCTGCATTACCGCGCGTTGCAGCGCCTCAAGGCATCTTACCTCCGCAGGGGGTTTTCTTACTCCCACAAAGTGGCCCTCTCAGAGGAGGCCTGGGGCGAAATATGTTGGTGGTTACAACACATGGAGGCTTGGAACGGACGTGCCATCTTCGGGTCCACTCCAGATTTAGTTATCGAGTCAGACGCCAGCAATCAAGGCTGGGGTGCCAGATGCGGCGAGTTTTCTACCAGAGGGTTGTGGTCTCAAGAGGAACGCAGTGTGCACATCAACTGCTTGGAGCTCCTGGCGGGTTCCTTCGCGGTTCGTCGTTGGACCAGGGATCGGATTCAATCTTCTGTCCTGCTCAAGATGGACAACATCTCTGCGGTCCGCTATGTCAATCATCTGGGAGGCACCAGATCCAAAGCCCTCTCCGACTTGGCCGCCAGTTTTTGGCAGTATTGTTTGGAACACCACGTCTCTGTGACCGCGGAGTATCTCCCAGGTCGGGAAAATCTTGTGGCGGACTTCCAATCCCGGAATTTCAGGGATTCCAGCCTTTGGAAGCTACACCCTGGAGTGTTCCGCCAATTGACCGACCTTTGGGGTCCCCTGTCGATCGACCTCTTTGCCTCCCGGCTCGACCATCAGCTTCCTCGCTTTTTCAGTTGGCATCCGGACCCCCTGGCAGTATCCACGGATGCCTTCCTCCAGAACTGGAGCCTGGAATCGGGTTATGCGTTTCCCCCCTTTGCGATGCTGGCGAGAGTTACGGCTCAGGTCCGGCGGCAGGGGGCGGAGTTGGTGGTCCTCTCTCCCCTGTGGCGGTCTCAAGTGTGGTTTCCAGTTCTTCTGGAACTTTCCTGGGATTCTCCAATCCTACTCCCCCTGTTTCCTCAACCTCTTCTCAATCCCGACGGGGTTCCTCTTCCTCTGGTTCTTCAGAACTCGTTACGTCTTGTCGCGTGGAGAATTACCAGAGACGATGGGAAGTCCCGGGCCTTTCGACAACGGCTGAGAACCTCATGGCTAAAGCTTGGGCAGACAGCACCATCAAGCGCTATAAATCCGCTTGGAATAGATGGTCCCGTTGGTGTCTGCGAAGGGGTTGCAATCCTGTGGACACTGATTTAGTTCACATCCTGAATTTTCTAGCCCATCTAGCTTCTGAGGGTCTCGCTTACCGCTCTATCAATACCTTTCGTTCGGCAATTTCAGCGGGCCATGTGCCCGTGGGGAACGCTCCCGTTGGTGAGCACCCGCTCGTCTGCAGACTCCTTCGGGGTGTGAGGTTATCGTTGCCCCCAGAGCCCCGATACTCAGCCTTATGGGACGTCAACCAGGTCCTGAATTTATTCCTATCCTGGCAGCCCAATAGGTTTCTCTCCAGAAAGGAACTCTCAGCTAAGCTCGCTATGCTGCTTTGTTTGGTCTCCTGCAGACGAGTCTCCGACGTTCGAGCTTTGGATATTTCCTCTAGGATGTTCACCCCTTCTGGGGTGACCTTCACTCTTTCCAGGAGGACAAAGTGTCACACCAGAGTAATTTCATACCCGGAGTTCCCGGACTGCCCCAAGCTCTGCGTTGTTCGTTGCTTGAAAGCTTACGAGGAGATGACGGAGGAGTTCCGTCTCCCGGGAGAGCGTCAGCTTCTCATTTCTCTCCGCAAGCCTTTCAAGGCGGTTTCCTCCCCCACCATAGCCCGATGGGTTAGGTGGGTTATGCAGGAGGCTGGGATCAGCCTGCGAGAGTTCGGTGCCCACTCGGTCAGAGGGGCTATGGCCTCCAAGGCTTTTGGCTTGGGCGCCCGTTTGGAGGATATCCTCAACGCGGCGGATTGGTCTTCGGATTCAACCTTTAAGAGGTTCTACTTCAAGCCAGTATTGGATATGGCTCACCTTGTGGTGAGCAGGCTTTGAACTAGCATAATCCTCGCCTCCAGTCCTGACATAGAATGAAAAATTTCCTAGCTAACGTAACGGAAAGTTTCAATTCTCGGAGGCGAGGATTATCCCACCCTAGGGATCATTTCTGGTTTTCCCGCCCCGTATTTCAGTAACACTTTTGGGGTTTTAGTTCCGATGGTGGGCTTGAAGTTCTTGCGCTGTTGGAGAGGACTTCTCCTCCTGCTTGTTCGCAATGCATTCTAATGATTGTTCCTTAACTGCTCTACCAAGTTCTGTTTTGATTATCTGCCATGTCATGTTTGAGTTCTGCTGACATCAGTTTCTCTTCATGAATTGATGGCTCCCTTTTGCCTCCGTAGGGTCTGACTCCAATAAACAGGACGCCTGAGGAGTGTTGGCCAGCTGACTTCGCGCTCAGAAAGAGGAGGAAGGGCCAGTGAGGGCAGACTATCTGGGTGCTGGACGACCCCTATTGGTGGACTATGGACAGTATTCATTGGTTGTTTGTTTGACTACATTTTTTCCCAGGGTTGATGGGAAATGTAGTCTGTTATATAATGGCTGCTGTGTAATAAAGTGAAGAATAGAAGGCATAATCCTCGCCTCCGAGTCCTTAATAGAATTGAAACTTTCCGTTACGTTAGCTAGGAAATTTTTCATTATCCCAAAAGAAACCCAAACGACAAACAAAGCCCTGCCCCAGATCACACTTTGTAAAACTTTTCACCCAAACCATCCCTAACCTTTACAGCAGCCCTAAGAAACAGTGTCTGTAAAACAGAGTTAAAGAGAAGTAAGCATTAAAAGATTCATAAAGGAGACACTACATTTTTTGATCCCTGATGAGATTTATACAGTGTGCAAACATTAGCAAGGCAAAGTAAAATATTGACACAAGAATCAAAAGTGCTTAAAAGACTACGTAGAGCAAGAGCCACTGGAGCAATATGGTGGTTAGAATTAACATTCCAGCTAGTATTCCCATCTTGAAATGTGATAATAAATTAAGATCCAATGAGCTAGAAACCCAATTCAAATAGTGTTCTTAGGCAGCACACAATATGGTCAAAAGGTGTGCCCTCATCAAGGGTTTCCCCATTTCCACCCAGTCCTTTTCTGTTGCTGCACGGTCCCAAATTCATAGGAGCAAAGTCTGTTTATTCCTGGATCCAGCATAACCAGAGAAACTGTGATCTTACCACAAACCGGCCTGTCTCCTACTCTGACAAAATAGGCAAACTTATGGATTCAAAGTCAATAAATGTGTTTTTCTCTAATCAGCAGTAGCAATTTTCCTCCTACTTTAAGTGGATCAGTACACACCACTTTGAAAGGTGAAACGGAAGGGTGCGAAAACACACCTCTCACTCGCTTCTCAGAGGAGAAAGGAGTGTAGCATTTCCCCCATGACCAAATATCGATGTCACAATTAAACCACCCTGCAGGGATGCAGACAAGGCAACCAGATCTTTGCCTACTGCTAGGGAAGTCAACAATCCTGGGTAAGTCAAACATTCTACACAGTACAAAGGTGTCTACCCATATCAAAATCGACATACAGGCCTAAGGTAAGATATGTGGGAGATTTTTTTTTCTGATCGTGTACATGCTTGTGACTAGAGCAAACACAAGGAGATGATGGGTGGAGCGCTGAAACCTTTCAGACACAACCCCAGTCACAGATCTGGGTTGAATCCATCATTGTTCTTTAGCTCACTTCGTCAACCCAGTTCAGACCCAGCCATATGCAAATCAGTCTTGACCCTGTGCCTCATGGGAACTGTCCAGCCCGAACTCCCAAGCCAGGCCCTTCCCTGGACCGGAAACAAGCACCCTGGGACCGGTTTGTGCTTGCTTGTGACTAGTACGAGGTTCAGACTCTGATCAAGGATTTAGGCATTGCCTAAAACTAAGGTGCACATCTGACAAGAAGCCCTTTTTATTGCCCAATATTGCGGCCTGTCCAGTAGCACCCTCCCCGCGAGTTTGACTGCTGATTTTTTTCGTGAAAACAAGTTGTGCTGGAACACTCTTCAGACTGGTGGTGCTGCCATCAATGTTACAAAAACCAATCAATAAAGGGTTCAACTTCTGGCCCATAATCAGTAAGGCTGGACCTAACTATAAACCAAACAACAGACACATTGCCAGTACTGATAATTTCTTTATCAACTCACTCCAAAACAATCACCAGTGTCACTCAAAGTGATTGAAAAATTAATAAATATTTTTATTTTCTATCTTAGATGAAATTCATTTTTTAGAAAAAGAGGGAATCTTTTAGTTCATGCTATTATTTTCATGAGCTTTGTCCATATAGTTCATTTACCGAACCACAACAGCTAATACAACCATAAAACAATACTTAACATTCATAACAAAGACATAATAATACAATACATGAATTTAAATGAGCTCAAATTCCACAGCATTTAGAAAAAGAAAGGAGAGAGATGAAAAACCCAAGGGAAAGGTTAAAAAGGAGAGAAAATACATTGTTGTCAATTGATAACACAGACCCAGGGGAAATTTTGGCTAAACAGTTTTTGTATTCAGGTCATGAAAAGGTGAAATTTCAATACTTCTGATACATTGCAAATGACCTGATACCTTTTCTATATACAAAACAAAACTTGTTTAGGCACAAACAAAAAGTCTACCCGTTTCAAACCCAATGTTTTATTTTAAGGGTTTTCCTCAGGACCTGGAATGAGAGCTATAAAAAAACAAAAAGGTGCAGTGTTTACCATTACTTCAAACTTTCAACCACTCTAGCTCACCTCTAAAATTGTCAATCTGTTACAACAACATTACCTCGTGTTATCTTATTATTGCCGCTCGTTGTAACCAAATGCGTTTACACGCATTAATGCACTAATTTCGTACCGCTAAAAAAGAAGAAGAAGAAAAAGAGACGACTTCACCAACAAGCTCTACTTCATATCATGCATTTATAAGCAATAGTTTCTGCCGTCAGTTTGTTACCTTGCTAGCGCCGGCTTTTGCCTATCCTTTTCTTTACGGGAACCCCAGCTACGCAGCGATCTCCAGCTGCAAGAGCAAAGAACTCCTTTAAAACATGCTGTTTTTTCGGAAAAACCATTCCGATCACAAATGTGTAGTGAAGAATAATAATAATCGGCATACCTTAATTGGTACCGCAACCGCATCAAAGCATTTCTTCCTAACAGCGAGCGGTTTTCTCGACAGACCGTGAATTCAATCTATCAAGGACAAAAAAGTTTTCAATGCGCGCATTCCGAATTAGTAAAGCGCTACGATGGAATTAATGTTTATTCTCAAATTACCTTCGGTCCAAGCGAATGGTCTGCGTTCACTCAGCAAAGTCAAAATGCGACAAGCGAGTATGAAGCAGGAACGGGCGCTTTACATACAACGTCATCACTGTGTTTGTATCATGTGACTTGCTGAAAGTTTCAATTTAAACTTTATTACTAAAAGACAAATACGTCTGTGTTTTAAAGCTTTAAGAAAGAAGAAAAACTCGCATTTTGATATTATCACCACAGACAACTTCTCAACAAAAACCTTTTTCTAATGTGGCATTTCTTTTGATATTCTCAATAAAAATCCTTTGTTGTCCGACCTATTCGACATTTTCAGGGCTTCATTACATCTAGCGCATTAAGCGCGAAGGAGCGGCATGACTTGTGTCCACTAGTTAATTAAGCCACGTTTTCGAAATTGGAGGTTGCTCCATATTTTAGATAGATTCATTTGTCAAATGCATACAATTTATCATTCTGGCTTATGTAATTTCATTTCGCCAGTAACGATTGTACTTAGGAGAGCCATTTTTTCATAGAGGGTGCTCTTTTACAGATTATAAATTTCAGAATGTTCATTTAATCCATCTGTTGCTGTGTTATATTTAACGATAAGCATCGCTTCTTTCTGGAGCAAAACCCGTTCTATATCTCCTCCTCGTGGGTTTTTGTCAACTTTAAGGAGAACAGTCCATTTTAAATCATTCAAACTATGGTTCTTTGAGGACCAATGATGTACAAGCGGTGCATTTGCCACTTGTTTTCGAATTCTAGACATATGTTGTGTTATACGCTGACGGACTTCTTGATTCGTTTTCCCAATATACAATTTTGGGCATGGGCAAATAATGCCATATATTACATTTTTGCTTTTGCAATTTGTAAAACGATTGTGCTTCCACTTGATGTCATTAAAACAAAAAGGGCACCTTCCATCGTATTTGAACAGCTTAAACATGTCCCACACTTGTGGTGTCCTGTAATAGGTGGTAGATTAAGTTGTGTCCTCAATGTATTTGTATTTAATGGCCTCTGTACTGCAGCATGGACAAGTAGATTTCCAACACTTTTGTCTTTTTTGAGAGCAAACAACGGTTTTCTCCATGAAGTATGCGAATAACCTTCTGGATAAATTGAAACAGCGAGGATACCCTAAAAAGCTATTGAAACAAGCTTTAAAACGGGCGTGGTGGACACCCAGAGAAGTCCTACTACAAAAGAAGAAAAAAGATCCAATGGATCGGCTGGTTTGCGTGACCACATTTTGTTCACGTACCAACTTCGTTAAAAAGGTGATCAATCAAAACTGGCACCTAGTACAAAAAGTGCATACTTCATGGAGAAAACCGTTGTTTGCTCTCAAAAAAGACAAAAGTGTTGGAAATCTACTTGTCCATGCTGCAGTACAGAGGCCATTAAATACAAATACATTGAGGACACAACTTAATCTACCACCTATTACAGGACACCACAAGTGTGGGACATGTTTAAGCTGTTCAAATACGATGGAAGGTGCCCTTTTTTGTTTTAATGACATCAAGTGGAAGCACAATCGTTTTACAAATTGCAAAAGCAAAAATGTAATATATGGCATTATTTGCCCATGCCCAAAATTGTATATTGGGAAAACGAATCAAGAAGTCCATCAGCGTATAACACAACATATGTCTAGAATTCGAAAACAAGTGGCAAATGCACCGCTTGTACATCATTGGTCCTCAAAGAACCATAGTTTGAATGATTTAAAATGGACTGTTCTCCTTAAAGTTGACAAAAACCCACGAGGAGGAGATATAGAACGGGTTTTGCTCCAGAAAGAAGCGATGCTTATCGTTAAATATAACACAGCAACAGATGGATTAAATGAACATTCTGAAATTTATAATCTGTAAAAGAGCACCCTCTATGAAAAAATGGCTCTCCTAAGTACAATCGTTACTGGCGAAATGAAATTACATAAGCCAGAATGATAAATTGTATGCATTTGACAAATGAATCTATCTAAAATATGGAGCAACCTCCAATTTCGAAAACGTGGCTTAATTAACTAGTGGACACAAGTCATGCCGCTCCTTCGCGCCGCTTAATGCGCTAGATGTAATTAAGCCCTGAAAATGTCGAATAGGTCGGACAACAAAGGATTTTTATTGAGAATATCAAAAGAAATGCCACATTAGAAAAAGGTTTTTGTTGAGAAGTTGTCTGTGGTGATAATATCAAAATGCGAGTTTTTCTTCTTTCTTAAAGCTTTAAAACAGACGTATTTGTCTTTTAGTAATAAAGTTTAAATTGAAACTTTCAGCAAGTCACATGATACAAACACAGTGATGACGTTGTATGTAAAGCGCCCGTTCCTGCTTCATACTCGCTTGTCGCATTTTGACTTTGCTGAGTGAACGCAGACCATTCGCTTGGACCGAAGGTAATTTGAGAATAAACGTTAATTCCATCGTAGCGCTTTACTAATTCGGAATGCGCGTATTGAAAACTTTTTTGTCCTTGGTAGATTGAATTCACGGTCTGTCGAGAAAACCGCTCGCTGTTAGGAAGAAATGCTTTGATGCGGTTGCGGTACCAATTAAGGTATGCCGATTATTATTATTCTTCACTACACATTTGTGATCAGAATGGTTTTTCTGAAAAAACAGCATGTTTTAAAGGAGTTCTTTGCTCTTGCAGCTGGAGATCGCTGCGTAGCTGGGGTGCCCGTAAAGAAAAGGATAGGCAAAAGCCGGCGCTAGCAAGGTAACAAACTGACGGCAGAAACTATTGCTTATAAATGCATGATATGAAGTAGAGCTTGTTGGTGAAGTCGTCTCTTTTTCTTCTTTTTTAGCGGTACAAAATTAGTGCATTAATGCGTGTAAACGCATTTGGTTACAACGAGCGGCAATAATAAGATAACACGAGGTAATGTTGTTGTAACAGATTGACAATTTTAGAGGTGAGCTAGAGTGGTTGAAAGTTTGAAGTAATGGTAAACACTGCACCTTTTTGTTTTTTTATAGCTCTCATTCCAGGTCCTGAGGAAAACCCTTAAAATAAAACATTGGGTTTGAAACGCGTAGACTTTTTGTTTGTGCCTAAACAAGTTTTGTTTTGTATATAGAAAAGGTATCAGGTCATTTGCAATGTATCAGAAGTATTGAAATTTCACCTTTTCATGACCTGAATACAAAAACTGTTTAGCCAAAATTTCCCCTGGGTCTGTGTTATCAATTGACAACAATGTATTTTCTCTCCCTTTTTAACCTTTCCCTTGGGTTTTTTCATTCTCTCTCCTTTCTTTTTCTAAATGCTGTGGAATTTGAGCTCATTTAAATTCATGTATTGTATTATTATGTCTTTGTTATGAATGTTAAGTATTGTTTTATGGTTGTATTAGCTGTTGTGGTTCGGTAAATGAACTATATGGACAAAGCTCATGAAAATAATAGCATGAACTAAAAGATTCCCCTCTCTTTTCTAAAAATGAATTTCATCTAAGATAGAAAATAAAAATATTTATTAATTTTTCAATCACTTTGAGTGACACTGGTGATTGTTTTGGAGTGAGTTGATAAAGAAATTATCAGTACTGGCAATGTGTCTGTTGTTTGGTTGCCATCAATGTTACATCACTGAACTTAAGGGGATTGTGAAAAATCTAATCATCACACAAAAAAGTGTCACTAATGAGCCACGGCAATACAGCAGGAGAATGAGGCAGATGTAGAACGTAGCTGGTGTTCCATTTTTAGGTCTCGCCTGAGCCAGCGCGCATGCGCTGCTCTGGCGAGAGTTTTAGTAAGCGGGTTTTGGAAGTGCAAACAGTGGCTTTTGCTGGCGACCAGCTTGCGTTCACGTGAGCGTGCACGCGCGCCATCTGCTTTTCCTCCCCCTTCCTCACCAGAGATCGCGTTTCCATTCCTCGCATCGCTGGCGAGGCGCCATCTGCCTTTCCTCCCCCCTCCCTCACCAGAGAGCGCGTTTCTTTTTTTTTTTCCTTCTTTTAAAGACCAATCACTCTGCCCAGGATCACAGGACGTTGAACCATGCCGGGACCCAAATCCAATCCCCCCCCCAAGTCGGCAGCTCCGGGCATAAGTCGTCCCCCGAAACCCCACCATGCCATCTGCCAGCACTTGTGCGCACCATTGAACCGCCACCTCTACCACCCGTCAAAGCAACCCGATAGTGCCTGCCCTCTGTAACCCACCTCACTGTGCCTACTCCGATCCCCCTGTTGCCCACCCAACTCTAGGCCTGTGGCAAGCACCACAACTCTCGCCCTCCACTAATCATGGATGTGCTCTTCCCCGGATGAACCCCGCGCCGGGGACAGTGCAGTCCCCAGTGCCCGCCACTGCGAGGCTCACCAGGTGGCATCCGGGCCAAGCCGCGGGTGGAGCAGCATTCTGCCGCTCAGCATAGATGACCATCTGCCCCCCCCCCCACCTGAGCAAACCACCTCCGCCCTCTCCGGCATTACTCCCTGTACAGCGCCCCTCATCCCTCCCCAGACAGCGCTTCACCCCCGGTCCTCTGTCTCCTCAGCGCCACCGTAGGCACCGCAACCACCCCCTCCAACTGACCCCGCAAGGATGAAAGCCCCAGTAAATCCAGACTAGGGCTCGAACCGCCATCAAAGACACCAGCGGCTCCTGAGTCCTCTCCCCCTGCGAGTGTGCCAGCCCGGCAATCCCCCAAGGGCGGAAGACCGACAGCCCCCCACGCCTGTGTGCTGTGACGAGCCCCCCGCCCATCCGACCACACCGTGATCCGAGGTGCGCCCTCCCCGTGTGCCCCCACTACTACAGGACCAGCAGCAAACCCTGCAGCTGCCCGCACATCTCTCCCACCCTGCTCAACGGTAGAGCCCCCATACACTCCTCCTCATCTGAGGGTGCTATTGTATGTCTCCCCCAACCACCGGCATCACCTTAAAATCGCGCCACTGTCAGAAATGGTGCCTAATTCATAACTTGCTGTTATTCCCCCAAAGTGCCTGGCGCCGCCAAACCCTGACCCCCAGATGTGGGAGGCACACCCAATGTGCTCCAACCGACCCCTCCCTTCTCATCCGTAAGCCCCACCCCCCCCTCCTGCGCAGCCCGGGTACCGGCCTCTAACTTGTAACCAGCCCCTTACCTACCGCTCCCCCCTCACGCGCCCGCGTCACCCCCAGGCCAAATTCCTCATTGCAAGTCTTTGGGGACCGACAATCGGCCCAACATCATAAGATGTTGAGCACGCCGAGCTCCAACCCCATACCTCGCTCCCAATTCAGCCGCTCTGAGCCCCAACCATCCGCCCAAGACCACAGGATAATGTGCACCTAAGTGAAAGATCTATGGTTAAGCAGCTTTTAAAAGTTAATGGCACTACAGAGTTTCTATTGTGTGCTGCGTACAATTTGTATGAACTTGTTCTTTATGGGCAGGTCCTCTATTTGTGCCAGTACCTCTTTCAGGCCACTGGTTACCTGCTGTCCTTTATGCCATGCCTGCTTTGCGTCTGCAAAATTTAGCAACCCTATCAATGGTGTCACTGCCTCTGCCACTATTTTGGATCTGTTGCAACCTACAAACCGTTCCCTTCCATGCCTTTGGTACAGCCCTCTGGCACCAGTATTCCTTCTGGAGAATGAACCTTTTATTGTCTCATCTCAAGCTCCATCTTGGCAACGTGGCTTAAAATGTGGCAGTGCCATGGTGTCACCTGGCACAGGTTTTCCACTGGTAAAAAAACAAGCATTGGCATAGCCAATATGTCTCGCCTTTGGGACATTATAAGTGTTTAGCCATGCAACAGTTGATGTTGCACCAAGGATATTGTGCTGCATAATTAAATACTTATAAGGTCCCAAAGGCGAGACCTATTGGCTATGCCAATGCTTGTTGAAGTATACTGTCACGAACATTAATAAAGCATGGTGTGGGATAACAATGTGATTTACAGACGGCATATTTTTCATTGAAAGACATACATTTGCAAAGGCATACAGTTTTACAAATATAGCTGTATAGCGCACAATGTGTGGAAATTGAGTTTCAGCAAATTTCTCATTTGTGCATCACCAACTAAAGTGTCTTGATCCTATTTACATCTTTGTTTCCATCACACTTCAGAATTAGAAAAAAACAGCTTCATTTGTGCTTTCCTAACTGTTTTTTTATTTTGAAATATTTGTACAGTTCATTTATAGGTATTTAAATTTTTCTGTGTGGTCGATGAAAACCACATCCTATAGCCTTTCTTTACGCACCACCAAGACGGTCACATAATTCACTTTACAAAATCGTCACAATTTGCAGTAGGAGAAACAAAAGTAAACATGTTAAAAGAATATGCAGCAATATGTCAGAATGCGAGACTCTTTCTGACACTGCAAATGTGACTAGATAACAAATTTTTTTATTCATCTTTAATACTCATTCACCTTCGGACACAAGCATAGTGATTTTGAGGGTGCTGCAGCACCCTGACTTCCAGCACCTATGGTGAAAGTGGTTGGAAACAGCTGGCATAGGCCCTAATTCCCTTTTTAAAATTGAGTAAATTATTGATGGCGCACAAATATGTGGAAAAAATCAAGTGATCCACACAAAAAATGAACGTATTCTGAATGGGGTAGGGGATCCGCAAATCCAGTTTAGGTGTGCATGTGTCACTGAGACCACATCCAAGCGCACAAGTATATGGGAAAAATCAAGTGATCCACACAAGAAATGAACGACCCTATTCTGAAGGGTGGCGGGGATCCACAAATCCAGTTTAAGTGTGCCTGAGACCATATCCAAGCCAGGGCTCATATCTGAAGTGATAGCTCAGACTGCCTTAGCTACCTCCTCTAACATAAAAGATATTCAAATGATGCTCATGAGTCTTGGATAACAATGCTATCCACTCAGAAGAGATGAAGACCTGGGAGTTGGAGGATGAAGGTATCAGTGACAGCTCCTCAACAGGTTTAGAGTGTGGAACTTCAGAGTAAGGCTGTTAGCTTGGGCAGAGCCTTTAATGGCCAATGTTAACCCCCAACCGCGGCCTTCAATGCTGTATTATTTCCTACATGGCAATTAGAAACGAAGGGCCTGGTTTATAGTTTTGCGGAGAGGATACTCAAATCGCTGCTGTGACGGAGTACCTTCTCCACCAAACTGAAGGTCTATCCATCTCATTTAGAGTCACGCGGACCTTCATTATGTCGACGGCAGAGACTACTCTGACTCTGCTACAGACAAACCTCAGAAAGCCCATTTGAGCAAGGGCTGCCAGATGTTTGGCAAAACCTGGCGTTAAGAGGCAGTGAAAACTGCAAAATGCCACCCTCAACTTGAGAGAAAACTCCCATGCATATATAAACACACACACACACACACATATATATATATACATATATATATATATATATATATATATACATATATACATATATACACACACACATATATGATAGAAGACGCTGAAGGCGCCCAGCTCGTGCGGCGGGTGTTAGTGCCAGTTATGTTGCTTTGCACCCAAAACACTGATGAATCAGATTTTGGATTTTTACTCGCCCAAGTAAAAACGACCGCAAGTGACTGTTGGTGTGGCTCATTTTTCCGAAGATATATATATATATTTTTTTAACAGCATCATGACAGTGGGTGGCCACGCTCCATTACTAGTGTGGTTAAAACGAAGCACATGATGGTGGAAACGGACATTTAAACTTCAGGACTCCTCAGAGTAGAAAGGGCAGGGTACACAAAAGCATGACTATGGGAAATGGGGAGTGACATGTGGGGCCACCAAGCAAGAGACAACCAAGATAAGAACCGACCTAAGACAGAATTCTTTGGAAAGCGATAAAACATCTCAGGCTGTATTTAGTAACAAGAGTATATTTAGCACCAGGAAAGTTAATGACTGACAAATAATGAATTCACCAAACAACAACTTACAATTTTTGACAACTATTAATGTTCTCCATACAGAGTACACTAGACAATCATCCTACGGGCCCCACCATCCCGATGCACAATCTTTTGTGAGCTCATGGTCGGACTCCTCCGCTGGTCCTCTCAGCATCCTCCGAAACCTAATCCGAGCCCTACTAGCCATATGAATGTCCACCAAAATTTGATTGCTCAGCTCCCCCTCAAAAGGAGGAGATGGATCCACTCAAATGTTAATCTAAATGCCAGAGACAACCCACCTCTGCAAGAACTCCGGGCACAAGGAAAAGAAAAGGGCTGGGCAACCAGGCCAATTTTTAATTCTCTGATGTAGACCACATCCCTCACTACCCAAAGCGCCAAAATCAATTGAGCACCTAGCCAAGCACCAGACAATATTTTAATGCTCCCATATGCCTTCGTCCCACCCCCCTTTAATGCCTCAGATGAAAATAGCCAATCATGCAACATCGTTTTTGGAGGCTAAGATGACAAGAAAATTCATGGCCAATTATGAGCCAACCCCGCTCGCAGGGAGGCGGTTGCAAGTCAGTGGCAAAAGAGTCTGTCTGATCCTTGACCCCCCCCCTCCCTCTTTTAAAGGTGGTTGATTCTTTTAATAAAGGACAGTATTCCTATGTAAATGCCAAAAGCGATGAACTGTGCTATGCATAACTACCTATCACTGAGGCTCGGACTGGTGTCCAACAGTTGGTTCATTTAAAGAGCGACAGAGGGCTGAAAACTAAATATCGCTTTAAGAAGCGATCGAAACTATAAGCAAAACAAGATATAAGGTTGGATGCCCACAGAAGGGTAGATATAATCTATCACATCAGTTAATAACCAACACACCCTGACATCTCATAACCTGGTTTGAGTAAATGTAGGCATACCAACACACAATACTATAATTTCTATTTAATGGTCAGTCTTTAAGATTAGTTTCATTCTGTTTATAATGCTGACAAGAGAGAGTTTGTGAGTGTGGCAAACTATGTAAAATGTCCTAGTGCTAGTCAAGGCTAGGAAATGTTGTCAAACAGAGCATTGCACTTTTACGTATATTAGGCTAGTAGCATTAGACAAATCTTCAGAGGATATAGAGACAATTTTACCGGTGGAGGTGGGGAAGATCAAGATCTCCATCTCAATGATCTTTCTTTTTTTTTTTTGTGGCAAATGGTGCACTTGCAAGCACATTAGGCCACATTATAGTAAAAACGTCACAGCATTAGTTTTTCGGGGCTGACATAAAAAACTCTGGCCAAGGTTACTAGATACTTTTGTGGTATCTTGGGAGCTATGCTCCATTTCAGGATTCTTTTATTTACAAAGTCTTGTGCATTCAATCGAGGTGAAACAGCACTACAAATTCTAGAAAGTAAGATTGTTAAATAGACGCTCTGAACTGGAACATGGTTTTCCTGATGACATCGAAATCTCTGGTAATCTAATCAGCATCAGCAACTGGTACAAAAGATCCTGCTGGCAAATTCCAGAATCCTCATTAAGAATAATTGCATCAGCAGCCAAAGGGAAATCGAGAAAAAGTGAGAAAAAAACCAGAAGAGTAGTGAACAAGAGAAAGAAAAGGTGAGAAAGAGAAAAGGTGCGTTTTAGGGTGGGACCTGCTACCATAAAACAGGACACGAAAAGCATTACTGGTTATTATAATTGAAGGGTAAAAGCAAAAGTAAACTCAACAGGAGCAAGGTAAAACAGAACTAATCTTCAGACACTTGCATGGATTGGTCATGTTTCAGGTGGCAACTGCCCTTCTAATGGGAATTGGATTGAAGAATCCTCAGATCGGATCCTGGTTGGCGCCAAGCCACACTGGACCACGTGGGGGGTCAAAAGTAACTTGTATTGGACTGAGCTTCTCAGCACCAAGAGTACCATGGTCATCGAATGGACTACCTGGAATATGAAGCATGGGCAGTCCTTGGAGGAGGTTCTGTATAAAAGAAAATGTTACTCACCTGCAGTAACTGTCTTTCTGATGTATATATTTTATCTACCTGCATATTCGTCACTTGTAGAACAATCTCCAGTCATTAGACTGGATCCGGAAAACTTCAAAACTGTGATGCCACCAGTAGAGGGCGCTGGACTCTGTGCCAGAAGTGACGTCAGGCAACGTCCCCCAAGCCATAAAGCGCCCCCTCCCAGGGTGTAGGTATCAGTTTCACTCCATTCTTCCCAAGCCTTCACTGCGAGAGGGAGTTACAAATCGTCAGAGAATGCAGTACCAACATGGAATCTTATAATCTTTCCCTATGATTCATCCATCAAAATGGGGAGGTGGTCAGTTGGTGAGGAATCTGCAGGTAGATGGGGTATCCATCAGAAAGATCATTACCACAGGTAAGTACCTTTTTCTTCTGATGGATACTTCTACCTGTAGAACAGAATTCACAGCAATAACCTGCCCAGGAGGGGGGGTTGAAGGATGATTCATACCAGAAAATCCTGCAATAAGAATCTAGCCAAGTGCACATCCCTGTGCACCTCTGCATCAAGGCAATAATGCTTCTCTAAGGTGTGCAAGGTAGCCCACAACATCGCCATACACATTTCTGTAATCAGGACACCCTGAACCAATACAAAATTTGTGGACTCCTTAAGGTGGTTCCTTCTTGCCAAGGGCGAAACAGGTCCTAATGCAGAGGATGAGCTAACAGGATAGAGACCTCTTCTAAACCACTTTCTTCTTCATGGCTCCACAATAGCCCATGAAGAGTTGGTCATCTGACCGATATTTCTTGGTTCAGTCCAAGTAGTAATTAACCGCCCACCTAGGATCCAACTGATGCAGCTGTTCCTCCTCCTTTGTAGGGTGAGGTGGGGGTAGAAGATTGGTAGTTAAATGGACTGGGCAAGGTGGAAGGGAGCCATCACCTTGGGAGAAGGAAACCAGCCCTGGTTCTCAACATCAACTTGTCTGGAAAGAAGGTAGTGAACAGTAACAACCGCTATGGGCCTGCAACTCGCTGACTCGTCTAGTAGACATGATGGCAACCAAAAATACTGTCTTGAGGGTCAATATTCGAAGGGTACAACTGTGTAGGAGTTCCCATCTAAAATGCAAGAACCAAATTCAAGTCCTACTGAGGAACTACAAATGGAGTGGGAGGAAAAAGGTTAATCAGGTATCTAAGACAATGCAGGACAATGGCAGATTTAAAGAAGGATGACTGGTAAGGGAGACAGGAAATCAGATAAGATGGGTAAATAGCCCTTCACAGTGCCAATGGCACACACCGTCTGAGCTAGAGAAAGCGTGAATTGTAGCACTTGGATTGGTTTGGCCTGTAAAGACTCCACACCATTGTCTGCACACCATACAACAAAGTTGTCCCATCTGCCGGCTTAGTAAAGGGCGACACGCTGACGAAATAAAGTCAACCACCTCTGGTGGCAGCTGAAAAGGGTTCAGTTGTCCCCGCTCAATCTCCAAGTCTGTAGGTGGAGGATCAGAGATTGGGGTGCATAACCAATCCCCCTGACGGGGAGAGAAAGTCCGGCCCGAATGGAAGGCAGAGCGAAGGACATGAGGAGAAGAGCAGGAGATCTGGGTACCACACCCTTCTCGGCCAATCCAGGGCTATAAGAATGACTTGGGCCCAGTCTTGGAGAATCTTCCTCAGAACCAGAGAAATAAAGTGCATGGGTGGAAACATGTAATGCAGCTGAAAGTTCCACTTCAACTGAAACGTGTCCCGCAAGGATCCCCTTGAAGGATACATGAAGGCACAGAATTGCTGGAACTAAGCATTTTCTGAGGAGCTGAATAAGTCCACCTGAGGAGTGCCCCAGCTGGCGAAAATGACCGACTACCTCAGGTAGAAAACACCACTTGGGATCAGCAAGATGACGCCAGGTCTGACTGTTGGCTCTGGCATGAAGAGACCCCACAAGGTGATTGGCGGTGTGCCCAAGACCACAGTCTCAAGACTTCTAGACAAAGAGTTGAGACCCTACTCCCCTTGCTTTTCCACATACGACGCTGCAGTTGTGTTGCCCGTGAAGTTCTGGAAAGACCAACCTAGGAGAGAGGAAGGCCTTGAGCACCAGCCGAATTGTCTGCAATTCTAGCAGATTTATGTGAAGAACCTGCTCCCCCGGAGTCCAGAGATCCCTGATCTCCAGATCCTCCAAATGAGCTCCCCACCCTAGCATTGAAGCATCAGTCACTACCATAGTCCCTACCGGAGAGAGAGAAAAGGCCTTCCTGTATGCCAGGGTTGCTTCTTTACCCACTACGCCACAACCACTGCAGCACTGGGGGAGATCATGATAATATCCGACAGGTCACTCCGTACTGTAGCCACTGCCTGCAGAGGCACCACCGCAGGGCCCTCACGTGCCAATGTGTGTGACTAGGAGAATGCAAGAAGCCATTAGACCTAAAAATCACAAGACTCAGGATGGGAACTCATGCCGGACCGTAAAGATCGGATCGCCTAGATGTCTGTGATCCTCTTTAGAGGAGAAAAGGTGTGGAAGAAGGGCGGCGTCCAGTACGGACCCTATGAACTGGAGCCATTGGGAGGGCTGCAGGTGATATTTGGACTAGCTGATCGAAAAGCCCAGGTCGAACAAAAGAGTTGTCATTGACCGCCGATGGTGCAACAGCATCTCTGATGAGTTGGCTTTGAGAAGCCAGTCGTACAGGTATGGGAAAAATCGGCAACACCCAACGTCTGAGATGGGCTGCAACCACTTCCATCACATTGGGGAAGACTCAAGGTGCCAATGTCAACCCAAAGTGTAGTACTGCAAATTGGTAGTGCTTAGAACCCACCACAAACCGTAATACTTCTGATGGGACCGCAGGGTAGGAACGTGGAAGTACGCATCCTGCAGGTCCAGTGACACCATCCAATCTCCAACACCAGCAGAACTTGAGCTAGGGTCAGCATCTTGAACTTCTCCTTTGTGAGGAAGAAGTTCAGGTTCCTGAGGTCCAAAATAGGGCACTGGCCTTCTTGGGCACCAGGAAGTAATGTTCATAGCAACCATGGGCTATATCCCCTGTCTGGCACTAACTCCATTGCCCCTTTCAAAAGTAGATAAGCCACTTCCGGCTACAAAATGGCCAAATGATTGCGAGGTGGGAGGAAAAAGAGGGGTGGGATGAGAGGCGGAAACTGAAGGAAGGGAAGCGTGTAGCCCTTTTCTATAATCTGAAGGACCCACTGGTCCGAAGCAATGGCCTTCCAGGCAGGGAGAAAATGGAACACCTGCCCTCCCACAGGCTCCAGGTGGGGTTGGAGAAACAAACTAGGTCTGCTTTCCAGGAGGCGCTTTGGAGGAAGAGAAGGGTTGCAAGGTAGATCCATGGCCTCGTCCTCTGGAAAGACTCCTGATTTGACGGACGAGGGGGTTAAGTTGATCTGGAACACCTGATATTGCCTGGAACGGAAGGTGGACCCTCTTGCAAAGCCACGAAAGAGGTGGAACAAAAGTCCATGGCTGGTGGTGGAAGCTGAAGGCCCAGTGAATGTGCTCTGGGTCTTGATGTATTGAATCTCTCCAGTCTGGAATCCACCTCATCACCGAAGAGGCGCACCCTGTCAAAGGGAAGAACCATTAAGTTGGGCTGGACGTCGTAAGAGAAGTTGGATGCCCGGAACCAAGCATGAAAACGAATTGAGGTCCCCATGGCCCAGGCGACAGTCAGTCGTGTCAAGACCAGACTTAATAATGTGATCGGAAGCATTCTGTTTTCTCGGCAATGACCTCTTGAAAATGGTCCTTCATGTCTGGAGGGATGTGTGGGGCAGCATCATCTGGGCCATGTTCCACAATGCATTGGTATACCAGAAAAGAACGCAGTTGGCGTTCAGGGATTTTAATGGCAAACTTTCAGTCAAGAAAGCTTCCTTGCCCCAAGCCTCTAGTCTTTTGGACTCTCTGTCCAAAGGTACCGTAGGGCCGGCATCACCCAATTGCATACCTGAGCAGGATGCCTGGAGAGGAATGGTGGGTCACCTGGTGCAGAGTAGTAACGTCGGGCCATAAGTCTGTCTACTGCTGGCATAGATGATGGCTTCTTCTAAGCCGCCAGGACAGATGCCAGCAAAACCTCACTGAAAGCTAGCAAGGGCTCCAATATAGCCAAAAAGGGCTGAAAGACTTCTCGAAGAACACTGGTCTTAGCTTCAAATGTCTCTGCAGTCTTGAGCATAATTTTATGGAGGGACACCACCTAAGGCGTTGGTGGCCCAGCAGGGAATTCCATAGCCAATTCTGGCGAGGCATTAGGCCACTGGCCAATGATAGGCCCTGAAAGTCTTATAGGGGATCCTCTCCTCGCTCTCCACAGAGCAGGACTTCCACCGGGTCAGAGTCTGTATCAAAGATTTCATGGAGGCGTGCTCGGTAAGACTCCTCTTCCATCAGCATCTGTGCCTCTCTGCTGGAGTGACCGATGGGTTCGCCGTCAGTCTGTGGTGCCGGTGACTCCGTATCTGGCGCTGGCGGAGAAGACAGCGGCACCAGTCATGAAGGTAGTTGCAGCACTGAAAGTCGAAGCATCGGGTCAAAGCAGGGAAGCAAAGGTACCGGCTTGGAAGGTGTGGCGCTGAATGGCGCCAGTTACTTCGTCAGAAATATTGGAAGCCTTGGAGCCTGAGGGAACCCCATTTAGAGTTAACGCCTTTGCGAAGATGCTGGCATTGAGGGATGCCACTGGATCTGAGCTTTGTGTCTGGCATTCGGGGAACAGCGACGTTGACGGCTCGGGGAAGGGAGCCTGCACCGAAGGCTCCAGTCGCAGTGGAGATCGGTCTAGAGCCAGTCCCAAGAGAGGAGCAGGGCTGCGCAGAGGATCCTTAATGGGAATCTCAACTAACTCCGACTCCGAGGACAAATATCCTGTGGGAGTCTGAGATCGTCTAGATGACTTCCTTTGGAGTGCTTCTTTGATTCTGTATGGTGCTTTCAGCGTTTGGTAGATGAGGAAGGAGGAAAAAAATTAACGACATCGAGAACAGTTTTGACTCAGATTCTCCTTTATGGCCTTGGGGTTCATGCTGAGGCAGGAGGAACAGGATTTCCTGTCATGGTTATAGCCCAAGCACCATAAACAAATAAGAGCGGGGAACCGTGATAGACATCTGCCCCTCACAATCCCTACAGGGTTTAAAACCATACTTATTTAGAGGAGACATAGTACTGTTTTTGAAAATATGTTGTGTGAAAAACTCCTCAGAGATCGACACTCCGGATCTGCTTGGGATTGGAAAAAAGGGAACTGAAGTCCAAGACTGTGATGCGCGCTTTATAGCCTAGAGGACATCCCCTGACAATTACTGGTGCCAACTAAGTCCAGTGCCCTCTACTGCCGGAATCACAGCTTTGAAATTTTCCAGATCCAATCTGACATCTCGGTATTATTCTACAGGTGAGGAGTCTTCAGGTAGAAGTATCCATCAGAAATAGACGTGACTATAGTTGAAGTATTTAGACAATTTGTCAATATAAATAATTAGAACCAGATTTAACCTACAGAGCCTTACTAAGCAAAGTAGCAATTATAATGGTGCAGGAGATCTAGCTGGCAAGTCAATTACAACTCCTCGGATTTGACATGTTTACAAAAACGTCTGGAGGCTTGCAATATAAGTACATCAAGACTTTGCATGAGGAAATGCTTAAACTTAAAACTTGGAATCTTTTAGCCCATATGACAGTTCTATTGTCGAAATATTTTATTAGAAATGTATTTACCTTTAATGTTTATTTCAAGCCTAATATTTAGAATCATCAATTAGAATTGGCGTGACCTCAATGTGAAGTTACCTAATAATATAGATTGCCTGATAACCAATAAGGCAAGAATTCGAAGTATAATAGGAGCCAGCTGCATAAATTAATGTTAGACTGGGTGGAAATCATGGGGCTCACAGTGCATAATGGCCTCAATGATAAACCACCTCGATGGAAACCTATTGGAGGGACACAAATTTGCTTTTGATTATTTTATGGTTATTACTATGCAAACAAGATAAACTGTAAATGTGAAGACCAGCCATTAACACAGCTATTAAAGCAACATGCAAGAAGCCAATTGAGAATTCAGGTAAGCGAAAGGCTATAAAGTTCTGCTAATGTGTCATATAAGCTAGTGAAATATTTATGCAGCTAATTATATTAAAAAAAAGAAGTTAAGATGAATCCTGCAACGTGCCCATGCATACATGTTGTTTAGCCTCTACACGTGACTTCCACCAACACCGACTTTGTGCTTCTCAAACCCTTGAGCCACACCAGTTACCCCGCCATTTTAGACTCAGTCCAACTCCTTACCGACTGACATTCAGAGGCCACATGTTGTCCAACGCTGTAGATGGACTGCCTCGAAGCCCACAAAAAGATACATGGGGCCTGCAGGAAGAACCAGAGGTAGTAGGTCATGCCCAGCTGGGCAGGTTTGTTATTAAATGATCTCTCTGCCTCAAATATTGCTCTAATGAAGCACCAGAGACTGCAGGGTGTTGGACAGATGCCCCTGCAAAACAGGTACTAATGAAAGTAAAGAGAACACTGTTGTGTGTAAAGATGATTCAAGGTAGCACACAAATTCTGCATAACCACAAGGAGTGCCTCTTGCTTGTCACACTAGCATGCCTAGTGCAAAGGTCAAGACAGTCTGCTTTTTAATTATAACGCACAAGTTACTTACCTTCGGTAACGATATATCTGTAAGAAACATTAGTTAGTGATAGATTCCTTACCTTAGAATTACCCCCAGGCGTCAGACTGGATCCGGAAAGTTTTCGTTAGCAGTACCTCTGCGCGTCGGAAGGTGGCGTCGGTCGGCTCCGCGTCCGTCGGCGTGGTCGCCGGGATGACGTCGCGGCAGCTACTTAGACACCGCCCTCGCGCGCTGACGTCAGTTCTGTACACGACTTTCCACGCCAGAAGCGCAGAGCCATGCAAGACACTGACCACTGGTGCACAAAACTAGGGCCCTGAAGGGATGTCCTTAACCCTAGAAATCAGTTCGCAGAACGGGGAGGATGGGTGGGGCCGTAAGGAATCTATCACTAACTAATGTTTCTTACAGATATATCACGTTACCGAAGGTAAGTAACTTGTGCATCTGAAAGAAACACGTTAGTGATAGATTCCTTACCTTAGAATAGATACCGCAGCAATACCAACCCCGGTGGGGAGTCTGCGAACCAATATCACACCAGAAAGTCCTGGACAACAGAACGGCCAAAGAAGCTATCTCTCCGGACTTGGCTGTCCAGGAAGTAGTGCTTGGTGAACGTGTGCAGCGATGCCCACGTAGCTGCCTCACAGATGTGGCTTAGAGGAACTCCCCGTCCCAAAGCAGTGGTGGCTGCCATCGCCCTGGTGGAATGGGCGCGCAACCCAACTGGAGGCTCCTTTTTAGCCAAAGAGTAACAGGCCTTGATACACAAGACGACCCACCTGGAGATGGTCCGCTTGTGTACAGCCCGACCTTTCTTGGCGCCCACGTAGCCAACAAAGAGTTGGTCATCCACCCGGAACTGTTTTGTGCGGTCTAGGTAGAAGAAGAGCGCACGTTTTGGGTCCAGACGGTGGAGCCTCTCTTCCTCTCTCGAAGGATGCGGAGGCGGAAAGAAGGCGGGCAAAGTGATGGTTTGGCCAATATGAAAAGATGTAACCACCTTTGGAAGAAAGGATGGACGAGTGCGTAGGACCACTTTGTCCGGATGCATAGCCAGAAATGGAGGCTTAGAAGAAAGAGCCTGGAGCTCACTCACTCTCCTAGCAGAAGTGAGGGCCACCAGGAAAGCAGTCTTAAGCGTCAAGAGACGAAGAGGACAGTTGTGAAGTGGCTCAAAGGGAGCACACATTAAAAAGGTCAAGACCAGGTTCAAGTCCCACTGAGACATAACGAAAGGAACCGGAGGAAAGAGATGAGTTATGCCTTTCAGAAAACGATTAACAACAGGGGACTTAAAAAGAGAAGGTTGATCAGGAAGCCTGCAAAAGGCAGAAATGGCCGAAAGATAGCCCTTTAGAGTGCCCAGAGCAGAGCCCTGCTGGGCCAAAGAAAGAAGGAACAAGAGAACCTCAGAAAGAGGGGCGGAAAGGAAATCCACAGCCTTTGCTGTTTACCATGCCACAAATTTGTTCCATCTACAGGCGAATACCGTCTTAGTGGAGGGACGCCTGGCTGCCAAGATTATATCACAGACGTCAGGAGGCAGGTCAAATAACGTCAGTTGCCGCCGCTCAATCTCCACGCAAGGAGGTGGAGGCTGTACAGGTTCGGGTGGAGGACCGTCCCCTGCTGCTGTGACAAAAGATCCTCCCGAAGAGGCAGACGAATCGGAGGATCGATGGCCATACTGAGTAGCTCGGGATACCATACTCTTCGTGCCCAATCCGGAGCCACAAGAATGACTTGGGCCTGGTCGCGCCTGATCTTCTTCAGCACTCTGGGCAGAAGTGGTATAGGCGGAAAGGCATACAGAAGACCGCAACTCCACTCGCGACGAAAAGCGTCGTCTAGCGAGTGCCGCCTTGGAAATTCCAACGAGCAGAATTGCTGACATTGCGCGTTCTCTTTGGTGGCGAACAGATCTAACCAAGGCTCTCCCCACTGTTGAAAGAGTCCTTGCGCCACCTCCGAGTGAAGACGCCATTCGTGATCCATCATGCACCTGCGGCTGAGCTCGTCCGCCCTGGCGTTCAGGGAACCTGCCAGGTGTTGTACCACCAGAGATATGCCCTGATGTTCCAGCCATGTCCAGAGGCGCAGAGCCTCTTGACATAGGGTCCACGTCCCCACCCCGCCCTGTTTGTTGCAGTACCACATGGCGGTGGTGTTGGCTGTGAACACCTGCACTACTCTTCCCCGGACAGAGGGAAGGAATGCCTTGAGTGCAAGACGGATCGCCCGAAGCTCTAGGAGGTTGATGTGGAGCCCGGACTCCGCCGGAGACCAGAGGCCTCTGATTTCCGCCTCTCCCATGTGGCCACCCCATCCCAGAAGGGATGCATCCGTCACCACAGTGTGTTCTGGTTGGGAAAGGGAGAGGGATCTGCCGTTGACCCAATCCTGGTTCGTGAGCCACCACTGCAATTGTCGTGCAGTGCCTTCCGAGATCTGGACGCAATCGGACAGGTTTCCCTGATGCTGCGCCCACTGGAACTTCAAGTCCCACTGCAGAGCCCGCATATGTCACCTGGCATGATCGACCAGCAGGATGCAGGAGTACCAACAGCCTCAAGGTCTTCCTGACTGACACCCGGTGTAGAGGCTGAAAGATCGGAATCATAGCCCGAATATCCCGGACTCGCTGTTCGGGAGGATAAACCCGAAACTGCGTTGTGTCCAGAACCGCTCCGATGAAGAGGAGCTTCTGAGAGGGAATCAGGTGCGACTTCGGCGCATTGATGGAGAACCCCAGCAAGTGCAGGAGATCGGCCATAGTCTGGAGGTGGGAGACGACAGCCTGGGGCGAGCCCGCCTTCAACAGCCAGTCGTCGAGATAGGGGAAAGACTGGAACCCCTGATTTGCGCAGATGAGCTGCGCCCACCGCCATCATTTTCGTGAACACCCGAGGGGCGCTGGTAAGGCCAAAGGGGAGCACGGTGAACTGAAAATGCTCGTGGCCTACCGTGAACCGCAGGTAACGCCGGTGGGCCGGCAGGACGGGGATGTGAAAATAAGCATGCCGCAGGTCCAACGGTACCATCCAGTCTCCAGGGTCGAGGACAGACGAGACCTGAGCCAGGGTCAACATCTTGAAATTCTCCTTCCGCAGGAAGCGGTTGACGTTCCTGAGATCCAAGATAGGACGCAGGCCTTTGTCCTTCTTGGGCACCAGAAAGTAGTGGGAATAACAACCACGACCTACTTCTGGGACAGGAACGCGCTTGATGGCTCCCTTGGCCAAGAGAGCCGTAACTTCCTGCTGGAGAAGGGACAGGTGATCCTCCGATATGCGATGGTACTTGGGTGGCATGGAGGGAGGGGTAGTCTCGAAGGGGAGGGAGTAGCCCCTTCGGACGATTTGCAAAACCCACCTGTCCAATGTGATGTTGCACCAGTGGGGGAGGTGATGGCGAATCCTGCCGCCCACTGGTGTTTGGTGGCCCTGAAATGTCGGACTAGGATGGTTTGGAGGCTGCGGCGGAGGGGGTGGAGGTGGACTGGCCCGCCCGCTGGCCCCCAGAACCACGGCGTTGGTTCCCACGTCCCCGGCCGCGCTGGGATGGAAAGTTTTGCGCCGGCCTGTGGCCCTGAAGGGAACGTGGTGGGGCACCCCTTCCATGGCCACGAAAGGGGCGAAAAGCAGACTGTGCAGGACGCAGGGTGGAAAGACCCAAGGACTTGGCCGTAGCCAGCGAGTCCTTGAAACGCGTCAATGCACTGTCCGCCTTGTCGCCGAACAGGCAACGGCCATCAAAAGGCATGTCCATCAGGGTGTTCTGGACATCCCCCGAAAAGCCAGTCGTCCTCAACCAGGCGTGGCGTCTGATAGCCACCGACGTGGAAATCGTTCTGCCCAGTGAGTCAGCGGTATCCAGCCCACACCGAATGGCAAAACTTAGCTGCGTCTCTCCCTTCAGCAACAGCATGGGAGAGCACGGTCCGGGCCTCCTCCGGACACTGAGGCAGCACTTGTGCCACTGAGTCCCACACAGAGTGGGAATAAAGGCCCAAGAGGCATGCAGTGTTCACCGACCGCAGCCCTAAGCTGGAGGAAGAAAACAACTTCTTCCCAAGGTGATCCAGTTTCTTGGATTCCCTATCCGGGGGTGCGGTAGGGAAGGCGCTCTGGGACGTCGAGGCTTGGACCACCAAGCTCTCAGGGGAAAGGAACAAGGGGTCGCCCGGAGCCGGTCGGTGGCATCGGGCAATCATCCTATCCACAGGAGCCCCTGTGGTGGGCTTGGACCAAGTGCCCAAAAGGATATCTTAGATAGCTTCATTAAAAGGCAGCAGGGGCTCCGAAGAGCTCGCTGCCGGTTGAAGTACCTCTGTCAGGTTAGTCCAGACTGCCACCGTAGGAAGCTCGAGGTTAAGAGCCTCGGCCGCCATACGCAACACCACTGCGTAAGACGCTCCCTCCTCCGTAGCCACGGTAGGAGGAGACATCATGCCAAGGTCTGGCGAGGTGTCCAAACCACTGGCATCCCCCAGGTCCTCTCTCCAGTCCTGTTCCAGCTGTTCCGTTAAAGGGTCACCTGACCCCTCCCAATGCTCCTCCTCCTCGTCCTCTGGGTGCCAATCTGGCCTAAAAGGGACTCCAGGAGTGAACAGGGGCACAAAAACCCCGCCCGGCACCGGATCCGGCGTCGGTCGACGCCGGTCCGGCGCCGTGTCTTCATCCAGAAGGAGGTCTGGGTTGACGCCGGCCAGGAGGCTGGCCGGGCACGATAGTGGTGCCGTCGGAAGCGGCGCCGGTGGAGGTGTGACAAGGTCAACCGGCACCGATCCGGATCCAGGCCTGGATCCATGGGGGGCCTGCGGCGCCGGGGCCGGAGCCGCCGGCAATGAAGGTCCCGGCCCCCCAGCCGAGTCTGCGGGGCCCGAAGGCGCGCCGGCGGGTTCGGGCTGCCCAAAGATGGCATGCATCACCTCGTAGAACGTACGAAGCTGGGCTGGAGTCGCCCCGGGTCCCGGAAAGGGGGGGGAAACCCGGAGTTGACTCTTCGGGCTCCGCACGCGGAGCAGCGGGAGGGGCACCACCCGCGGGCCTCGTCGGGTCAGCCGACCGACGAGGATAAGTCGAAGAGCGACGATGCTTCTTCGACTTCTTTTTGTGCTTCGACTTACCCGACGCAGAGTGCGAAGACTTTGATGACTTCGATCCTGACTGATGGTGGCTCCGCGACCGGTCCCTCGACCTCCCTCTGGACCGGGACTTCGAACGGCGCGGAGCCGACTGTCGGCATTCAAGCAGCTTTCGGGACCGCTCCCGCAAAGCCTTCGGCGTCAACAACCGGCAGTCGGAGCACAACTTGGGGTCGTGCTCCAGGTAGAATAGGCACACGCGGTGCGGATCCGTCACCGACATCAGTCGGCTACAGGAACCGCAGGCCTTGAATCCTGGCATCCCTCGTGCACCTTACGGAGTAATGAGACTCGAAAAAGACGTCGACAAAAGTCGAGAAAAAAACTTAGTCAAAAAATGACTGAGGTACTGCTCTTCCTGGATCTGCGCTGGCTGGCGAGGAAAAAAAGAACTGACGTCAGCGCACGAGGGCGGCGTCCAAGTAGCTGCTGCGACGTCATCCCGGCGACCACGACGCCGACGACGGACGCGGAGCCAACTGATGCCACCTTCCGACGCGCAGAGGTACTGCTAACGAAAACTTTCCGGATCCAGTCTGACGCCTGGGGGTAATTCTAAGGTAAGGAATCTATCACTAACGTGTTTCTTTCAGATATTAGATTTACAGGAAGATGATCAAAAATCTTTTCCAGGCACCTTCGAATACACACACTTGGTTTTAAAAATATCATGCAGTGAAACAAAATGAGTAATGTTGTATGAACAGACAACAGCGATAATTAATTTATAATTACAACTGTACAATTTTAATCCAGGAAGACAATGTTCAAACCAATATATAGAATATTACAGTGACGAAAAAGGCATCGTCCTTAAACATACCCTTCACAATTACCGGAGCTGTAAACTTAATTGAAAAATATAAATCATTTAACAAAAACTCTTATTTCATGTGTTATTAATGTTGCACTATGATTTTTTAACACCAACATTAACATTGTTTCAATATTCTTTAATGCTCATTATTATCAACAAACTTCACTAAGGATTCATTATTATGGTATTTATCAGGATTTCTACATTTTCATGGAATATCAAAAGCAGGGGAGCGTGCAGTTGCCAAATAATAAATAACTTTGAGGTGATGTGGAGAGGTGCCGGAAAAGTCCACCAACTGCTGGCAAACCCAGTATAACTTGATTAAATTACTTGTCCCAGCACTTCGTTATCCGCTGGACCTTGTTTGTAGGAGAAAAAATGTATTTAACTCAATAAAATAGTATCATTTTAAAAATGCGATATTTTGTAAACAGTTCTACAACTTCCTGCATGTACTGCAATGAAGGCTGCGTCATCATCAGTCAGATGTTGGAGTGCCAGGCATAGCTCGGATTGTACCCCTTTCCCTCCTGTCTTTCAGCATGGAGCATGATGTGGAACTCTTTCCCATCCCTGTTGGCCTTTTAGAAGCATTGTCCTAATGGGTTGCAAATAGACCTACCTTGCATATTAATGAGGTAGGTCGCAATTTGTGACCCATAGGATTTGCAGCCATCACAGGGATGGTGGCCTGCTGAGGCTAACAGACCACTATGTCTGTGATTGCGTTTTAACTGAGCAATCTTTAAACATTTTTTTTTATTTTTTAAATGCAGCCCCTTTTCCTTAAAGAACAAGCATTGGCATAGCCAATAGGTCTCGCTTTTGGGACCTTATAAGTATTTAGTTATGCAGCACAATATCCTTGGTGCAACAACATCAACTGTTGCATGGCTAAACACTTATAAGGTCCCAAAGGCGAGACCTATTGGCTATGCCAATGCTTGTTTAAAAGAGGCCTCGAAACGGGTCTCTATCGGGCTCTGTTTTGTGCCCTGGCACAGGCGGTCCGTTTTTTCCGGACTGCAGTGACAGCAGGCACATCGATATGCATGTGCTCACACTGCTTGCTTCTCACTAGTGGAGAAGTTACGCATGACGTCATGCCAGGTGAGCTTTGTAGGGGAAGGGAAATCCTTTAAAGAGTCATTTTCTCGCTGGATTTCCCTTCTCTTTTAAAACTCAGGAGCAGCAACATTGTCCTGCTGTCAACAGGGCTGTAAGCGGAAGCTTTTTCAATATTATATACAAGCCATAGTTGCTGCTTATTTATCTTATGCAACTAACAACCATTGACAAAGCCAATAGTCCTGACTTGTTGTAGGTATGATGTTACTTGTATCATATCTGGATGCAATGACAGAAACACCAAAATACAAGTCGGGAGGCACACTATGCTAAGCACAGATTTTTATCTTACCTGTTTTTAAGCCATGCCCTTAATTAGATTGGCCGCGCCCCTTTATGAGACCCCCAGTTTTTTCATACCACTTAAAGCCCTGTATACAGGTAATGTTTGAGTAAACACCTAAAGATTTAAAAACAACCTGCTAGTCCCAGAATGCAGTGCTGTTCCAGATAAATTAAGGCCTGGTCGAAGGGGTTACCAGGTGACGTCACATAAGCCCACGCGGCAGCTCTGCTCACTGGTGGTTATTAAGTCGACCCTTGAAGAATGAAAGGGAAGCCTCTACGTGACACCACGTCACGTGCAACGCGCTGATTCTTGAGCCAGCAGCAGGCCCGTTGCATGGTTTCTGGGCCCACATAATTTGTAATCCTAAAGAATGCAAATTAAACTGCCTGTCCCAGAGTGCACGTGCCAGGATTTAGTGATCGTATCACACGTGACTCGTCACACCTGGGTCACCTCGTCAGGACTGTAACTAGTGCCATGTCAGGAACGTGCGGGCTTAGCGCAGGTGCCCCAACCGGCTGAGCACCTTTCCGGCATCGTTCTTTAATGACCTCTGACGTGGCCTCGCGCACGGTAAATAAAGCGCCTCTTTCGACGTCCGGTGCGCGAGGTAATTGATCCGCTGCCAGGTTTAGGAACGCGATCCTTTCCGCCGCACCCTGCGCTCTGAAGCCTCGCGAGGGATGTGTGGGGGGCCCGGCTCACCTTTCTGCTTTCCCGCCCTTGGGACGGCGCCCGGTACAAATATCCTTAGAGTGCCTGGAAGTGTGCGGTAATCTGATCACTGTAGGTGTCGACTTACTCTCGAGACACCATGACGTTTTAAACTAGACCCATTGCAACGGCTGCTGAGTGACCCGCATGTCATGCTTGACACTGTCAGCTGGAACTTCATTTTCAGAGGACTGCGCTTATATCTGAGATTTGGGCCCGCAATTATGTTTAAAACAAAACTACAAGTCCCAGAATGCAACATTCTGTCAACTAAAACCCAGGAGTGACTGATTGCAGCTCATTTGACATGCCACCGTTTGGCGGAGTTGGTAAGTGTTTTTTGAGGATGCGAAATAATATTAACACAGGGCTCTAAAACCCTGACCCCACACCTAGCCGCGAGCGCCTCCGCTACTGAAACCCTGACCCCACACCTAGCGAGCGCATCCAATACAGTCTGCCGCTTTCCTTCCTGGGACGTCCAGACCTGCATTCGTTGTAGGATCATACAGAACTGCGAGTACAAGGGCTTCAGAAACCCGCCATAGGGTAAGAGGCACTATAGAGAAGCGACTACCGCGAGGATACATAGAAAACGAGCATTGGCAAAGTCAGTAGCTTTGGTTTACGTGTTAAGACCTGTCTAACACAACAAAAAGCCTATTGCACAGAGGAGCGAGGGCGAGCGAGCGCGGCAGCCTGCTCAGCTGACCAGACGCTCGTGCGTCATTGCCTTTTGCCGGCATGTGTTTACAATTATCGCGCACGCGTCTGGGCACGATAATTGGAAACACATGTTTGCCGCTCGCACCCATCCCAAAAAGGCCAGCCACGACGCACGAGCGTTTGGACTGCTTTTGAAACTCACTTACTAAAAGTCTTCGCCTCTAGCAGCGCTTGCGCGCTACTCGAGGCTCGACCTAAAAACGGGATGCGTTTAAAAAGAAAAAAAATGAAACTTTGCAGTTTAATTTTTTAAGAGCAGGCATTGGTCGTGAGACCACTGCCTGCCCTTAAAAAATATTTTATTAACATTCTCAAAGGGGAAAGGGTCCCCAAGGCACCCCTTCCCCTTATCTTATCACCAGTTTTAAACTGGTGGTAAAGTATTACTGTTTTGCGTTCGAATTTGGTTGCAAAACATTAATACATACCATTCTGATTCAGTATTTGGAAGAGATGCCCCTTACAAATACCGAATTAGTATTTGGTAGCAAATGCAAATTGCGATTCGATAAAAAGCTACCAAATTGCAATTTGCCTTTTGTACCTGCCGGATTCTGAGAATCGGGATGTTCGCGACCGCAAAAAACGCTTTGTACATCGGGTCAAAGTCCGGAGGAATGAGTAGTACCAATGAAGACCTCAAAAGAAGAGCATGGTTCTGAATTGGAGTGTGGGAGGGGGTGACTGCTAGAACAACAAAAAATTTGCTCCTGGGAATAATTTAGCTGGTAATTTTAAGATTTGAATATTTCACCCCCTTAATTCTCGGGGGTGGATCGAAATGCCTCAAAAACACTGGAATGATTACTTTCAAACAAGAAAGGAATGGGACAAGTTCTGTCTTCATGACTAGTTTGGTGTTGATCTCCACACTAGCTTTTTCCCTAGGGAATTTGTAACAGGAAACATAACTTTAATAACCCTCCATCATTAATCTCCCCACCTCCTCTTCTCACCACTATCAATCTGTACGAAACATTCCAAGATCAAGCAGATATACAAGTTTACTTTCTAAGAATGTTTTGTGCAGATTAGTCGAACCAGGCTAAAGTTCTGAGCAATTCATAAAGCATTTAGAAAAACGAATATTCTGAACTTTAACTAGAGAGCACGGTGAAGAGAAATAGGAGACCGAGCGAGAAAGAGGATGGGTGAGAGGGAAAGACTGAAAGACTCAGAGGGGATGTGGATGGAGAGCGGACAAGAGATCACTTTTCCAACACATTTTCAGCTGGGCACAACTGGCTGGATGTGACCCAATCCATGCTCTGGCAATGTATACATTTAACAGACAGTGTAAATGCAAGACTACATATTAAAGTTTCACGTGTTTCTATCATTCCAAATATGAGAAATGCAGTCCTTGCCTTAAACTCATAAGAGGGCTTACAATGGTTTCAAAGACATTCTATACTACAACATTTTGAGTGAAATATTATTTAGCAATCCAAGCACTCAAAACTTTCCTGTTGCGTGCTGTGGTCATAACAAGTAACGCTCGAATGTGTCCACTGTGGCTAAGATGAACTTTCAATGTGTGCGATTGAATGGCGACAAAAAGCATTCCAGGTGTTGGACCAAAGAATAGCTGCATTCTGAGAAGCCGAGACAGGGTCCTTTGTAATTATTATTATTTTTTAATGTGAGAGATGTTGCCCAGCGATAGGTGCATAACTTGCACTTGTGTGCAGAGTAAACCATTTGAGAACAGTACCAGTGCACCTATCATTGTGGTTACACGTAGATCTTCACCAACAGTTTTGTTAAAGAATGTCAGTTGCAAGACTGAGGATGGATAGTGCCCACAAAAAACAACCTCATTCCCCACTTTTTCTTTCTCTGTTTTTTCATCCTTGGCCGTAGAAGGAATAAGACCAGGTTTCCTGTAGAGCTGCCCAAGAAAGGTGCACCTGGGATTCTGCAGATGCCCTCTATTGCATGCTGAGGACCATCCTAGATTCCTCTCGGAGGAGAGACGTTGTGACCAAGCCTGATAGGCTGAGCCCATGGCACATAAATAAGCTCTCCGTCTTCAGCAACACATCACACAGAAACCAAGTGGAGGGAGGATTATAAACCCACCATCTTGAGTACTGATCGCAGTCAGCTAGTGATCCCAATGCACATTGTTAAATTCTTTCAGAGGTCGTTATTTGTAAGTATTGCTGTAACTGGAGCTTCTCCACAGAGGAGTGCATAAAAAACACGTGACTGACACTGCGACAATTGGCACCAAGCCTTTGCTGGGCCTATTTAAATGCATATAGAAAGATATTCCGTTAGGAAACTGCTCCAGACCATGGACTTCAATTCAGTCGCAAGCACCATGAAGTAACCCCAAGGCATTCAAGAACCTGCTCCTCTGGGATTAAATCATGAAAACGCCATGATCACGAAACTTTGAAATAGTTCTCTGTTGATTATCGTCTCTGAGCTGACAACTTGCAAACATGTAAAAAAAAAAAAAAAAAAAAAGGCAGCCAGAGGGAGAAAAGAAAAACTGCGGGAAAATCAAGATACCAGGACGCCAGACTCAGAAGATCAAGGAAGGGGGAAAAAAAAGGTTATTTTTTTAAATTTCCCTGCCCGCCTTGTGCAACTTGGCTTTCAGTCTGCATCATTCAGACGCACAGGTCACATTCCACCAGGAGCAAAGTGAAGCAAAGCCCTGGCCATTTCTCCGCTTGCTGTAGCCAACTTTAATAGGAGCGCAGCCCACAGTTTGTGGAGGAATCACAGATCACAGGTGCTGTGGCCCCACAATTTAAATTTCAACGGACAACTGGTCTTATTGGGAAGTGCTGAGTGTAGGTACAACAACGTTTCCTCTGCAAAGGAGCAGCACTAGGGATGAACTTTCTATTACAGGAGTGTAGGTTTGCCTATTTCTCCATTATTGGCGTTCACGTTATCCAGAATTTCCTGCTTTCTTTTACCTACAACGAACCATACTTTTTCCACACGCTTGAACTGATCCGTATGGTTGAATTACATAGAAAACAAAAGTATGGAAACTGTGATACTGAGTGCTATTTGGGCTGGATCAGCAAGGGTGGAGCCAGAGTCAAAGACGCGTCTAAAAAGGACAAAATGTTCTGTAACTATTTCCTAGTCTTTCACCTTCAGGAAACTGCATACACAATAAATGCAAGTTAAACTGATCAGTGGAAAATGCAATCTTCTTGAGTTATGAAATCTCAACTGGTAAAAAAATGACTGCAGATGGACTATATGTACATATTGGACTATACAGATCCAGTCAGACCGTATGAAAACTGAATTTAGGAATTCCTGCCACCCTACCCCCTGCCAACCACTTCAAAGATAAGCATATTGAGAGCAATCTCGCCATATTAACTTTGAATCAGAGACCTCTGTTAATACACTGTGAATGGGGTTTTAGACATTTGCTTGTATGCGACACCCACTACATCACTGGTACACTTCTTTCCTTGCCCTACAAAAGCCTCAGGTTTGAGCGCTGAAATGGACGAAACATAGTTGTACTTCAAGCATTGAACATAATAATAAAAGAAGCACCTTAATGCAACAAACTGACCACCTTTTTCTGAATTATCTTATACATAATGTTACACCCTATAAGGATTTAGCCGATCACAGGCCATCATGAGAAGGTGTTTAGCATCCCATTGTTATACATATTCAGTAATGTGTGGAATATGGGCTTTATCCACCAGTGGTGGAATGCTAATAAACAATAACTAATCTACTTTAAAGTTGGCATTAAAGCCACTAGTAAGGCTTTTAAAAACCCCAATTCCTAATCATTTTTTTTTTATTATAAATGTCTACTCAAAGGACACACTCCACAACCCAACTGCAACACCATTACAGTACCTCTCAAAAAGCATAACTCTGTCACCTTGAAGCTTCAAGTCTCTGCAGTTTTTACAGTTCCTGCTCAACCAATTGCAACACATATAAATTTCTTGTACTTAGAGACTCTAAAGAAGACACACCAGAGTGCCTGCTATGAGGCCTCAGTTTCACCGCACAGGAGACTGCTTTCCTGTCGCTATTAGCTGAAGACACCTGAAGATCAACACTTACCGTTCAGGGACAGTTACTTTGTTACAAAAACGGTTTTTGTAAAATTTAATAAAGCATGGGCACGTTGTTCCCAATAGATCCCGCCCACTTCAACCACTGCATCCATGCAATAAAATGTCACAAATAACAAAACTTTCTTTACGCCCTGGCTCATCTTCCATTCTCCACATATGGAGATGGGCGCTTTTAGATCAGCTTTTTGTACCAGAGTACAAACATTGGAGTTTTTTTCTTTATGGGTAAACTCAACACTTGCAAGACAAAGTCACACCACATATCGATCGTAGCACGGAAGCCCAATTACATTTCCCTTTCATGGACTTCATTTAGGTGTTGCCAGGGGTTCCAGCTGCGACCCCTGGCTTCCCCTTGTGACCCCTGGCACTGTCTTTGCGACCCCTGGCCTCGTCAGTGTCAACAACACTGGAACTCGAACTCTTTATTTCTGTACAGTTTTTGTTATATTAATAGTGAAAATGCTGTATTATTCACTATTAGTGTAATAAACAGAGAAAAATTCATTGATGCAATCCAGAATCACATATTACTAATGCCTTCTAGGAGAATTGGGGGGGCCATACAAGACATATAGCTCTGCACTCTTCAGAAACGACTGACAGTGAAGAGACAGAAAATGCATAATATGTAGCATGGAATATACCCACTCAGTGGGGACGGCAGATAGACCAGGCATCGGTTCAAGTTTCCTACGTGATGATACAGAAATATACTGGATAAACTGTACACACAGTGAGACATCTGGCCCTCTCTTAACACTGCCTGTAATTACAAACCAACTAATGTAATATACATGCTGTCTGCGCTGTAATGTCTCACACTTCACAGAAATTGTAAATGAACCTGCATCTTTTTCATGATGTAACAATTTCACCAATTGTGATGATTATAATAAAACTTTAAAAATAAAACAACAAAGAGGACAATTAGCAGGAATGGGAACTTTGGTGGCAGCTAAAGCAAGTAAGAAATGCTTTTAAATGCAAGTTGTGTGTGCACTTGAGGGTGTGAATGCATTTTTGTGAGAGCATGTGTATGTGAGAGAGCATGTGTATGTGAGAGAGCATGTGTATGTGAGAGAGCATGTGTATGTGAGAGCATGTGTATGTGTGAGCACGTGTGATTGTACTTGTAAGCATGTGGGTGAGGGAGAGTCTGCGACAGGTAGTGAGTGAGAATTCGTGAGAGTGACTGTCTAAGTATGAATGAGTCATAATGAGTAAGAATGAGTTCCTGCAAGTGAGTGAGAATGAATACAAATGGGTGTAAGGGAGTATGAATGAATGAATGAGAGTAAATGTGAGTGAGAATGTGGTGCTATGCCTGCAAGTCTGTCGTTGTCCCGGTCATACTGAATATGATCCTTGTCTTATAGAGACACCAATAGTAAAATGTTTGGGCTGGCATACTTGGGGCAATTCTTAGCATGACAGCACCTGTGACGAAATACTGGCACACTGGAGGTAATTCTTGGCATAATGTGTACCCATCAAAAATACTGGTAATGCCATACTAGAGGATATTCTTGGCATAGGAGGCACCTTTGGAAAAATGCTCATACTAATACATTGAAAGTAATTCTCGGCATAAGGAAGGACAACCTGATGTATGGCAACCATGACAAAAAGCTGGCCCTTTTATACCGAGGTAATTTTAGCTAGAAGGGTCACCTGTGCTATATATGGATGGCATAAATAGAGAAATTCTGAGTTTGGCATATGGGGGGGAGGGGGACCTATCCACAGATCAAGTCAGTATTATAATATAGGTGGTAACTAAAACAGACATCGGTCTGTGTTGTTTTATTATATTATGGCACTTCAGCAATTTCAATTATTATTTCATCAGGGTTAAGGCGATGTGACATGACTTTGGAAAGAATCCGTGTCAAGGGTCATATGGCATAATTTCTTGTGATGTCATTAAGGCCAGATGGTATGTGGTGTCACTTCTACGACCCATAGCATTTTGGTGAATGGACGCCCATGATCCTTTCGCATATTTTTCATAGGTTTTGTAAGAAATACATGAGCTGCATGAAAAAAAAACACATCATATTTCCACAGTCCTAACTGTAGCTGAGGATAATGCTAGTGATGGAACAGAGTCGTTTTGAACCTGGATCCACGGCACTCCTGCATGGAGTAAATGGGTGACGCATGGTGTGTCACCACTATACAGACTGCAGCCTGGGTGGATCAAACAGAGCACATGTGGGACACACCTATATTCCACGGGCCACTTACAGAACACAGTTGCCCCAAATGAGATGAGGCATACCCAAATATTCGGTCGGCCCATCAGAGTCATAAGAAAGTTTGCCTCTTTCAATGGCTCAGATGATTCAAGCATTTCACAATCAAATTATTTCCTGCAACCTACAGAAGGTGAGACTCCTCAGATCAGTTTGGTATTGTAGAGGTACCCCAAGCTAAGCGAAGGCCACCTATAGGAACTTATCCTGGAAAGAAAATAGGTTACTAGTGAGTGTGCAAATTACCAGTGTGATTGCCAGCCGCGGTCTGTGCAGGTAACAGCGGTGGGACCGTGTAAGGGGGGATTCCGAGGGAAAAGTAATTATTTATTTAATTTTCCCTCTGCATCGTCCCTCGGAATCCCCCCTTACACGGCCCCACCGCTGTTACCTGCACGGACCGCGGCTGGTGATTGCCTCATGTTTGTGAGATTCAGTGATCTAGATGATAGTGATGTATTGTTTCTGTACATACATAGAATCCAACTGATCCAATCCAGTTGATTATCTCATTGCTGGTAGTGAAACAGCTTATGTTGGGCTCCTACACATATACAGCCCCCCGTTTGTGATAAAGACCAGAGTGTGGCATATAATATACTGTGCAAAAGTCATTATTAGCTAACTTAAGTAGGGTTCCTGGATCACAACAATCAGGTGGAAGCAATGTTATGAATAGTACAATTGTATTTGCTCTAAGGAACACACACGCCTAAGTTAGCAAAACAAAATTGAAATAATTAACTGTGGTCTTTCATCTGGGGCTCAGCCAGTGCTGCGCTATGTCAACCAATACATTAAGTTCTAAGCAATCCCGGCTACATCATTCAAGGGTCTGTTAGCACTGCCTCCAACTCCAACATCTGTAGCTTACTAAGACCTGGTCCAGTAGTAGTTACTTATTTAAACCAGAGTTTCTCTTAGGACACTGGCATGCTCTCTACCAAATCTCTAGTGTTCCACATTACCATTTGCTCCTGAACTGATCTAAGAGAAATACCAGGTGAAATCAAAGGTTACACATCATTTCAATCTCAGCACTAATTTACACAAGGAGCAAGCTCAGTCTGCTCCCTCCCAAAAAACCACACGCGGCAGAAAAGACACTTTGGCTCCCCCTGGAAGAGTGCACTACCACTGCAGTTCCCTACATCACTGGACACAATCGAAGAAGCAAATGAAGTAAAGGAAAAAAAGCGATTAAGCAAAAGAGTACGGATGAATGTAAGAATTGTTTGGACTCACCTATTAGTAGTGCTGGCATTCTTCTCCTTCAAATCCAGCTCCCTCTGCTGTAGGGCAATGACGTACCTTGAAAAGTCATCTGGAGTCCTGGATGATTCAAACACAAAGTAAAAACATCAATCTGGGGGGTATACACAATTGGGAAGACAATATTAGTCAGTGCAAGAATTGTTTCTAACGGCAATTCATTTTATTTAAGTACGTTTAGGCTGCCATGCTTTTCGTTGTTCACCATACTGGAACATATCCCTGTCATTGGAACATATCAAATTGTAACCCAATGTTTAATTCTTAGTTCATGGCTCTTTGGAGAGACATCCCTTCGTTCTTGGCCTTTGTCGGTTCCTTATTTACCCAATTTACTGTTTCAGTCTACTAGTTTTTAAACTGATATCTTCCAATGAAAATGTAATCTTGACTGTACAAAAGAAACACCATGTCGACCTAAAATGCGGTAAGGGGCTTCATTTTGTATTATACAAAAAATGCAATAACATGCCCAATCATTGAAATATCAGCAGTGATTTGCTCTCCTACAACATGGCAAGTACAAAGTCTTGAACATAATTACTAAATTTAAACTCGTGGTTCCTCCTTACCCAACTTGAAGGTAGAGTTGTGAAAGGACTGACAGCACAACATTTGATTAAAAAAAATAATAATAATGCTTTATACCATATGTTGTAAAGAAATGTGAAGGCTAGGCAGTGCTTAGCACAGGCAAAGACACCCCCAAATAATATGAAAAAACATCTTGAGGAAGTACTTTAGCGCAAAATACAATATATACAAGTGCCAAAGAAATTTGTTGGGCAAAGGATGATTTACTTAATTCTCAGTGAGTCTAATCATGGTACAGCAAGCGACTTGTACTTTAACATCTCGACTCGTTTGGAACAATCGTTCTCCTGTTGCAAGGTAAACTTGCAATCAGCAAGGAAAGTTGAATCTTCCATTACGATAAATTACTTATCCCTGGGACACAGGAGAGAATCCTGAATGGTGGCAGCCTTACTGGAGTTGAGCCACAGTGTTGGCAGCAGCCATTCTGAGTGGTGCCTACACTGTATGCCACTTAAAATCATTGAATAGGCCTTTAAAATCATTTAGGCTTAGACAGTTGTGGAAAATATATTTTTATATTTCTAGTAGGCATCTGGCAGCACAATAGTCCCTGCTAGAGTCCTCTACTTTTTGCATAGATCCATCAAGTCTATCCTAGAGCCATGACTGATATCTGGAAAATCAGAGGTGATCTGAAAACCTGACTCCCCAAGTAAGCCTTTTCTGCAGTAGAGTAATACATCCAACTTGGTGTCCTTACACATTTCAACAAAAAAATAAGAGGCAGTAGGCTGTAAAGGTGTGCAGAAACTGGGCTTTTTAAAAAATGGGCCCCTTGTTTTCTATTATGTTCGCCTTTACAAATTTGCTATGTACGCTATCATTCTTGTTGAAGGTGGGGACATAGAGGTCTTCAAACAAGTATTGACAACACCAATAAAAGTATTTCACTTTGTTACTTGTTCTCATGGTTCAAGCATCCATCCAGTTCTACAATGCCTCACTTATCACTGTCTACCACCTGAAACCAACCACACCCTCAATCATGTAGGCTAAAGTACCTTTCAGTTGAGGGAGCACCTTGCAGTAAAATGTGATGGTAGATCAGCAGAATCAATACGAATTCACTGTAAACAAGGTGTAGAGCGTAGGCAACAATAAAGCACCTGTATCAATGCACATTACCCAAGCGAATGCTCCCATCAGAATGCAGATAATCTTTTCCTGCTTGGGATCTTTCGAAGATGTAAAAGATAATGGGTCAATACACTTTCTTAATAGTCGGACTTTATGCTTTTTATGGTAGGTTATGCAACGATTGTGCTGAAAGGGTGCCCAGCTGAAATTCTATTTTGCTACCCGATATTCTTTAACTGCCCAGGCAGACAGGTACTTCTCTGCAAAGTGCCATCAGTTGCCAGTTCAGCAAGAGAAACAGTGCAAAACTCCAAAGGAAGTCAACCACAGTGTGTGTCAGGTCAAGTTTACTATCACAGCCGCAGCTTTAGGAACCAACCCACAAATAGTAGGCTACTGCCGTTCAGCAGAACTCCTGACAACACAGCAGCACCCAAAATACCATGCAAACAGGGCTTCAAATAGGTACATTAACTTAATTCAATAAGCAAGTCGCAAAAAGTAACCGGCCTGCTTCAAACATGGGCCACATACAGGATTGGTGTAAAACTAAAGATATTTGGCTGGTCTCCAAAGTTCTAAAACTATTGAAAAAGCAGATTAATCCATAGGTCTCCCCCTTTCAATAAATGTGAATAAACCTTCACCATTTTCCATGAGCAAACAGAGAGATTATTTCAAGTTAGATATTCAATTCTAAAACTCAATACTGTAAGTTCAGAATTGACTCTTGTGGTCACTACAAACCAATAAAAACTGTCCAATATAAAACCTATGACTTCTCCTTATAAAATAAGCTTACTAGTATTGAATTATTACTGCTAAATTATTCTCACTGGACCAAACCGGGGTCGATAATGAATGGGCCTGAGGAAATTTGCAGGTGCAACATCGCAGTTGGCAGAAATATTAATAAGTCCTGAATTTGTCATATAGGACAATGTTGTCATCATAGGTGTCAAAAGACCATTCACTTCAAAGTATCTGGTGCCTCTTTGGGCTCCTACTATATTCTATTCAGCCAACTGAAAATGTACTTACGTTCGCCACTCGCGGCCTACTCAACTGGTCAGTTAGGAGGAAAAAATACACCTTCAGATAACATGCAAGCTGACTTGCAGTCTATTAGATGCCTTCAACAACCTCCTCATAGGGGTTCCAACTTTACCTTTCCCCCAGCTGGTGAGGATTTTCCCTGGTTACACTCAGGGCTACACCCTCTGATCTCAAACCTCCCCCACCCTCAATCTACTCAAATCCACCAGTAAGCCTAAAATTCACATTTTCTCCTCCATGTAACGTATGACTAGGAAACCTCTCTCGTTTACACCTTGCATCCACAGCTACCCTTAGTAGCATAAAGAAATAATCACAGAAGCTACACTTTAGACTTTAGGAAACTCCCATCTCCAACACCTATTCCAAACCCCTCATGCTGCACCACAGTATGCCCAAGACAGACACTGATTTATCGAAGGTTTCTCTTTCCTAGGTTTTCCCCGCACTTCAGTAGCATGATCATGTTGTGCAATGTTTAAGTTGCACCCTCCTCCCTTTCCCTCACCTGCAGTTTTATCTTCCCAACTGTCAATTGTGAACATCCTGCCTAATGCACACCATGCATACCGTTTACAAGTAAAGCATTTCGGATGAAGATGCTCAAAACATACAAGAAAACATTAATTATGTAAAGAAAAAAATGTTTTGTATCACTAACATGTCTAAGGTACAGCAGTCATATCACAGTGTAGACTGGTGTCCAGCAGTGCTTTTTGGAAATTAAATACACGCACAATGACATGGGCCCAATGGCCACTGGTGATATTAATGAGCCTAATCAAAGAATGCACTGCATTAAGTTAACCATAACTTGCCTGTTAAAAGAACATCATGAAGTGGTAGCTACTATTCCTTATGCTGTTCAGTGTGCAGATCTCCTTGTAAATTAAAGACAATGGGAGAATTCAAATGGAAGGCAGTGCTCCTTCACTTAGTTACTAAAGATGGAATCATGAAACCCAAAAAAAACTAATTATACCTTTCGTCTGTAAATATGGAGGTCAGAGGAAGCCGGAGATGCTAAGCAGTCTGAATTATTATAGGACGCTTCATTGATTCTAAGTGACTGTGGTTCTCCGCCTGACATTTGTCTCTAAGAGTTTGGGTGATGAGAAAGAACACGGTTTGACAAACCTTTCGTTGCTTACACTGGTCCTTCAGCCAGTTAACAGGACAAACCAGTAACGCATACATACCACATGAATATCATCCCTTCAGAGAGCACTGCACCTCAGCAAGGCTTCCAGAAAAAAACACAATGCTTCTCCTAAATCACATCCATAAACATAAAATAATACTAACAGAGGTAAACATCTGTTATTGCAGACCAACACATTTTATGGAAAAAATAAAGTTACAAGCAAAACTAGCACACAAAAAGTGTTGGCAAGGTAGCACTGGCACACATACATACAATGTTCAATTCACAAGTATCCAAGATATCAGTCATGCCCTGTTCAATGCAGTTCACCACCATCAAATAAGGAATTGAATCCAACAAGAGTATTCCACTACAAGCTAGCTCCACAATGAGTAAATTCAGGCGACTGGCATTGGGGTATCTCTTCAACTGGTCCAGGCCCTTTCTCCACTCAATGCGCCTCTGCTGTGCCTCAATAACAGAAAGTCCAAATAACAGGTGAGGCATAAAGGCGACAAAGTCTTGCATGAAGTACTGGTGGTAGCCAAGTGTGCTGAGCAATGTATGAGTGAACAGTGCAATGAGATTATAACAGCTTGTTCCCAATCCTACAACTTTTGTCTGGGCAAAAACACCAAATCACTGGTTAGAAGCCAGAGTGTAGTCAGCAAGAAAACAAGGTCTTCAACACAAGCGGTTTTATTTTTTTAAAGAGGTATGTCAGTGTGCTGCATTTGGCTACTCCAAACAAGTAACTAGCATTAAAATGGTGTGCAAAGAATGTGGCAAGAGGGGAAGATAGCTAAGCTGTAAATGGTAATTGAATGTCAAAAAGGGCCGAAGACCTCAGAAAGAAAATACTGCATTGGTCCACAAGGTTTTGTGTTGGTTGGGGTATTAATATGTTATACGATAAAGGCACTCTATGTACAATAACCTTTAAGGGATAATTGTGAAAATGTGGGTGAAAGATAATTAACACTACCCTAGCAATAGAGCCAGTCCAGCATTGTTTAAAATCAACCCCTGCTTCATTGAACATATCAGTCGAAGTATAGAGCCCCTGTTGGAGGGTGTTTGGCTTAAAGTAAAAAAAATAATAATAATAATTAAAAAGCGCTATAACATGGACAATGCTGGCCATTTTATAGCATTTTTGTTTACTGTAAGAGTGGGTGAAGGAGAGCAACTACAGAGACATGCACTCAAAGAATGCATGTTAAAAAGTGCAGGAGACTGCAGTGGAAGAACACTGACCACCAGAAGCAGTACTTGGGCCAGGCTCCACAGAAGGATGAAGACTCGAAGCGAAGCCCACAAGGAAGTCTGAGGCAAGGAGGAGGTGCTGACCAATAGTCAGCAAAGAAGCAAGAGTGACATGGGAGCCAGCTAATGGCAAGTAAAGGTATGTAATGGGCAGGCTCCGAGCCCCTTAAAGGTTTTTTTTTTTTTAGGTTATACAAGAGATTTCGCAAGCGCTGTGCAGGTGAAACCTAAAAAGGAGAATTGTGGAAATCTGATATTGTGATTAGGAACACCTCAACATCCTACGGATATAAAAATAGGTTTTACTGCTGCTGAAAAACTATGGGTCAGAATAGCACCTCAGTGTTTGGACACATTTGACTCATTAAGACTCAGAGGACATTTAACATGCTGCTGTAGTGTGGAATGTTGAGGGGGGAGTAATGGAGCATGCGGTTTTGTCATGCGTTCATAGTGGAGTGGTTTGGCATTAGTCAGTGTTCAGCTGTGACTGTGTGAGCCGTACTTCATCAGCGAGCCACAACTGCATGAACACAATTTTATCATACATTACTTTCCACAGAAACGGATCGATCCTTTATAAGGTATTACCAACAGACAGCTTTTAGCAGTCTTCTTCGTGAAGGACTAATCCAATACTCAACTCACAGCCCCATAATAAGCCCATAGATTATTATTGGTAGGACTTCTTGTCGATCTGGTTTGCTTGTTTCTTAATCAAAGGCCTTCTTTCCTCTCTTTCCCCTTCCCTGGAGCATAGATTCTTTAACAATCATTTGGTTGAATGACTTTTATCCTTCCATGTCTCTTATCAAGGAACATTTGTTTTCTTTTTCTTTCGGCACTGCCTGAGAGTGCATGTGCTTTCTTGCTCTCTTCCCTCACACCCCTGACCCCTGCAATTTGAGCTGCTCCTCATCCAGCTTATTCTAAAGAGCAATCTTTAGAATGATGGTTTGCTTTTATCTCATGCCTTCCACGTTACATGAAAGCCTAGGCAATGGCACACAAATGCAGCATGTATGGCACTCAGGGAGGGGCAGGCTGCTGCATTCACTCAGCTTGTTTGAGGCACAAGAATGACTTGAAAAATGTTTCTTCCCCCAGTGGCCCATAAATCTGCTCCCCGGGATGCGGCAGAGCACAAAATGGCTAGAGCACTTGCTCCACTTCCTAGGCGGTGTTTGGCAGGGAGCAGCACCAGAGGGCGAGAGCAAGAAAACGTGCACTCTCCTGGAGTGTTGAAAGAAAAAAAAGTATTTATCTGAATATGAACAGTGGAAGGATTCAACCCATCCAATCACAACGATGGTAACGAAGCCATGCTCCAGGGAAAGTACAAAAACAGGAAGGAAGGCCATCAAATCAGAAGCAAGCAAGTAGGAGTGACAAGAAAGCCAACCAATGGTGAGTAATGGGCTGCCCATAAACCCAATATAAAGTTTTGGCAAGATCCACAAGAGGCCTTTCACAAAGAAAGAGCTAAAAGCAGTCTGTAATGAAACCTAAACAATATGGGGCTAGATAACCAAATAATTTGAGGAATTGTATGTCTTTTAAGCAGCAGCAATTATCACATGACAATGATTTATCTGGTTTCATGATGCAGAGCGCTGAAGCAAAACTCACTGCCACTGCCATTGTACAAGCTTATACAAATGTACAAACTACAGATGTAGAGCGAAAGAAAAAAAAATGAAGGGACACTATTTCCATCACTATACAAAATGCTGAAAGAAGCAGCACACTGACAACTGATAGTGGTCAGTCAGCCTTTGTTGGCACACGCTGGTTAAACACAGGAGTAGAAAGTTGAAGACCAAGTGCCTTGTCAGAGCTATAATCCAGTGGTGTCCAACTTAGTTCCAGAAGGGCTGGCTCGAAGCCAAATTTTCAGGATACACGGCCAAAATAAACTTTGTAAACTTTTAAACAGTTGTTGGCTACTCGGAAAATCTGGAACATATCTGCCCTCCTGGGTCTACATTGGACACTCTTGACCGCATTACTATCTTCAGAAACCTTTTGGTTAAATACGAATTTCAAGTAAACTGGGTAGAAGTAACCAAAAAAGATCATTCCACAATCAAGTTAGAAACCAGACTTTACGCTAAGGTAAAAACTACCCTGTCACATCTTCCAGTCAAATCAAAGCAGACACGCAGCACAAATCCCAGCAAACAAAACTCTGCCGTTTCTGTAGAGTTAAGCTATTTTTATTGTTAATTTTGCTGCCATAAATATACAGTCGCAATATTAAAATTAACTATTAAGCTTAAGTAAAGGAATTAACTGAATTAGGATTCACAATATAGAAACATCCCAAGTAAACTTCTAAACCTCAGTTTCCCTTCTGCTAGCAAGGGATATCTGCAGGTCCCTCTAGGCTTCTGAGCTCGGAGCTACGCCCCCTTTAGAAAGCAATTACTGTGCGCATGTTTTTTTTGCCCTGTCATGGTTTCACTCTGCTGCGCAGGAAGTTGCTTTGGCGCGCTCCGCCACCTCCTCCTGCCGGGCTCTGGCGCTTCGCGGTCCGCCGGTTCGCGGCCCGCAGCCGGCTCGTCAGGTGTGGCTCTCTTTAATGAACCGCGAGAGAGAGCGGCCGCGGCAGCCGCGCCTCTCCGTCTGTCTTCGGACTCGTGCCTAATCAAGGTGCCCGTTTTCACTCAGCTGTCCGTGAGCCCACAGCTCGGCTTAACAACTCGCAGGAAAACGAATTACACGCGTCCCCAGACACATGTAAATAAAAAAAATAGGAGAAATTTCTAATTTACAGCTGCTGCCTTCAAACTCTCTCGCCGAGCTTGAGGAGGATTAAAAGGACTTCAAAGAAGCCAGGCTGCCAATTAAACCAGTGTGACCACCCCGGGGACGCTAGAATATTCCCCTGATTAGCGAGATGCGCTCTTTGAACTGTTCGGCTAAGACAGCCTTTAGAAGTTTAGAACAAATGTGGTAATTCGCACTTACTTTCTACACCTACACCGCTTCAATATAAGCTTTCGGTTTTTAATATACTGACACTTAAGGACACGTCAATGCTAGATGTTTTCAGGATAGCCTGATAAGTGTAAGCCACCAGCGTGGCTAACCCAAGGAGATAGGAAACATTTATAAACACCACCAAACAATGGGGAAAAGTGATGAGGGAAAGCTCCCCAATGAAAAGCTTGGTCAAGGCCCAACCAGAAACAGTTTCCTCCTTAGAAAAAGATGGCAAATCACTAACAAACCTCACAATCTGGGAGCTTCATTTCCCATCATGCACCCGTATTTAAGCTCGGAGGATGTCATGTCACTTAGCTTATCACTGGTAACTTGACAGTATCCAATAAATGTACAAACTTCTAGGCGGCTTGATCACCACACCGTTCACCGCTAACCAGTCACTGTTAAAAGCTAGCGCAATGTAAGTGTCATCTACGACCACATCAAATAAAAAACGTTTCGTTCAATCATTACACTAAATTTCCCAGAAAAGGTAAACCTGTGTGCGAGACACAAATGTGGGCACAATTATGTCTTCTGGGCTTCCAAATTGGCCCGTTTATAATTACATTACACCAAATAATCTTGGTCCTCCAGCACATCTTGAAACCGATCACCCATTTTAATAAAACCTGCCTGAAGGCTTGTTCCTGGAAAGCTCCACTTCCACTGCACTAATCCTTTAAATATGTGCAGTGCATTAATTCAGAGGAGTTGTTGGGCAGGCAGATCTCTTTCCCTGACTCCCCCTATATCAACCACAAGCTTCTGAGGAAGATGAAGCAATTACAACTTCATGTCTTCATGCCTCGGCAACTGGATGAAAATCAAGGGCAGACTTGAAATCACAGGCTCTCCAGAGCCAATTAGGAATTACTAATATTTCAATACACAGTCTAGGGAGCAGTTCTCGGTCTAAAAACATTCTAGTTAACTGCAGGGACACCGATGCACAACTTCAACCATCACACTCATAAACACAACTGTCCTGTGTTAGACGAGATAGACTACGTTAGACTACGAACTCTGATGGAGCGGGCAAGGAAGGAGCAACTGCCCAAAGGGTGTATAGTGGCTGGGACCGGATCACTTGCTGGGCAAGGCAGACGCCTGGGAGCCCATCAGGTCATCGACATGTATCCCTAGGTGCCTGACCCCAAGATGGCGGACTCCCAAGAGGAGTAGTACAGCACCAGGTACAAGAAGCAGCCCACACAACCACAGAGGCTCTGCTTGGTAGTCGAACCTACTAGGCACTGCAGGGATTTAATTCCTGTCATGAACATTCTCAAGGCGGGAGAGACACCCTGGATAGGGGGAAACAGCCTGCAGGGGACTGCTGACTGGTAGAGGGAGAGAGTCCCTGCATGCGCCCGCCCGAAGCTCGGGGCGGGGGGGAAGAGATCCACCCCTTCCTCGGGACTTCCTACAGTAGGCATGGGGTCACCGGAATAAGGGGACCTCGCTGAACCTGACCTTAGGATGGTGCCTGTGTTTTGGAACTGAGTATTTGATGAGTGATGCGATCATCTGTGAGCTACACCGAGCTGCTGAAAGACTCATTAGTCGCCGTCCTCTACCCCCAACCTCCCTTAACTATGTCGCCTGGACTCTACATCTTATGGATTTCCCCCCTGGGACCCATTTTTCAAACAATCTCATATTAGATGCCGAGATGACTCTGCGTGGTGTTTGTTTATTGGCATTGGCCCGAGTATCTACGTGGCCCCACCTGGGTTCTGGTCCCGCTTGCTCTAACTTTTGGGCCTCCATAAGACACTTTTCTTCCACTGCCGGTCTACCAGAACTGATCTGCTTCCCTGCCCCCTGTTCTTTTTTTCTCCCCTCCCTTCTTCCTCTACTGGGGTCCTGATCCCCTATGTTTGATTATGCAACTGTAACTAATGTAACCATGCAAATCTGTTATCTTTGTTATTCCCTACTGCGGAAACCTGAGCAACATGGCTGATGCCCTGTGGAGCTGCTAGACAACTATAGAGGAGATTGGCCCTGGTTCACCCCCTTGACCATCACCTACCCAGCCGGACATTAAGCATAGTTCTCCTCGTCTCCCCTTTTTGTCTCCTTCCGCCCCTCCCTCCGACGAACTACTGTTAACTTTGTTCTTTTTCCTGTGTTCTTACTATGCTCTTGTAACGGATGTAATTTGTAACTTGTAACGCAACGATCCTCATGTAAAGCGCTCTGATACCTCCGGGTCTAGCCAGCGCTATATAAAACTCTTCAAATAAAATGCAGTAGTCATGCCATCCTGAAGTATAGCACCCTCACAGCCTATTAATACATTTCTTATAGATTTATAATGAGCAGTCCTTTGGACATATGAGTTCACATTCACTATCCAGAGCACGACCATGGTCAAAAGACTAATTAGATTCACCATAGACCTACAGTGACCATCCTCATATGCACATCTCTCAAACACTATCTAGACAGTGGAAAGACGTATTAGTTTGGGAGTTACAAGCAATACCATGTCCACTTATCCACTGACCTCTAATTGACAGAATTCTCCACTAACCCATTATTTTTAATCTTACTGGCACAGCCTGATTTCCCAGAATTACAAAGCCAACAAGTCAAGTCCAAGAGCTCACACCAATGTCATGCAAGCACATCAGACAGATTTTTTACAATACATTTATTTTAATTGTTTACAGAACTTTTATTAGTAAAAAGCATTGTGTACATACATAACTATATTTCAGGAAAGCATGCGTCTGTGTCACTGTTTTCATAGCGGTCTGGAAAAAACGAAAGTTTACCCTTATCAGGGGTTTGTTTGCATATTTGTGGAATTTCATTACAAGTGTAAACTATTTTAGAAAGAATCTCTCACAATGGCAACTTTCCTGATTTTGTCCATCATACACAAATAAGGACTACAAGAATCTCAATAACTTCACTTCCTCTTAAAATTGAAACATTCATTTAAAGCAATGTAATCAGAAGTAGAAATGAGAAATACCAAAGTCTGATCACCAGTGGCGTAACAAAACTTAAGCCCCCCTACCCACCTGCAGAGTAAATGGAGGTGCCCACTTCTGGACTTTCTCAGGAGCTCTCAGGCCAGGGTACTGCGATGAGGGGGCCCCTTGGAGCTCAACCTCCCCCCCCCCCGCACTGCGGGGGCCTTTGTTATGCCACTGTTGATCACAACAATAACGCAGTTGGATTGTATTGCAGAGTGTTTCGTTCCTTAGTCAGGGAGCATTTTGATTCTTTTAACTGAGAAACCAACCATTTTCTCTTTAAAACAGTCTCAGCAGCAAAATGGAGAAACGGTGATCGGGAAGATGGGCCTGTATACTGCACATCCAACCGCTTACCCAAAAAGAGGTCAGCATCACGTCCATGCAAAAATTGGGTTTGGATTTTAGGCACCTTGTTTGTGGGCAACAGATTGTCGGGCAGCTAGTGAGTTTACTGGGGCAGATGAAGATCCAGAAAAAGAGGCAAGCTGAAGAACCGTTAAAATGCTGGTCCGTAGATTACAAGAAGCACAGAAAAGACGTCAAACCAGTTGCTTGCACATCATCTGACGGAGATGATGAGACAGGAGGATGCAGACCGTCTTCAAGATCTACCTGCTGGTAAGCAAATGATCAAGAGCTGCCTTTGCTCAGGAACACTCAGGCAGGTTAGGGAACCAGAGCCTCACCAGGCATGCTTCGAATAGCACATCCTTCTATAAGGACAGATTTTTTTGGGCATTTCTATAATGTAGATGAAGAGCATAAAAGTGGATGCTACAGAGATTGAAATTAACAAACTTTCTCCTTGGCTGCACTACTGAATGTAGCTGTACATTTACTGAAGGCACTTGACAATAGGTAAGAAACGTTTCCTGCACCACCAGGCATTTCACTGGAGCTAAGGTGGAATACTTAACTTTGATGGAAAAACTAACCACCAGGTTTGGAATCAGGAGTGAATATTTACCTTCACTGTAGTCATTAAACAAAAAACATGAAGTAGGAACGAATGCTTTTTGCGCGCTAGCAGGACTAACATCACCCCAGACCATCGGAAACCACCTTAGCGTGATAATTCCCTATTAAGAAAAGCCACTGAGGGACCTGCACTACACTCTAAAGCACCGGTAGAGACGCATGGGTCACTTCAATGACATGGAATAACATATCGTACCCTACCTTCAAGGCAGGTAATTCACACCAATACACAAGGATATCTGGCAGTTAAACTGTTAAAAACTCCAGACAAACAAGCAAGAAAGATGTGGCTATATCACATAAATGTCTGCAATGCCATGGCTGGTAGCACCGGATGGATAATGGTTAGTCCTCAACAAGTTAATGAGTATAGTAAAAAGAATTGCAGGGTTCCACTTCGCCATAGGCAACGATAGCTCATCTCAAAATGGCAGGTAGTTTTGGTCACTGTAGAAAGCGCGCAAGGTAGCGGAACTTGATGGTTGGGGAAAGATAAGTTACCACTGTGGTAAGCTCCCCACTGGAGAGCACCAACTGTTGGATAGCTGTGTGGGTACCGCTATCTTCATTGCCAACTGGCTGTGGGCCCAACACGTGCACCTGACCGATCATAATATCCTCTACCATGTTGACACAGATCCGAAATCAGAACCACTGCACTGAGACAGCTGGCTTATTTTAAATTCCTACATATTGGCGGACCCATGGAACAGATGAGATTATACGTGGTCCAGAATGCAGTGGGCGTCTGTTTTGTCGAATATTCATCAGCGGCCATAATAGTCATGGGCTGGGGAATCTGCACGACCCCCTACACTGCCCGAACACCACTGCACTGCCCTAAACCCTGAAACACCACCCCCAGCACGACCCCCTACACTGCCCGAACACCACTGCACTGCCCTAAACCCTGAAACACCAGCCCCAGCACAACCCCGTCAAATTTAAAAGTCGTACTTTTTATGTACAGTGCCTTCTGGAAAACTAGCCCCATATACATACGATCAGAGGTATCTCATTATGAGACTATATAGATCTTTGAGTGTGGCACCATCGATCACCACAACAGATGGCAACATCCAGAAACTGATCAATTCTGAGTCATCCAATGTTAATCCGTTCCTAAATACTATATTACTGCAAAGGGGAATCTTCCAAATTAAAACCCCACATTTTGTTGAAATCCCCAAAATACAGCTGGTTCGTTTTAAAATCACTTTAGTTGTTGTCTTCTTGAACCGGTGGCCTGATGAGAATAATTTACGACCGTATTTATTTAGGGTATGGTTGAGAATATATTAACTTTTTGCTGTACATAGTGCTTCTATTTTTATTGCACTACCAAAAGTCTGCAAAGGTTAACTGCTAACGTCTCAGTTTTGATGGTTGTATTCAAGTCTTAAACTGGAAATGTTTGGCCATAGTATTAGCATCCAGCTGGTGATCTGGGAAGAGCTTTTGCCTACAGCATGTAAACAATGCTTATATATTAACAACTATATTTACATACTGGTGAAACAAGGAAAAAAGATAAAACCCTTCTTTGTCATGAAAATGTTTGCTTCTTTATTCGTGCAAACTCAAGTTACACCCCCAGACCCTTTTCTTAAAACAGGCCTTACTTCAAGAAGACAGCCAGAGTATAACAATATTAAGCAAACAATTATCTTTTAAAGGTCCGATATTGCCGCGACTCCTAGGGAGGAACAATATGCAAATTCAAAATAGAATAACATTTTTAACAGCATCTGGAGAATGTTTATACTTTCCTTTCTTTTTGAACACATCATTGGAATGCCTTTTGTACTAATGTGATACAAATGACTAAATAGTGAGATAAAATCGCCACACAATGTGCCTCATAATGCAGCAGAAGTGTAGTGGCCCTGCATGTTGACTACTCTCTGAACTAGACGAGATGCCGTGGATGAATCCAATCCGTTGACAGGGGGGGGTACGCAACAGATCAAGGATATATAATGTGAACATGGTATATCCTAGTCCGTGATCTGCCCAGGACTTAGTACCTCCAAATGTGAGCCCTACTGGGAAGTTAGCAATGTACGCAGAAGCAAATATGTCCTGGAAAAAAGGGTTGTAGGCTTTGCTGCACACAAGAATGTAAATGGAAACGCGAGATCATGATTTTCAACATTAAAAGGAAACCCACAGATCCTGGCCCTCAAGTAATTGGGATGGTGAGAATTCTGCACCCCTAGTTCTAGCTCGTAGGACAGTGAGGAGGCAAAAAGGACATGCCAAATTCTTTAAAAAGGGTCAAGGCCCACTATTTACGATGTTCGCCCTCTTTATTAAATTACACTTTCAAAAGAAACAGAAGAGAAGCACAGTTAAGCTATAGATCAACAAATTCGAAGAAAAAGACATACTGCAAAGCCTGTATTTCAAAATATTTAATGACATGGAACCCAAGGACTTAAATGATATTTGGGGCACTAAGGAGAGAGAAATACAATTCACATTTAGATTTATTTACTGTTTAAATTCAGCTTTCACCATTTTAGTCTTAAAACAGAAATTGGTCCAATTTGTTAACTTCAATTAAAAAACAAACATTAAAGTAAATAGTTAAAAACAAACATGACATTATTGACTTGATCAATACAGAAGGTACACACAAACAGTAAACATGGAGTCATCACATGTTACCCCTTTTCAAAATAAAGGCTAAAGTTGAAAAGGCATTGGCAAAGCCAATACCTCTGGCGTTTTGTTAGGGCAAATGTTTTGTATAAGTTCAGCACCATTCACGCCAACAAGCTCACAAATTGCTGCCAGGTGACAGACTGTTTAATTTCTCATCACATGGCCTCACGTGGTACAATAACACAGCCGAAAAGCCTTGCACATGAGGGGGTCTCCAACTGAGGTGCGACAGTTCAACATAGCTGGACTCCAATTAAAACCTCCTCAGGACATGGGAGGTGGTGCCAGATGAGGTCTTTATCATTGAAGGGGAGAGTAGGGTCGGCTGTTTAGGCGGAGGGGGGAGGAGAGGGTCCAAAGCCTCAAACCGATATAGCCCCCTCCCCGCTTCAAGGCCAAACCCTCTTCTCCCTGCATACTCACCTGGTGAAAAATATTCTTAGACATTAATTTACAAGGATAGCCAAGACATCTGGTTTGACCACTATTCCAATAGTACTTTAATATAGGCTGTCTAGGTGCTATACACCCTGGGACCAGCCATCCAAAGGCCACTTATAAGCCACTGAGCGATATAATATAACTCTATTGACTGAAACACTCAATTACAAACATTCAGTAACAGTCCATTCATTATTTTCAGCTCACAGCATTGGAGATGGATGTCAATATGCTGGAGAAAGAGGAAGAAGCACGTCGTCGACCCGTAAGCTAGTACTGAAATTAATCAGACATAGCCATGAACTTAGGTGCCTGAATTTAGAATCAGCTTAATATATGTAAATGGACTGCAGATTGGATTGCTATAAACATTGTATACAATAAAGTTTAAGACAAAAACATTTGTCACTATATATTACATATATATATATATTATTTTTTTCCTTCTATTTTTTTTTTTTCCACTGTCCTGATGAAGTTCTACTTTGGAACAAAATGCGTTGACTAGGCTGACATGTTTCGGTGGCTTCTTAGATAAACAATAATAAAGAATAAAACTGATCTTTGATGTTGTTGGCAAGATTTCTTGCAGTGAACCCAATTGAAAGGATAAGATGTTTTGGACTGTGCCCATTCATTTATAGAACTAAAAATAACTGATGGGCTTATACTGAATTTTTGTACATGAAGGCTTCACCCAAAAGAGTTGTATTGAATAAATATTCTTAGGTTGGCAGGCTGAGCATTGTGTGCTAATTCATGTTGTGCAGAAAAAACATACCTTAGCAAAGCAACATTTTGGGCTACAACAATAAGGAGGCTGGGAGATTGGTTCCTATGCTGAATTAATTACATTACAGGAGTTAAGCTGTACCCTCAAAGGAGTCCAAAAATGGAGTCTGCATTGTAAGTGATGACATTATAAGGAGTACATAAAACATTATTGCACAGTATAAACTTTTGACAAGGGTTCAGTGTTTTCATAGCATCTTTTAGTCTACACATCTTTCTTGTGAACAAAAATCCAAAATATGTTATCATGACAAAGTAAAGGAAAAATGAATGTGCAACAGTGCTCCATAAATAGTACCATCTTTATGATAAGCCATGGCATTCAAATGAGTAGCACTTCCTAAACAAACAAAAAAAACAAATGAGCAATTTAAATGTTGTGTCAGCAAAGTAAATAATCAAGAAAACACAATGACTCTGTTATAAGTTACCATCATGTTGCAGCTGCAGTCTAATAAAAAAAGACAAACAAAACCTAATGGGACACTAATGGGACAATGCAACCATCCACAAAATGCTAAGGCCTTGATGGGCAGACCCATCTAAGCGATTAAAAACACACAAAAGCGAATGGCACTGACCGTCTCTGTTCTCGACCTAAAAGAATTAATTAGGGCACAGAAGATAATTAAGATATTTTAAAGTTGGCAAAAAAAAAAAAAAACGTTTTAGCAACTCCGTCACGATTTCACGGCAATTATTATTATTTTTTTAAAAAGGCAAATGCTATTTGGCCCTGGCGGGATCCCTTGGGGACACCAATTCCAGGGCTAAGGGGCCAGGCAGGGTATTCCTACCCCGACCCCTTTTCTTTATTTTTACGTTTTTATTTGGGGACTTGGCTGAGCCCCATGATGGCTGCCAACATTATCTAGTTGAAGTGTTGGCAGCCAATCAGATCTCTGCACGAGATTGTGAGGATTCGAGGAGTGGTCGCCTCCCTATATATACACAAATTTGGATTTCTTTTAAATAATTCTAAAACTGCTTAACGGATTTACACCAAATAACAAAAACGGATCTTTTGGGATCAAGAGCTACCTTTTGCCAAATTTGGTATAATTCCGTCCAGTGGTTCGGGCTGTAGTCATGTTCAAAATCCCTATGGGAATTAACATGGCAAACACTTTTTTTTTTTTGCTCCCCTTTTTTTTCAGCCCTCGCATGATGGATCACCCCGAAACTTACCATGCACAACTATTCCCAACTTGATACTTGTTTTAGAAAATTTTGTGAAGATTCGTTAATAGGCAAGTCAAAAAACTAGGTCCCAACTATGACTACCTACTGGCAACCGCCAGTAGGATACATATATATATATGTATGTATATATATATATATATATATATATATATATATATATATACACACACATACATATATATATATATAGATATATTTTTTTTTTTTCTTTTCTGGTTTTGCGGGTTGCTGATGTACTGCCTGATAGCTGGTGGTGCATGACTAGAGCGCTATGCACCCGGTCTTTAAACACGAAACAAGCTTTTCCTTCATCAAAGAAAAGTCTGCACTCAGGCCGGTAAGTCAGTACTGCTTTTTATTCCACGCAGCGCCCTTCTTTGGAATGTGTTTCGGCTGCACTGTCAGCCTTTCTCAACCAATCACGTCATGTTGTCAATCAGTAGCTTTTCAAGTGTTGCTAATTAGACTGCCATCGAAGAAATACTTCAACAATAGTTTTTATAAAGTCACAATCACTTGTCAATATTGCTCATTAAAAAAACTGGCACTTTTATCTGTACAGACAGTCACCAACTTATTAAAGGTTTTAGCAGTTTCACAGGGCATCTGATTTTCAGTTTTTGCGTTCAGATGCCTATTCCTTCAAGTCCGACAATTCATCACTGGTGACTGCCCTGCACTGCTGTGGATTCAGGCGCTGATATTGCTAAAGTAGCACAATATCACTAACTTATATACATATACATATATACATATATACATATACACATATACACATATACACGTACACATATACATATATTGAAATCAAGGAGAGGGGGCTCTAAAATCCAAAGGGATAGAGCACCCAGTAACTGTCAAGTTAAAAGAAATGTTCCCTTTGGATAGGACCTAAATTCAACCATTTTTACTCCTACCATACTCATACTCCACACATCTCATACTACTCAATAATTAAGGCACTTATAAATCGAGTCCTCTAGTTAGTCCAATAATTAATATATTTTATTTAGCAAAAAGGATTTTTTTGTACAAATTCATATACACAACCTTAACTATCTGTGGAAGGGACCAGTGATAAAATTGTTGACTGAGTGCAGTTGCACCGGTTTGTGATAAAGTTGATTATTTTTAATATAAGAGGAGAAAAGAAAAAAATAAATGTCCTGAAGAAGGTGGTCCTATTACGAATGTACCACTGAAACGCGTCGACGCCCACAATAAAAGTTGTCTTAAATTTGGCAAGAGTCAGCATCACATTGCAGACAGGGAATTTGTATCCATGCTCTATGCTGTCTACATGTTTGGTCGAATTAACACGTAGAAGACATAGTGTAGTGTCTTTATATTTTCTCCTGTTTAGCGATATTTTTATCATTGCGTTTTTAATATTTGTGTTTTTTTAAATTTTGTGTGTTATATGAATTTGTACAAAAAAAATCCTTTTTGCTAAATAAAATATATTAATTATTGGACTAACTAGAGAACTCGATTTATAAGTGCCTTAATTATTGAGTAGTATGAGATGTGTGGAGTATGAGTATGGTAGGAGTATAAATGGTTGAATTTAGGTCCTATCCAAAGGGAACATTTCTTTTAACTTTACATATACATGTATACATATACACATATACATATACATATACACATATACATATATATATAGACATGGGCGAGCGATACACTGGGCAGATCAAGGGCAAGTGATTCTGGGCATCTGCCAACTTGGTTGACATCAGATTTAATCAGTTTTTCATATGTACTCATGTCCCAAATAGTACTTCCATGCTGATGGTTAAGTAGCAGGGGATGGGGAAGCGAGAAAAGATAATAGGGGTGCAATAACAAAAACTATTGAACCAAAGTAACACTGCACAGAATATTATCAGCAAAAGACTATTCTTCTGGGAAATGTCATCACTTTTTATCACTGTATGGTAATACGAATAGGTGTCACACTATTGGCATGACCCAAGCATCTGAGCTGACAGAAAACACAGTGGAGTGCCAGTCAGCAGAGAACTGAGCTGGTTACCACGAGGATTCCCATAATAGTGATGAGGACATGCCACTAGCTTCCAATCAATTACAGACAAGATCTCTAACAAGACAAAGAACAATCTGTGCAAGCCTAGGATAAGAATAGAACTCAAGTTTCTAAAATATGAGACTAAATTTATGGTATCCAACCCTCTACAAAAACAGGACAACAGTATATTGCAGATCAAGTCAATGATGTGAGGGAGTACCAGAGGAGCTCCCAGTGACAGTACATGTAGTCAGGAGAGGCGGCCTGCAATTGAAACCGAGATTAGTCAGGAGAGAGGAAAAAACACAGACCTGCTTAGAAACAAGACTACAGAAATTATCTGCAGTCTTTGTTCCTTGCTTTTTTATGTCCCCTCCCAATTATCATCTTGCAACATGCACAATTCAGAGATGGCGGCCACTGAGGAACATCTTAGGTCCAAAAGAGATCCTGGGAGGGGACATCAATACCAAGTGAAACAAAACGCTGACTGCAGCCAAAGAACTGTAAACACAAAAGTGAGAATGGAAAACTTAAAGCAAGTGACCATCTGCTACTAAAGGCTCTACCTTTAGAGATGATCTTCAAGCATCAAGAGAGAATAAATCACCCTGCCTACTGGAACAAATAAAGTGGTTAATGAAGCACTGGCTCCCTTTGAAAAGTGTGCTTGGAATAAAGGTGTGTGGGTACTAAGAGTTAAGGTGACCTAGACAAGATGATGGAATAAAATTGCATAAATTGAAAGATTATTATCTGCAAAGAGATGTGCATTTACTCTTTAATATACTCCTGAAATGTAAATTTGTACTGTAAAAGGAATAATGGTGTATGAAAAGTCATTGGAAAGAGAGTGGTTGTTTGGAAGTTTGGCATCACAAAACATAATAAGCCTCACGTTTACTATAGGAATGACATGCCCGGAAGAAAGTACAAAATATATATATATATAGCCATCTCTCTATATATGTATATATAGCTCTCTCTCTATATATGTGTGTGTGTACACACACACACACACACACACACACACACACACACACACACACACACACACACACACACACACACACACACACACACACACACACACACACACACACACACACACACACACACACACACGCGCGCACGCACACACACACACACACACACACACACACACACACACACACACACTAGCAAGCTAGATAGATAGATATTCTGCTGCTAGTACTCTGGCCAGAGTCAACAGCTGGAATATATTCAACATTGTTGAACACTGTGAATGTTGCCTCCATCTTAACCACAATGTAGCATGTCTAGAAGCATTGCACCCCGCCCCCACTCTCCCCCCATCAGGGAAAGGGATAGCTTAAATACCGCTGGGTAGGAAGAGGTTTGGCCTCTGTCTGAGGTTTTGGAGACATCAAGGCAGAGGTGGTCTTGCTGTGGTGGCTGAAGCAGCAGTATACTATAGCCATTGCAGATCCCCAAGGAGTCCAATAACTGCATTGGCAATAATGAAATGTAATTTCTGCACTGAAGTGGCACAAGATTCTTCAGGTGAAATGCCCGAGGCATGGGTCTGAGGGGTGAAGAAACAGCAAAGGTTTGGGATGAAAGATAGCCCTTGGGAAAGTTATGGCTAACTAGAACAGTGAATCAATGACTTCAGTCAGAGCCTTCTGCTTCACATCTAAACACGTCAATCAATCCTGCAGGCTCCAGAGTACGCTGATCTACATGAACTTTGCAGTAATGTCAAGGACGTCTATGCTGAAATTCACCAGTGTCTCAACTATTCAATCACCATAAATGCATACTCCATCTAAGTATTTAAAGAGGAAAAACCAAATTGGTGGTACTTGGTAATCTGTAGCTGATCATGAGTAAGGTCTGTGATCTGCTTTAAAGGGAGCAATCCCAGATTGTTGTATCTTCCAGTAGTTGAATGCTTTGGTCTTCTTGTCCTATTGAAAGGCAGAGCCTTATGTCTTGGGTATGCCACCAAAATGTGCTTGTGCTGGAATATTTCTAACAAAATGCGTTGCCCTTGGGTGCTCTGTATTGGTTGTTCACACTTTGACAGAAGGCACAGTGTTAGGTTTTCACCTATTTACTTAAGCCTGAATGAGGATGCGAAGCTTAATGGGGTGATAGATGTACTGGGAGAGTAGACGTGGAAGCTAGAGGATAAATGTCCTTTTAGACAGAGATACAGAGTTTAGGTTTCGATGGAGAGCACCTAGAGTCCCTTTAACACGGATTGTATATTCTCTACAACCTATATTTCAGGCTTTGTCCATGTGTGGATCTTGGCAGGGTCAATTATTGTTTTTTTTAAATGTAGAAGTCATGCAATCTTCTGGAGTGACCGGTGTTAGGAGGGCATGGATCTGGACATTCTGAGTTCAGGAGAAGGAGAAGGGGCAATGACTGCGAAGGGGGCCAACACAGGGCTTGAATTCTGCACCTGCTGATTAACCGAATCATCGTAGTGATCAGACACTTTATCCAAGGTTTTAACCTACTTGGACAAAGAAGCGCTCAAGGAGGGTCCAAGAAGCAAAAGAGTCCAGTGTAACTGGGCAGACCAGTCACAGAGGAGAGATACAAGAGTTTTGGAACAACAATCAAGTATGACAGCTAATTGAGGAACCCGATATTCATAAAGAGCCTGGAGATTTTTAATTCTCTGTTTTTAGGTACGTTTGGAACCTTCACTTTTGTGGTGCGAGGAGGCTTGCTACCAATATTTGTATTTTTGGCACCATTTCCGTTTGTGCACTCACTTTTAGATGAGCAAACCGAGAGAGAATGAATAAAATGCTCCACTGTGAGAAAGTGGAATGCTAATTGAAATGGATGGTAGTACTCTTCAAGCAATAATGGCACTTCCTAACTAGGTCCAGTTAGGGCTCACCAATTTAAACCGGAGCTCTACCCTTGGTAGCTGTAGCACAGAGCAGAAAGGCTTAATGTACAATAAATGTGTAAAGCATTACCAGTAGAAAAATGGATACAAAATTAGAAAACATGACAATAAAAACATCACATTCCAATTTATAAAAAAGAATAGGTTAATGAACAAATGGATACCAAAACAAGAAAAATCTGCTGTAGGGAACCGGAGATATGAATTTTCCATGTTTTAAATGTTTCTAGTGTTATATTTCATATAGGTACCCCTATATAGGTCTAGGTAACATCATAACTAGGCTTTCCTGTTTTCAGTTTCTATTTTTGGTAAATTCTGGTGGGCTTTTTTCAGTGTTTTCCAGTGATTTCAATACCTTAAAAAAACAGTGGTTACACATTTTCGTGCCATTAAAAACAACAGAAACAGTGTTTTTCCTGTGTTTATGGAACGTTTTGCTTTTATTATTGCTTTCTTTCTGCGATGATAGTGAATGGTATATAGGCAGTGTACTACAGTGTTTATGGGGTCCAAACAAATTTTTACAAATCAAACTTATTGTAGTACAACATACAATACTTCTTCAGTGAGTCTTTGATCAAGCGCACTCGCTCTTTCCTTCCCATGTAAACTGTCATCTGTGTAAAGGCCCTCTCAACATTGCCAATTGAGTCGGGCAACGTCAAAACAGCCAGTACACAATTTGCTAACTCTGGCCACTGACATAGCTTTCCATGCCAATACTGGTGCACCTGAAGATTGTGATTCTCTGGGACAGGTGCTGCAACAAATGCATTAAACAGGATGTATATGCCCTCAGATTTATTGAAGCAGTCAAAAATGAAGCAGCACTTATCAAAGTCCGTAGAAAATTCACCCTTACGTAAGGGATCTAGAACTTGTGCAGATTAGTAGAATGAGCTATGGGATGAGTCAGAGAGTAGTGGAAGAGAATATAATGAGAGTGGTATAGGATAGTGTATTGGAGATGCTGAATCAGGAGTAAAGAAAGAAATATAAAGATACATAGGTACATGGAAGGTATATATGTGTAAGGAAGGTAATATATCTTCTCTCTAGTTTGTTCACTGGGCTCTGTAGGGCAAAGAGAGGCTGGGGCTACCCGATTAAGCGTACTATCTAGTTTAGAAATTAGTGTGGGTGCAGAACTGTCTGTGCAGAAAATCAGTCAGTTACTGGGGTCAAAATGTCTCACACTGCGAGCATGAATGCCAACCCAGTACCAAGTATGGAAGCAAAGGCTCCGTAATGCTGCAGATGTGCCAATGATTGACCGTCTGCATCTGCTAAAACAGGAGTGTCCACCACAGGCTGAGAAGGCCAAAATCACAGTCAGATCTTCAAGACCTCCTGCCAAGCTGATCCGACGAATTTACATTAACACCAACCCAAAAGCACAAGTTACTAACTTGTGTAACGATATATCTGTAAGAGACAGTAGTTAGTGACAGATTCCTTACCTTAGAATATCCCCAGGCGTCAGGCTGGATCCGGAAAGTTTTTGCGTAGCAGTACCCTTGCGCGTCGGTAGGCGGCGTCGTGCGGCTCCGCGTCCGTCGTCGGCACCGCCGGGATGACGTCGCGGGCAGTACTTAGACGCCGCCCCTGCGCGCTGACGTCCGTTCTGTACACGACTTTCCGCGCCAGGAACGCAGAGCCATGCAAGAAGCTGACATAGGTGTCTGAAAAATACTAGGGCCCTGAAAGGGATGTCCTTAACCCTAGAAATCAGTTCGCAGAACGGGGAGGATGGGTGGGGCGGTAAGGAATCTGTCACTAACTACTGTCTCTTACAGATATATCGTTACACAAGTTAGTAACTTGGGCATCTGAAAGAGACACGTTAGTGACAGATTCCTTACCTTAGAATAGATACCCCAGCAATACCAACCCCGGTGGTGGGTCTGCGAACAAAGATCAGACGAGGAAGTCCCGGAGAACAGAACGGCCAAAGAAGACGTCTCTCCGGACTTGGCTGTCAAGGCAGTAATGTTTGGTAAACGTGTGCAGCGAGGCCCACGTAGCTGCCTGACATATATCCTGTAACGGAACCCCGCGGCCTAAAGCCGTGGTAGCCGCCTTTGCCCTGGTGGAATGGGCACGCAGCCCAACAGGAGGCTCCTTCTTAGCCAAAGAATAGCAGGCTTTGATACACAGTGACCCAGCGGGAGATGGACCTTTTGTGTACCGCCCGATCTTTTTTGGCGCCCACGTAGCCAACAAAGAGCTGGTCATCCACCCGGAACTGTTGTGTGCGGTTGATGTAAAAAGAAAGCGCACGTTTTGGGTCCAGACGGTGGAGCCTCTCTTCCTCTCTGGAAGGAGGCGGAAAGAAGGTGGGCAAAGTGATGGTCTGCCCAATATGGAAGGCAGTAACCACCTTTGGCAAGAAGGAAGGACGCGTCCGAAGAACAACCTTGTCTGGATGAACAGACAGAAAGGGAGGTTTGCATGAAAGAGCCTGGAGCTCACTCACTCGCCGAGCAGAGGTGATGGCCACCAGGAATGCTGTCTTCAGAGTAAGAAGACGAAGAGGACAATTATGTAGAGGCTCAAAGGGAGCGCACATTAAGAAGGTAAGAACCAAGTTCAAGTCCCACTGAGGCATTACAAACGGAACAGGAGGAAAGAGGTGTGTAATGCCTTTAAGAAACCTGTTAACCACAGGGCACTTGAAAAGGGAGGGCTGATCAGGAAGCCTGAGGAAGGCTGATATCGCACAAAGATAGCCCTTGATGGTACCCAGGGCAGAACCCTGTTGGGCCAGAGAAAGAAGGAACAGAAGAACCTCAGAAAGAGGGGCAGAAAGGGGATTCACAGCCTTTGCTGTGCACCATGCCACAAACTTGTTCCACCTGCAGGCGTATACCACCTTAGTGGAGGGACGCCTGGCTGCCAGAATCACATCACAAACTTCGGGAGGCAAGTCGAAAGGAATCAACTGCCGCCGCTCAATCTCCACGCAAGCAGGTGTAGACTGGACAGGTTCGGGTGGAGGACCGTCACCTGCTGCTGCGACAGAAGATCCTCCCGAAGAGGCAGACGGATCGGGGGATCGACGCTCATACTGAGTAGCTCGGGATACCAAACTCTTCGAGCCCAGTCCGGAGCCACAAGAATGACTTGGGCCCGGTCGCGCCGAATCTTCTTCAACACTCTGGGTAGAAGTGGTATAGGCGGAAAGGCGTACAACAGACCGCAACTCCACTCGCGACGAAAGGCGTCGCAGAGCGAGTGCCGTCTTGGAAATTCCAACGCGCAGAACTGCGGACATTGCACGTTCTCTTCGGTGGCGAACAGATCTAACCAAGGCTCTCCCCACTGCTGAAAGAGACCTTGCGCCACCTCCGAGTGAAGACGCCATTCATGATCCATCATGCACCTGCGGCTGAGTTCGTCCGCCCTGGCGTTCAGGCAACCTGCCAGGTGTTGAAACATCAGGAATATGCCCTGATGTTCCAGCCATGTCCAGAGGCGCAGAGCCTCCTGACATAGGGTCCTCGACCCCACCCCGCCCTGTTTGTTGCAATACCACATGGCGGTGGTGTTGTCTGTGAACACCTGCACTACCGTCCCTTTGACAGAGGGAAGGAATGCCTTGAGTGCAAGTCGGATCGCCCGGAGCTCCAGAATGTTGATATGGAGCCGGGACTCCGCCGGAGACCAGAGGCCTCTGATCTCCGCCTCTCCCATGTGACCGCCCCATCCCAGAAGGGACGCGTCCGTCACAACTGTGTGCTCTGGCTGGGGAAGGGAGAGGGATCTGCCCATGACCCATTGCCGGTTCGAGAACCACCACTGCAACTGTTTTGCAGTCCCCTCCGAGATCTGGACGTGATCGGACAGGTTGCCCTGGTGTTGCGCCCACTGGAACTTCAGGTCCCACTGTAGAGCCCGCATATGCCATCTGGCATGATTGACCAGCAGGATGCAGGAGGCCATGAGGCCCAGCAGCCTCAGGGTCATCCGTACCGAAACCCAGGATAAAGGCCGAAAGATCGGAATCATAGCCTGAATATCCCGGACTCGCCGTTCGGGAGGATAAACCCGAAACTGCGTCGTGTCCAGAACTGCTCCGATGAAAAGGAGCTGTGGTTGATGGAGAACCCCAGCGAGTGCAGGAGTTCGGCCGTTGTCTGGAGGTGGGAGACGACTGCCTGGGACGAGCCCGCCTTCAGCAGCCAGTCGTCGAGGTAGGGGAAGACTGGAACCCCTGCCCGGCGGAGATGGGCTGCGACCACCGCCATCACTTTCGTGAACACCCGAGGGGCGCTGGTAAGGCCAAAAGGGAGCACAGTGAACTGAAAATGCTCGAGGCCTACCGTGAACCGCAGGTAACGCCGGTAGGACGGGGATGTGGAAATATGCGTCCTGCAAGTCCAACGCTACCATCCAGTCTCCAGGGTCGAGAGCAGTCAAGACCTGAGCTAGGGTGAGCATCTTGAACTTCTCCTTCCGGAGGAAGCGATTGACGTTCCGGAGGTCCAAGATAGTACGCATGTCCTCCTTGTCCTTTTTGGGCACCAGAAAGTAGTGGGAGTAGCAACCACGTCCTACTTCTGGGGTCGGAACGCGCTCGATGGCCCTCTTGGCCAAGAGGGCCGCAACTTCCTTTTGAAGAAGCACCAAGTGATCCCCTGACATGCGGTGGAATTGAGGTGGCATGGCTGGGGGGATGGTCACGAAGGGGAGGGAGTAGCCCCTTCGGACAATGTCCAAGACCCACCTGTCCGAGGTGATGGCACGCCAGTGGTGAAGGTGATGGCGGACCCTGCCCCCTACTGGCGTGCTGTGCACCTGAAAGGAAGGACTAGGAGGGTTTGGAGGCCGCGGACGGGGCAGGGTTGGTGGCCTGACCCGCACGCTGGTTGCCTGACCCGCCACGGCGGGAGCCACGTCCTCGGCCACGCGAACACGCTTGCTGCGCGGGCATGTGGCTGGGCAGCGGACGTGACTGGGCGCCCCTTCCGTGGCCACGAAAGGGGCGAAAAGACGACTGTTGCTGAGGGCGCACAGCAGAAAGGCCCAGGGACTTGGCTGTAGCCCGCGAGTCCTTAAAGCGCTCCAGCGCATGGTCTGCCTTTGTCCCAAAAAGACCAACTCCATCAAAGGGCATGTCCATAAGAGAGTTTTGGACATCACCCGAGAAACCAGTGGTCCTCAGCCAGGCGTGACGGCGCAGCGCCACTGTCGTCGCAAGCGATCTGCCTAGCGAGTCGCGGTATCAAAGCCACATCTGATGGTGTACTTTGCCGCATCTCTTCCCTCCGCAATGGTGCGGGAAAGCAGAGTCTGGACCTCCTCAGGACACTGGGGCAGAACTTGCGCCACCGAGTCCCAGAAGGAGTGGGAATATCGGCCCAAGAAGCAAGTGGTGTTGACTGAACGCAAGCCAGCACTGGCGGAAGAAAAGACCTTCTTCCCAAATTGATCCAGGCGTTTGGATTCCCTATCCGGGGGAGCGGTAGGGAAGGCGCTTTGGGAAGCAGAGGCTTGGACCACCAAGCTCTCAGGGGTGGGGTGTAGAGAGAGAAACGGGGGGGGGGTTGCCCGGAGCAGGGCGATGGCGTTGGGCCAGGTTCCTATCCACAGGAGCCCCTGTGGTGGGCTTGGACCAGGTGCCCAAAAGAACGTCTGAAAGCGCCTCGTTGAACGGCAGCAGTGGCTCCGAGGAGGTAGCCGCCGGCTGAAGCACTTCCGTCAGGATGTTAGTCCTGACAGCCACTGTAGGCAACTGGAGGTTTAAGGCCCCAGCTGCTCTACGCAACACCGTTGCAAAGTTTGCTCCCTCCTCCGTTGCCACGGATGGAGGAGACAGCATGCCAGAGTCAGGGGAGGTGTCCAGACCACTGGCATCCCCAAGTTCCTCAAACTCACTGCTGTGTGAGAGGGTCATCAGACCCCTCCCAGTTATCTACGTCCTCCAATTCAGGTTCAAAATAAGGAGGAGGGACATGTGGGACCCAAGGTCCCAGCGGCGTCGGAGCCGGCGTCGAGCAATGCCGGTCCGGCGCCGTGTCCGGATCCGGAGAGAACCGGGGAACGACGCCGCCCGGAGCCCCGGGCGGCGTCGGGAACGGCACCGGAGACATCGGCGCCGGCAGAGGTGTAGTTAGGTCAACCGGCGTCGATGGGGGTTGCGGCAGCACCGGAGCCGGGATCGAGGGCGGGATCGAGGCCGGGGCCGGGACAGAGGCTGGTGTTACAGCCGGCGCCGGGACCGGAGTCGCCGTGGAAACCCCATCAGGGCCCGAAGGCGCACCGGGAGGACCTTGAGGCCCGAAGAGGCGGGCCATGGCCGACAGGAATTCCTGTATCTCGGCCGGAGTCGCCCGCAAACCCGGGAAGGACGGGTAATGCGGGGGCGGCTCCACAGGCACTCCCGGAGCCGCGGGGACGGTGCCGATAGGAGCCTCAGCCGAGTTGCGAGACCGGCGAGGCAAAGCCTTCGAGCGATGACGCTTCTTAGACTTTTTATGCTTCGACTTACCGGAGGAGTGCGAAGACTTGGACCCCGACGACAGATGAGGACTCTGCGACCGGCCCCTCGACCTCTCACGTGACCGGGGCTTGGTGTGGCGCGGAGCCGACTGCCGGACCTCGAGGAGCTTTCGAGACCGCTCTCGCAAAGCCTTCGGGTGCAAGGCCCGGCAGTCGGGGCACGACTTCGTGTCGTGGTCGCGGCCAAGGCAGTAGAGACACTCTAAGTGCGGGTCTGTGATCGACATCATGCGACCACAGGCGTCGCAGGGCTTGAAGCCGGGCATCCCTACCGACACCTTCGGAGTCGAGAGACTCGTTTAGAAAACAGTGAAAAATCACCCAAAAATTTAGTCAAAAAATGACTAGGGCGCGGTAAAAGAAGAACTGACGTCAGCGCGCAGGGGCGGCGTCTAAGTACTGCCCGCGACGTCATCCCGGCGGTCCCGAAGCCGACGACGGACGCGGAGCCGCACGACGCCGCCTACCGACGCGCAAGGGTACTGCTACGCAAAAACTTTCCGGATCCAGCCTGACGCCTGGGGATATTCTAAGGTAAGGAATCTGTCACTAACGTGTCTCTTTCAGATATTAGGTTGCTCCCGCTCTGAGCTTTTCTGCAGCAGCAAATCCAATTCAGCTGGACTTGGTGTAGAAGGTATCTCGCCTTGTGGAGCGCTCTTAGACTACAGCCTGCAGCCTTGCCCCACTAGAAGAATACGAGGTCCAAAGAAGTGACTATGGGCCAGATGTACGACCCGTTTTTGCATGCGCAAACGGGTTTGCGACCCGTTTGCGCATGCAAAAACCTCACGGGCCATGTACAAAGTCTATTTAGCGAGTCACAAATTATTTGCAACTCGCTAAATAGGTTTTGCGACTCGCTATTAGTAAGGGGCGTTCCCTTCCCAATAGCGACCGCAAAGCCATGTACCAATGTTTTGCGACCGCAATTGCGGTCGCAAAACACTTGCAAATTACCACTCTCTTCAAGAGGGTGGTAATGGAGTTGCAAATGGGAAGGGGTCCCCAGGGGACCCCTTCCCCTTTGTGACAGGCTCTGAAAATATTTTTTTAAGAGGAGGCAGTGGTCCCAGGGAAGCCCTATGAGCCCTATGGTCTCCAAAAGGAGGTGGAGATCACTCCGGGCAAAGATGAAGTAGCTCTTCTCCCCAGATAAAAAGGGGCCCCTCCAGAAGTCAGCATGCTAACAGCTCTTGAAGCACCAACCTGAGCTCCCGCACACAACAGACCACCCGTGCACCCTAGCCCAATCCGCACTATTGATCAAGCAACACAGGAAAATGAACAATGGAAATCCCTCAAAAAGAGCCAGTGCAGGCAGCTGTGAGGTTTCCGTTGTTCTAAACTTCCCAGAGCGACCTTTTCAGTACAGTTCTGTCTTGTACTGCTTTGGCTCCCTCAAGTGGCCAAGCAGTGTAAGAATGTGAAAAATCAGTGACACTCTGTTTAAACCGGGTCAGCTGATTTTTAGGCGGTAGGGTACTGTCGGGCACAATCGGCTTTAACCGATTTCCGGACAGCCTAATCATAACCCTTCACCTACATTCTCTCCTATAATACATACATAACGGATTTGAAGGACTGACCTTTTACCCAGTTACAATACTATACACAAGTACGTAGGGTTTTTCCCTGGACACTGGCCTCATAAATTATGCATGAGGATTCTTAGTTTCTTGGAATCACAGCAGGACCATCATCTCCTGCAAAATAACTGTGTATGAAGTTCATTCCCGACGTCATCCTAAGTCCGACACTGGCACAGCAAGGTAGAACCCCTGGGGATACCGTAGGGTATATAAACACCACATCTTGCGGAGATAAAAAGAGGAGATCACGACTTCCATGCCGACACACTGACGCGAGACACTGAGGTTCCTGCATGCAGATACTCCAGCTCGCAGTGGTCTGACATCCCTTGCGGGTGTTCAGCTCGAGACCAGAACGGGGTCCCGCAGGCGAACATCAGGTAATGGGGTTGGCTTCATCCTAGAGGGATTCTTGGCTTTACACCTACTCACATGCTAGGTACACTTAGGTACAACTAGTTAGGGTGCATTGTAGGAGTACGTATTTTATTGCCATGTATTATATATACTTGCCTATATTTATGATTTTAGCAAAATGGTAGAAACCTACCATCTGTTTACTTTCTTAGTGCTGCTACTCATTTATATATGCTACTGTCTACTGGTGATTTCAGTGCACTTATTTTACGCTAGAATAACGACTGTTCAATAAATACTTATTGAAAACGTCCCAACCGCTTATTCTGTGTATCTCTCTGAGAACAAGTGAGCACAAGTGACTGAGCGAAAAGTAAGCTACTGTTTGAACGGTCCTGAGGGATCAGGGTTGTCATGTTCGATAGTTGCCAAGAACTATTCTCTCCTTGGTAAGAGGAGGTTATAGTGGCATTGCGAGCTAGCTGGCACACAGGCCAACATACCCGGTGGGGGTGTCTGGAATCAGTCTGGACACCAGTCCCGCAGTGTATGTTGTCTAAACCCACAGATCCTATATAGGTCTTATAGGAACTACACGACATGGCACCGCCAACGTTGGTATGGGCACTTATTTAACAGTCAAATCTCAGTAGTTCAGTCGTGCTTTTCTCAGAGACCCCTACGCACATTTTCCCCAGAGACGTCTGGAGTAGGCGGGAACAAATCCGCCGCAGCTGAGTAGGAAAATTCCTATGTATTGGCTGTTGGTTTAATCAAGCTTGAAGGATACAGTGTTCCTAATAGTGCAAAACACCTTATCTCAGTTCCCTTGAAAAGCTTTACTTTCTAAAAATAATGACTGAACAGAGACGTAGATGAAGGAAATGCACTAAACTTCTCAGCCGAAGAAGACGATGCAGATGCAATCTACATTGCAGATAATGTTAGAAATGCGGTCACCCTAAAACTAGTGCAAAAACAACAATTGATGGACAGAATGCAGAACAATGTCAAACATTCACCCCAGTACAGAGATCTGGGCCTAAATCCATCGTTTTTTTGCTCACCATGCCATTCCAGTTTGAACCCAGCCATATGCAAATCAGTCTTGACCCTGTGCCTCATGGGAACAGTCCAGCCCGAACTGCCAAGCCAGGTCCTCCCTGGACTGGAAACAAGCATCCTAGGATCGGTTTCGGGGTTTCACCCATCTTCAGCCAGGATAGCTTGATTCCAGTGGCATGGAGAGCACGGGACCCACGTCTGGGCATACCCGTCCCACTCGGGGTGACAAATGCAAAAACAACAATTGATGGACAGAATGCAGAACAATGTCATACATTCACCCCAGTACAGAGATCTGGGCCTAAACCCATCGTTTTTTGCTCACCATGCCATTCCAGTTTGAACCCAGCCATATGCAAATCAGTCTTGACCCTGTGCCTCATGGGAACAGTCCAGCCCGAACTGCCAAGCCAGGTCCTCCCTGGACTGGAAACAAGCATCCTAGGATCGGTTTCGGGGTTTCACCCTCTTCAGCCAGGATAGCTTGATTCCAGTGGCATGGAGAGCACGGGACCCACGTCTGGGCATACCCGTCCCACTCGGGGTGACAAATGCAAAAACAACAATTGATGGACAGAATGCAGAACAATGTCATACATTCACCCCAGTACAGAGATCTGGGCCTAAACCCATCGTTTTTTTGCTCACCATGCCATTCCAGTTTGAACCCAGCCATATGCAAATCAGTCTTGACCCTGTGCCTCATGGGAACAGTCCAGCCCGAACTGCCAAGCCAGGTCCTCCCTGGACTGGAAACAAGCATCCTAGGACCGGTATCAGGGTTTCACCCCTCTTCAGCCAGGATAGCTTGATTCCAATGGCATGGAGAGCACAGGACCCACGTCTGGGCATACCCGTCCAACTCGGGTGACTGTTCCCATGAGGCACAGGGTCAAGACTGATTTGCATATGGTCAGGTCTAAACTGGGGTGGCATGGTGAGCAAAAGAATGATGGATTTAACCCAGATCTCTTGACTGGGGGTGAATGTTTTGATTTGTTCCGCATTCCGTCCGTCAATTGTGTGTCTTTGCTTTCTCGCCCTAAGTGCGCCAGGTATGCCCAGACGTGGGTCCTGGGCTCACTGTGCCACTGGAATCAAGCTATCCTGGCTGAAGAGGGGTGAAACCCCGAAACCGGTCCAAGGATGCTTGTTTCCGGTCCAGGGAGGACCTGGCTTGGCAGTTCGGGCTGGACTGTTCCCATGAGGCACAGGGTCAAGACTGATTTGCATATGGTCAGGTCTAAACTGGGGTGGCATGGTGAGCAAAAGATTTATGGATTTAACCCAGATCTCTTGACTGGGGGTGAATGTTTTGATTTGTTCCGCATTTCGTCCGTCAATTGTGTGTCTTTTGCACCCTAAAACTAGTAGCATATGGTGTTACAATTAGGGGTGGGCAAGTGACTTTCGTGATTGAGGCACACGAATCATATAGAACAGAGATATTCTATTCATGGATTAAATTCCCGCAGGCAAATGCACAAACGAAAACATTTCACTACTATGTAGAAGATGATATTCCAAATGAGTATAGTCCATATGAGGACATTGAAATTCCACTCACTTACGAAGAACACCTCTACTGGTTTAAAGGCGCCCTCCCCATACAAGAAATAGAGTAAGACTCGGTTCGCTCGGAAGAGACGGAGCAACATGGCCAGTTTTAGCGGTATACACACCACATCCCGACATTGACAATGCCAGGAGGAGACTTACTTGTACAGCATAAAGAATTAATAAGACTTTACAGAAACATGACAGTTTGTGCTGAGAACAATCACACTTCAGCCCACACCGGCTACACAACCAGGACCAGTCCAAACTCCTACAACAAAAATTACACCACAGACACTGCACGCAGTGATGGGTAAAATGCCCACAAAACGTGAACAAATGCCCTTCTGGATAGCACAAAAAATTACAAAACTGGAGGCGGGGTTTCCACACACTGGTCCTAAGGAAAAGCATAGAATACTTACTATTTGCTTGCCAATGGGGATAGCTCCCTCTATAGAGGATCGTACCTCTTGGGGCACAGTCTTCGCTGCAATATATACCAGGACTCATGGTATCTCTTCTTTAGCGGTAATACCAGATGTATTAAGACAAATACAGAACGAGTATGAAGCAGAGCCTGCTCTAAACGTGGGGATGAAGTAGTTAAATAACTTTGCACAGGCATCTGCGATAATATTGGCAAATATTAAAGGGGAAGCAGCATCAGTGGCAATACGCCAACGCCTAAGACAGTTCACTCCATTACAACAGGAGACAGAACTACCTAAAATAATTGAAACTGCCTATGCAGAGTTAGGTAGAGACAGTCTGGGAGCTAGACCTGTAAAACAACTAATGGGGAGTTCAGATATAGAACAGGCAAAGCAAACACCAGTTTCTTCAAAGAAGAAATGGGACAATAATAAACAAAAGAACAGATCTCACTCCAGGGGAAGGTCTCCTCAGCCGGAGCCCCCAGAAAGGAAATATAATCTTAGGAATAGAGATAACATTTAAAAACCTGACAGGTATCAGGATACCGATACTCGTTCCTCTCGTTCCTTTCAGGGTTCATCAAAAAACTGAGAGGGAAGGGGAATGGGCTCTGACGATGCTAGACAGCGCGGCAGAGGTAACAATAGCTCGCCGGAACCTGATGGAATTTCTGGTGACAGCAGAGTCGAGTGAGTATATCACGGTGGAAACACCTGATACTAGGGTGAGTGTCCCACACAAGTTACATGAAATATCACTCCAAATGGAGGGGGACAAGCTGAGACAAGTTAAGGGTCTCTTTTGGGAGAACCTGACTTCGGGCTATGACATCCTATTAGCGGAAAAATATAGGCCGCCTACTATTGTTATGGAATGCCCAAAGGGGGAAACTGTAATTTTTCCAGCTTTCTCCGACCTAGTCCCCGCACACCTAAGACATACATACGTGCAAGAGTGGGCGGTAGCCCTTGCTCCAGCATTATACCGCAACCACGTAGGGTGGGATGAAGAGTCACTCCACCACGTTATTCCAATAAAAACAAACCCAACTCCACAAAGACAGTATCCCATAAAACAGGAAGCTAAAAAACAGGTCAGGGAGATCTTAGATCAACTTGAATACCAAGGTGTAATTGAACCATACACCTCTTCAATTAATAATCCTTTGTTTCCCGTAATGAAACCCGACAATTCATATCGTCTAGTCTTAGACTATAGACACCTGAACTCATGTACAAAGATATTTGCGGTTCAGAATGCACACGGTGCCGCATTAATGAATAACATTGTGCGGAAAAAATACAAAACAACATTAGATATCTCAAATGGATTTTTCTGCCAAAACATAGCGCCTGAAAGCAGATATTTGACAGCCTTCTCAGCGCTAGGGTCCCAGCGTCAATTTTGTCGACTCCCCCAAGTGTATAGGAATAGCCCGGGGTTATTCTCAAGGAGGGTAACAGAGTTACCACAGAATTTGGATGAAGAAGCATTATCCTATGTAGATGATATTTATCTGATAGATGATGACTTAGAGGAACACTTGACCAGGGTGAGCACCATAATTTTGGGTTTCGCCTCTGAGGGCTACAAATTTAATTTAAAAAGAAAAAAAAAAAAAAAAAGGAAGAATAGCCCACCTCAATGTCCTATTTTTGGGATGTGAGCTTTCAAGTGAAGGCAATAGCCTGGCAGCCCACTTTTTAGAAAAGTGCGCACTGCTACAACCTCCAAAATCATGAAAAAATTTACAGTCCATACTGAGATTTTTGAATTTTGGCAGAACATACATTTTGGATTACGCAGAGAGAGTAAAACCTTTCTACGACCTAATAAGACCTGACTTTTCAGTTAGACAACGGACACAGGAACACCCGAATATCCTTCGTTCCCTACAAGCTGATATGATATCATCAAAACATTTACAGACAAGCGTAAACGTACGCAACCTGGTGATCCGTGCAGTCGCAGGTCAATCTGGGCACACTTACTTAACCTTTAATGAAGGCGAAACAGTACCAATTGCATATAAATCGCATTTGTACACTAATGCTGAAATGCGTTTTGCTCCTACAGAAAAAATTCTGACAGCAGTACAGGCTGCTGTAGTGAGAGAAAGAGCACTGGTTCAGGGGAAACGAATAATTGTCGTAACCCCGGTACCGGCCTTAGAGGCTGCCACAAAGGCAAGCATCCCAAATGCAAAAGCGTTACATCCAAGATGGATACAATGGGCTAATTCTCTCACTGCAACAGATGTAGATTACAGATATGACGGTAGTCTAAAAACACAAGCATTCCTGCAATATGAAGAATATCCTCTACCAAATGAAATAATGCCTCTAGATCGGTATGAATACATTATTTATACTGACGGATCTGCTCAACCAGCCATCGGGAGTAAGCAACAATACAGTGCAGCATGCGCGATTGTAAAAGGTAGGATGCAGGATGGCAAGTTCCGTCCAAGCTGTACAAAAATGCAGTCTCTCGGAGACTGCACGGCTCAGTTGGCAGAATTAAAAGCACTACTACTGGCACTGAAATACAGATCCAGAATTCCCCGCACTGATTGTGTGTGATTCGTTTTACTGTGTCCAGTCATACAACGAATACCTCCACTATTGGGGACAAATTGGGTTCAGAGATTCAAAAGGTGGCACAATCAAACATAGGAAACTATGGGAACAGGTAGCAGAGTTAAAGAACGAACTACCAAGGGCTCACGTGATACACTGAGTCATCAACGTGATGGCGTTCACGTTGAAGGGAATTAATTGGCTGATGAAGCCGCAAAGGGGGCAGTACGCACTGCGTCCGTAGCTGCAATCCCCCGTTCAAAAACGAGGGTAGACGGTAGCACAATGGTAGCTGTGAATGCTTTGCGCAATAACCGCAAAGCACTACCTAAAGCAGTGGTTCCCAAACTTTTTCGACCTGCGGCTCCCTTGACCTGTTGGGCATTGGCCGCAACTCCCCATTCTGTTCCTTTTTTTTGGGAAGGGTGGGGGATGTAAGCCCAGCCTCCGGAGTATTTCCATTTTTCTCCCTGAAAATAATTGGGATGAAGCCGATAAAGGTATTAGAATCATAGATGCAATCCTATCCACTCCACTACTGAGCCCCATGCAGTATCAACAACTGATTGGAGGGACACTGGGTTGTTGGAGAAGTGAACTGTCACTGCATTGTTATGTAGTGCTCTTTGAAGAGGTGTGTCTTTAGGACAGGTCATTCCTGAGCAGGGTTTGTGAGGCCCTGATAGATACAGGAATGTTATTTCAGACCCTCGGTGCATTGATAGAGAAGACTGCATCTGCTGTCTAGTTTTTTCTGTTTTTGCACATTATTGCCTCCAGTCTGATGACCCCAGGTAAACCCTTGTCTGGCTTGCTCCCTTTTCACTCTGTCCTCTTTAGGAGTGTGTTTTGTGGACATCTCCTGTCTGCTCCTTCCTAACTCCAGACTTTGCGTTCTCATGCATGCTGTCTGTCTCATGTCTTCTGTCTGGGTGTTCTTGCATCTTATCTCTGTCCTCATGCCCTCAGTCTGTTTTTGCCTACTGCCTTTGTGTCCTTGCCTCCTGACTGTGTGTTCTGGTCTCCTGTGTGTGTCATCATGCCTTCTGACTGTGTGTGCATGCCCCATGGGGAGGGCCTGGTACCTGCCAGGAGGGCTCAGAGCTGAGGGCTCCCATTGATGCACCGCAGGCTGCTCCTAGTTCCCAATAATGCACTCTCAGCATCTTTCTGGGCTCTGAGATGACGGGAGCATGCTGCCTGAGCCGCTCTCTCAGCTCCAAGATGACGATGACATCAGTGCTGTGCCAGCTCCTCCCTGGGCTCCTAGATGCGTCCCTCCCAGATCTCTCCCACCACACACTGTCTTTACCACTGTTTTTCCTGTCACCTTGGTTTGGCCACATTTTTGGAATTCGATTCTTTTGGTTTAGGACTCCACGTTCTGTTTCATCAGTGACATTAGTTTATTTATGGGCATTTGTTCTGACCTTTGTCCTATGTTTTTTGCACTTTAGTTTCTGGCCTTTGAGTTTGAACTTCTGCTTCTAACCAATTCCATTTGCTTTCGGTCGCTTATGGAAATGTTAATTTATTTTTAGAGAAATAAGCATCAAAATATTCACTTCTTCTTCTGCAATCTCAATGAACTCGAACATCAACCTTCATTGAATACTGCAGATGTCATGCCTCCCTTTTATGAATTTTGAACACTTCAGATAGCCTGTGTATATAACTTAGCATGAAACTTGTATTTCTGCATTAATTCATTTTTTTCAGATATAACTGGAGGCAAATACGGCCTGAGCATCGTAAATAACTTGGCTTTGACATTTTAACTGCAAACTACGGATTGAAATGTTTTTCAGCTGAGGGAGTGAAACTAGAGCTCTGTGCTTTAGAAAGACATGATTAACAGCCAAATTCATGTACATTCCCTAACTGTGTGTGCGGCGCCCCAGACTAGCTTTGACGGCGCACTGGGGTGCCGCGGCGCACAGATTGGGAACCACTGACCTAAAGTTTTTCCACTCAAGTACTCCTACAAGTTAGATGCAGACAACGTTCCATTTGCTCAGATTCCCGGAGTGGGGGATAGAGTAATACCAAACATGGATCGCAGGTTAGGTTTAATCTTGGCTGCACACGAGGGTCTGGGTTCTGCTCATACAGGAGTTACGGCGACAGTTTCTTTACTAAAACAACGCTATTGGTGGCCAGGGTTAACAAAGCAGACCAAAGACTTCGTCTTAAAGTGCGATATCTGTCAACAGATAAAAGGGTCCACCGTAGCTCGCCCAGCGCAGACACCATTGTTAATATCAGACAGACCGCTCGCGTGCATTTACCTGGACCACTGAGGCCCCTTACAATCTGATGGGGCTTACAAGTAGATCATGGTTGCAGTGGATTCCTGTTCAAGATTCTTATGGGTATGGCCTCAGCGCTCGGCTGGCGCCCGAACTGTTATAAAAGATTTGAGAGTCTTCATAGGGACATACGCAGTTGGCACATTACATTCTGACCGTGGCCCCGCGTTCAGCTCTAGGGCTTACAAGGAAGCCATGGGAAGTTTGGGTGTAGCATTGCAGTACTCCTCTCCGTACTATCCAGAGGGAAATTTGGTTGTGGAGAGGAAAAACCAGGACTTAAAGCAATCTTTAACAGCTAGGGTATTAGGCTCGGGTGGTAGTTGGTTCAATCATCTATATGGGGTCCAGCGAGCCCTTAATAACCAGTCAAGAAGCTCTCTGGGAGGTGCAACTCCTTACGAGGTCCTGTTTGGGACAAGAATGTGGGTACCTGATCTCGATTGTGAAGGCACAGTGGCGGATGAAAAACCATTTGACATCAATAAACGTTTGGCTGTTTTACAGGATCTGAATGAATCCAGAGCCTCCTTATGTAACGTCGAGACAAAGAAAAGCGCCACTGGGGAAGTCAATTCAGCCACGGCAAGACCTGCCTGGATCCCTAAAGTAGGGGATCTGGTCAGAGAAAAGATTGTGGACAAGAAAGAATTCGGGCCATCCTATCGAAAGCCTGTACCTGTACTGGCCGTTGAAGGATCCAGAACTGTACTTCTACCGCCTCTTGCCAGAAAAGAAAAGAGATTTGTCTCAATCGATCTGATCAAACCACACTATGTGGCCGATACTAAATAGTAGGCCTCGTGGGCTCCCGAGTAGCTGACGTCCTCCTCTCGCTACAATACAGGAAGTTCAAACTGAAAGACTCATAACATTTGAAGAGTCATCTTTACAAAGCAACGGAATCAATAACAATGCAATTGAACTAGGTCCCGTTGACACAAACTCTCAAAATCAAAGTGAAAGACAAATTTCAATTCAAGCTAATGAAGATGTCTACGTCAACATGCCTCAACAAGAGCAATCCACAAGTTCAACAAAACCTGCTGAGCTACCAAAGATAGATCGAACTGCATCTGGCCATTTCATCGACTTCGATACCTTTTCATTGGATCCAAGTGAACCTAAAACGACGCCAGCCCAAATTTTTCGCAAACAACGGATCAAAGACTTTTTAAACTTTATTAGGAAAACTTATTTAGTATCACCTTGGCTAGAACTTTGGATAATCACCGGTATTTTCTTTTTTCTTTTCTGGTTAGGATTAGTAATAACTTTCCACTTGCTCATCAATGGAACTTATCTTCAACAGAGCTCTTCAACGTCAAAAGTAAACTTAATTTTAAAGCCTCATGTTTCATCTCATCGTGAACAAAGAGACTTGCCCTTCGTGAACATATCAGCAGTTCCTATACCGGATGGTATAGTGTGGGACAAAGTAAATTTTGATATATTTGGACCGACCAAGCTTTTAAAAATTCCACATTTGTTTAAAATTTCATTGAACGATATCATCACCTCCAGTACATTTTCTGATGATTGGGATTTTGAAACGGTTAATAACATTGTCTGATTTAGAACAATCTGCCGCATTTTCTAGCACTGAAACGTTAGAGGATAGATCAGATTTTGACAAAATGTATTGTTACCAACATTATGGTCATCATTTCTTGCATAAATCTAGCAAACCCAGAAATCTTTTCACATACCACTAGTGGGAACATTGCCCTACACCACCGAAAAGTAGTTCAAAAACATTTGCACAGAAATTCTCATATTTTTCAGGGTTTAACACTTCTGACCCAACCTCGTACTACTATAAGGTTGCACCAATATCTGCACAGAAAATATGTTAACAAACACCAAACAGATTTACTCTGCTCCCTTTATCACCCAGCTGTCTGAACAGGGTTTTGACTTATGGATGGGCACTGTAGACTTGAAATCAATCCGGGGTTCTAGGGACTGGCAGGTCCAGGGGACAGAAGCACTGTTTAGAGCATGGCTCATTCCACAGCAGATGATTTTTCTGAATGACACTGTGCAACAGACTTCCGGTCTTGGAATAGTCAAGAATAAGGACTTGAACACACCTCAAATTCCAACACCTTTAAACACCGGGGGGAATTTTACATCAGAAAGAGGGCTTAAGTTGGATAACATATTGCAATACAATAGATCAGACCCCAATTGGAAGGGATGGTTGGTTTGGCCAACTGACACAAACAGATGTCAGGAAAGATTCAGGGGTACCACCGAAGGGTTTAGTATCCACAGACCAGACCCACGTTATGTACAACGTGAACATCCGTGGGTAGTGACATCATACAGTTTTGGGAAGTTGTGCCTTGATTGGCTAAAGACCTCAACACTACCCCAGGTGAAGCAACACTTGTCCTTACTCACAGAGGATGTGGACCTACGGTATTTTTTATTAGGTCCCAGAAAACCACGTCAGAAGCGGTTTTTGTATGCGGTCTATAACGAAATCTGGAAAATCTCTCAACAAGAAGCTGCAGAGAGATTAAGAGAAATAGAGTTAACCTAGAAAAGGCGTTAGCCGTAGTTGACAATGGTATGACTACATTAACATCCAGGATATATTCACTGGGCAACATTGTGTCTTCTGCTATCGATGTAATAGAACAGGATTTGTCCCTATTGCAACACGGACAGTCGCAGTTACGTTCTATTATTTTGTTAAGCTGGACGCTGCAGTCATTGAGCGCCGGTTATGTGCCTTGGCGTTTTATCAACATTACGTCATTATTTTCTGCATACAATCTAACGGAAAAACAGATGAAAACGGCACAAAGGGGAGCAAAATATACAATGCTGAGCATTGAGAAACTGGACAGGTGGTTAATCCACGGCCATATAACATTATCGGTCGCAACTTTTCAGTTTCAATATTGCCTAGAACAACAACAGGCAGACAGATATGAGAAGATGGGTAAGGAATTTATCAGGGAATCCTGGGATTTACCATACAGATTTCGATGCAGGAGCGGAACTAACTGCGAGAACGCCTTAAGTGGATCTCTCATATGCCAGGACATTATGCTACACGGGGCTTGTAATGGGTCTGTGGCGAACTTGTCCTGTCACTTGAGGGGTACCCCGACAGCTGTGATTAAACCGGTATTCAGGCTTCTCTCGAATGGGAGTTACTTGAAGCTGAATGATCAAGGTTGTTGTGGGATGCTTCCGGGCATCGCATATCTAGTCACTGTGAGCTCCAGGGTTACTTGCTGTATGCAAGTATTGTTTCCCCCAACACATACAGTCAGGGAGGCGCAGTTATGGCTTTTGCTAAATGCTTCCTTTATACGGTTTGATACTCTGAGCAGAATGAAAGCCATGCTTTTACAACGAACCATGCCCTTAACCTCCCCCGGGTGACTTTTGATCTCCAGATCGCAAGGTCCTCGGCTGAGATACAGGCACTTATACGTACAAACTGCCCTTTCCATTTCACAGAAATGGTAAGTCGTACCTTTAATATGTCCGATACGACGGGTATCGTACACCTATTTAAGACCATAGGTTCCGGACTGTCAAGCACCTTTCAGACGGTCCTCGGAGTTATACCAAACTTTATACACTCTGTCTTTGGAAGCATTTTTGGAGGGCTTCCGCCGATTCTGTTTCTAATAGCAGGAATCCTGATTGTTACCTTTCTGCTACGCAATGGACGTCCCAGCCACCAAGGAAGTAGCAACAGCTCTCCTGGAGCGCAAATACCGTGATCGCATGGTACGACATCTGGGTACACCTCGCCTACGGGAACTGAGCGCCTCTTGGTTCCTGTCATTTAGACCAGTCTGGATGGACTATGTCCTACCTGTTCTCCGATGCCTGTCCTGCGGAGAAGAATGCGTGTTGGACCTCTGTCTGACACTTCCATCGGTTGCGCCACCGGACGTTGATGCTTTACTGGACCGATAACGGCCCATGTTCTGCAGTGTCCTCAGCGCATTCCCATGTTATTGGCAGCATTCTTAGAGCCACCACAGGTAGTGTCTGCTCCTTTTGGTATGGACACCGGCTCCTCCAACACTCAGGCCTTGGATGTAGCACAGGCTGCCCCGGCATCTGCTGCAGGCAGTACGGAAGATCATCTGTGCTCAATTGACATTCTTTGTGAGGTGTTACAGGGATCGTAATCTGCGTATACAGACTGCAGCAATGTTGCGTCTACCAGCAAGGACACAAACATTTGGCATGCCACACGCTGGGAAGATTTGGCTTTTACCTTTTTAGAAATTCCAAATTGAAACCTTTTGACCTGCATGGCTTTCAAATGCTTGTAGTTTTTCGGACTATATAATTGGACACTTTAGAGCCACTACTTGAACGATTTTTTTTTGTAGAACACTTTTAAAGGTTTTTTTTAACGCTTTTTAACTTCTTTTAAAAATGTTTTTATTATTTGTTGCGTACAAACCTCTAGACACCTTGGTAGTACGCTGGATTTTAGTAATGTCGTCCAGTCGGATGAGGAGTGGGTGTTATATTTCATATAGGTACCCAGATATAGGTCTAGGTAACATCATAACCCTTCACCTACATTCTCTCCTATACTACATACATAACGGATTTGAAGGACTGACCTTTTACCCAGTTACAATACTACACACAAGTACGTAGGGTTTTTCCCTGGACACTGGCCTCAAATTATCCATGAAGATTCTTAGTTTCTTGGAATCACAGCAGGACCATCATCTCCTGCATAATAACTGTGTATAAAGTTCATTCCCGACGTCATCCTAAGTCAGACACTGGCACAGCAAGGTAGAACCCCTGGGGATACCTTAGGGTATATAAACACCACATCTTGCTGAGATAAGAAGAGGAGATCACGACTTCCATGCTGACACACTGACGCGAGACGCTGAAGTTCCTGCATGCAGATACTCCAGCTCGCAGTGGTCTGACATCCCTTGCGGGTGTTCAGCTCGAGACCAGAACGGGGTCCCGCAGGCGAACATCAGGTAATGGGGTTGGCTTCATCCAAGAGGGATTCTTGGCTTTACACCTACTCACATGCTAGGTACACTTAGGTACAACTAGTTAGGGTGCATCGTAGGAGTACGCATTTTATTGCCATGTATTTTATATACTTGCCTATATTTATGATTTTAGCAAAATGGTAGAAACCTACCATCTGTTTACTTTCTTAGTGCTGCTACTCATTTATATATGCTACTGTCTACTGGTGATTTCAGTGCACTTATTTTACACTAGAATAACGACTGTTCAATAAATACTTATTGAAAACGTTCCAACCGTTTATTCTGTGTATCTCTCTGAGAACAAGTGAGCACGAGTGACTGAGCGAAAAGTAAGCTACTGTTTCCACAGTCCTGAGGGATCAGGGTTGTCATGTTCGATAGTTGCCAAGAACTGTTCTCTCCTTGGTAAGAGGAGCTTATAGTGGCATTGCGAGCTAGCTGGCACACAGGCCAACAAACCCGGTGGGGGTGTCTGGAATCAGTCTGGACACCAGTCCCGCAGTGTATGTTGTCTAAACGCGCAGATCCTATATAGGTCTTATAGGAACTACACGACACTAGCACCAAAAAGCATAAAGCCCCGACTGCGGGTACTTGGTCCCACTAGATCAGGTCAAAGTCAAAATTTAAGACTGACTACAATGGAGTGCAGGTCAGATACAGGGACCAGGTTCGTCCCGGTAGAATGTTCACTTTCTGACTTAGTCAATTTTCTGGAGAAAAGTCCTAGTCAACGGATCGCAGTGCCAGCTGGATAAAAAAAAAGGGACTCGTCCACGGCAGCCGGGTGAAGCACAGGACCTCAGTGGGAGCCTCAGCTCTGGCAGAAAGTTCAAGGTTCTCTATGTTGAACGTGGGAAAACTCTGAACGGGTGAAGTCCAATGCTGCAGGACAGGAAGGTGTCAGTCATCGGGGTGCTGCTCGACATTGAACCGGTTAAATCCTCTATGTTTGGTCATAGAAACTTTTTGGGAAATATGGATTACTTTGAGCAGGATAAATCTGCAAGTTAAGTCAAACCGGCAGTTCAACCTCGGCATCGGTCCGGTGGCAGCCTGTGTTTTTTTTTTTTTTTTTTTTGCAGGGGTCCAGGACCTTTTGCACACCAATTGGGGGTTAGGACTCAATCTCCCAGATACCACCAGCAGGGTCCCGGGCAAATCCAGTTGAAACTTGGCACCTGGGGAGCAGGTACAACCTCTGCGGTTTCTCTCCACAGCTTAAACAGTAAATGCAGTCTTTCTTCTGTCTTTCACAGGTGCAGAGTTGTTCTGAAGGAGAGACTGACGGTGCCACTATAATGCCTAGCCTCAGCTGGTGGGGGAATCTCCGGACCACTCCCTAACCAATGGGGAAACTGTTCTCAGGGGTGTCCATATGCTCTTTTGCAGCAGTTCCTGTGTTTTACTGTAAACTATCCCACAGTGCTCCTCTCTACCTAAAAACAATATAACAGAACCTTTCTTGACTTGTGCAGATTTCTGGGCACAACTCTGAGGTGTGTCCTAGGGAAATTAAATCAATTCTCGTGTCGTCGCCCCCTCCTCCTCCCCTCCCCCCCTTTTTTTTTTACCACTGGGACTGGTGCCACGTGGTCTTACCACTGGGTGCTTGGACAACGACAGGCTTAGGGTTGATCATCTGGCACTGACAGAGAACGCCTCTTTAAAGCTTGTGCATTTTGTGGGCAGATCCCCCAGACCATCCTGTTAGGAGGAGGTAACACCTCCTTCCAGCCAAGGCCCTTTTGTTCCCTTTCCTAGGTGTCATTGACATCTCCTTGCAGGGACCAGCTGGCTGTCAGTTTATGGTGGAGGGTTAACTCTGAAAAGTGTACTAGAGGCTTTAGGGAGGAAAATGCACATAAGTTAGAATCCTTCAATCTTCGTTATAGCTATTCCTAAACTGACGTTATGCATTATAAGGTATTATAATGTAACCCTGTCCTTTTCTATGGTAAAGTCAGCCTTGCCACAGTGAAAATTGTAAGGCCAGGCCATTTCTACATATTTTGTAGGGCTCAGAGCACATACACCCGGCACAGGACAGCAGCACCCCAGTGTTCGGAGTCCATACACCAGCAAGAAGTCTATCAAAAAGGAAAGAGTGATCATGCAAAAAAGGGTCTTTTCTGACATACACAAAGTAAGAATATTTTGCTTCACTAGACTGACTCTCCGCTAGCCATCAGAAGGAGAGTCAGTCTTTTAATTTGCTAAATTGACCTCAGGCACACAAGTTTCCAGTCATATCCAGGGATAATACAATAATGACTACTCTGTTTTGGAGACTGTTGTTTTCCCACATATACAAAACCCTGAAGAAAAAATGTATTAACTGCAATATTTTGTTACGCAATGAACAGACTCCTAAATTTCTCATGTACTCCTTTCCCCACCCTTATACCGACCACCTTTGATTGAACGTCTTCTTTCCCTCATCAGCTAAACCCTGTAGAGTTCCAAATTTAAAATCCATTTACTTCATTTCCTTTGCTGCGGAAAAGTAGAAAGATTTAAACCTCAATGAAGAGTAATGTCAAAAAAATAAATTAAAAAGAGGCAATCAGACATCCTCATCTGACACAGAGGAATAATCAGGATGTCGTTAATTTAGGAGATGGCACTCGAGAAAAACTGTAAATTATTCATCATCTGCAGCACCTGCAAAAGTGTACATTGACAAGAATGGTCGATCTGTACTTTTAGAAAACCACTTCAGTTGCTGCGGCATGGTGGGAGCTGGGGGCCTGGAGGGTGAGAAAGATGGAGGGGTGGGGACAATTTTATACAGAAAGACAACCAGTCAAACTAAGAGGTTAAATACATGTATGCAATTTAAATTAAGAATATTGGTTAAACAGAAAGCCATGCTAGTACTATCCTAGTCGGCTACAAAGCTTGTTGCTACTGTTGTGCATTACCATGCCTGGTTACTGTGTCTGGCTGAGCAATGCATGTTTCTGAGAATAAAGCATAAAGAAACTTGTACTAGGACATAGTTTACTGTGATGTAATTAGAACGTCGGTGTTGGGGCAAAAGTCCTGTGCATGGCATTGTGAAGCTGTGCAAACATGCTGTGTTACATTTCTGGAAAAGCAGTGTTGTTTTTGACCCCTACGAACTCGACAATCCTATCCACCCACGCAACATGTCCCGTTTACTTTGTTTTTATTGTCATTAGAGCTTGAAGTGAGGAATCTCCCAAAGTAAACCCCTATTTGCGAGTGCCTACCGTCTTATCTAACCAGCATATATGGTACTGACTGTGGTGCAAGCGAGGATTCGGTTAAGGAGCACGGGTCTTTTCACCAGCACCCTATTGGTGTAAACTGTCTAACAGAATCACCCCCATGAACTATCTGTTCCCTCTCTTATAAGTGGAGTCTCTTGGCCTTCATCATGTCTGGAGCATGTATGAAGCGTGCCTCGACTCAATTGAGCATAACATGCAAGGAACAGAGAGAGAGTTTTTTTTTACTGTGTTGTGAAAGGACTAGCGCTGGAGTCTGTAGTGAGGCTCCAACAGGCAATGATGTGAAGTAAGAAGCTTATTGTATACGACCTGGCACGGTACAGCAACAGCGTTAACCTCACACTCTTACCACCCTTCATCAACTGACTTGGGATCTCATATCAATTCCACTTACTACCTGAAGGTTCTACATGAAATCATTCAGACAATATGCATACAGTCAATTACAATACTTAGTCAATAAAAACACAACGGAGTCTATTGGACTCCACATGGGTGTGCTTCACAAGAGGGTCGGTCTTCTGTTATTATGCAGGAATAGTGTGTTATTTTGGTATACCAGTCCACACTTACACATCTTCTGCCACCTTCATTAAAACATGAGTGTCTGCTAAGTGAATGGTTGGCAATCAGCCCCTTCCACCGAAATAAAAAATAAAAAAATAAAAACCTTCCCCCTTTGCTGTTCATGATCAACATCCCACATTGGGCAATTCAGAATCCACCTGAACCTGCCTTAACAGGTCTCAAGCGTAAAAGTCTGTAAATTCGGGACTCCGGAAAAAAAAAATGCTTCCATAAGACTTGAGGAGCATCCAGATATTTAAAAGGTAAAACCTCCCCAACTGGCAATGTTTGGCCACAAGATGATGAGTACTGGCCTTCACGGTCACTACTTTGTTCAATGTGTTGACTCAGGAACAAAGAGGTCCTGAGCACCAGTGTCATAAACGAATAAGATGGAAGTGACAGGAGTGAAATGTTTGCTGTGGGTGCCATCCCTGGTCTGGACTGAACCCAAAGTCAGACATAAGCTGGTGGGCCACTGGCTTGCTTGACTCATGGGAGAAAGGAGAGACATATCTGCCTGCATAAGGAGCTCACTGCACTTGTCAGGAGGAGTGACCTCTGTCAATTTAGAAGAACCTAAATGTGAACATCTCAAACACGGATAGTGGGTAGGAAGTAACTGGTTCCTGGCTCAGCTGCCCAGGATCACAATGGCACCCAGGGAGAGGAGCCCCATGTACTGTCTTCATACATCGAGGAAGGAGAATCTGTTCTGTCCCAGACAGTCCATATTCCTCTACGGGTGCTGTACTTACCTCCTCTACCACCCTCTGCGTTCTGGAATAATCAAGACTCCAACTCATGGGCCGAAGTTTCATTTTGTGGGTTCTATATATCACATCACACTTAAATTGAAGCCATTGGAATCTGCTTCCTAGCTGATCTAGTTTCAGAAATATTTCCAGATAAGGCGCTGGTCAATGTCTACTTAAATAAAATAGTCAATGGACCTTTGATACCTACAGTGAAGATTGTGGTACTCATTGACTTGGTTCAGCTTATTGCCTACAGTGACTCACTCAGGGGTAACATTGCTCAAAACTGGCAAAGTAACAAGTAGTCCAAGCATCAGGATTTATTTTCCTGCATGAAAATCATCTGAGAGCAGACATCTTTGAAGAACAAGCCAGAAAATCAGTAACAAAGTTTGCCAGAAAGCAGAAAGTGGAATATCCCGCAAAGTAAATGTTTAACCTCTGCAACCACAAGAAATAGATACTACAAGGTCCATCTGGGAAAATTTCATAACGCTGTAATCTTTAGGAACAAAATCTTTCAAGATTCTGGAGGAGCAATCCTTTTTGCTTGTTCATGACCTTATAGACACCACCACAACTGATCTTTGATGCACATATACGTCTTGCTAGTCGTATACGTTTCCCACTCCTGAAGCCAAGTCTCTTTAAGATGAGCATTATTCTCTAACAAAACAGCACGCTCACATTCCTTTATCCGTTGTGCCTTAGAAATAAACAAAACCACACCAGTGACTGCATTAAACCACAAACCTCATTTTCACCCTCATTTCTGGCATATTCAATTGACGTTTGCGAGTGCTTTTCTATTACTTGTAAAGATCCCGTAACACAAACTTACTCTTGCATGACAATTAACCACCGTAATATGGAAGGTATGAGCTTTCTTAAGCCTTTGTTGGTCAAAAATTATATAAAAGCTTTATTATCTAAGCACTATAAGGGTGATGATCACAATCAAGACCTGAAACATAGCATTCCTCAACAATATGACAGAGAATGAATTCAAGGACAGAGTATCTAGATGTTGCTTTTTTTCATGGCTTGTGCCTCGAAAGCTATTGCCTGCTCCTCAGCAACTGAACTTATGCAGGGACAGGCATCAGGCGTGGCATTCACCATTTAATATTATATCACATGACTGTTTTATAGGGTTGTAGCACTGATTACAGGCTCTGAGTTTCTAAAACATAATTTGGCAACCCCCATGCCACCATTACATAACCCTACCTTCAAAAGGGTTTGCAGGTGATTTTCCCCACCAAATTGTGGAACAAATGTTTCAAAACATTCAGGGAGGGAAGGGAAGAGCATTTACTGGTTGTTAACATAGGACATTGACTTGACTAGGTCATCTGTGATGCAATCCTTCCCTTGGAAAATATGAAATTAAATGAAAAATTAGCTTATAAAGCGCACAAATATCTTGAGGAGTCTTAGCCCCAATAACCAACAAACCCAGACAGAGAAGATAACAGAAGAGCCTAACCTATTCATCATTTCAAGTTGCATAGCGTTGTCGTCATGTAAGAGAAGGATTTATCTCCACCACCCTGCCCCAAAGACAGTTTCACTTTCAGAATCGCCGAAGTCTGTTCTAACAGATGATCGAAAATCACCCCTAGTACTATACCAATGAACCCTTGATGCTAAGAATGTTGAGCTTGTATTATGTTGAGACTTATGCGAAAGGCAGAGTGCTTTGAACATAGCGCTCTTCCGTACTGGTGGTCAGTGAAGTTCTTTCAACTCCTTGGAAACTGAGGTTTTCGGTATATTCAAAATAAGACTAACACTCAAATTCCGTGCTAACTGAAGACTATTCTGGGACACCTGGTTGAGTCCCAGATAAAGAGAATCACAGTAGTTGAGGCGAGAAGTGATGAAAGCATGAACCACTGCTTTGTGCGAGGGAACAGAAATTAAAAGAAAGATTTTTCTGAGAATTCTAAGGATGTTACAGCGGGAAGCTGAAACCTGGGCTGAACGGGTCAGCGAGTCATTTAAGATGACTCCTAAATTTGTGACTGATTTAACTTGCATAGGTTGAGTGACAAACACGAAGGGCCACAAGGAAATGGACCATTTAGATGAGGCTTTACCACGCATTAGGACCTCATTCTTTTCAACACAACTTCAGACAGTGGGATACAGATATCGATTTCATGCACACAGTTGTAAAACCTTGCGGCCCCTGACTTATTTGCTCTGGATACGTCTCACTTAAACTAAACATGAAATTTTCAACGCTTTAGTGTAATATCCTTGTTCCCCAGATTTTGAGAACCATATTACATCTCTGGATCTACCTTTGTATATCCACTAACCAGAACGTCACCCTAGAATTAAGTCATCCCTTGTATCATCTTAAATAGGCTGCTCACCAACATCTGAAACAGCAGATAAAGATGCAGTCTAAAGGATACACACCGCAATTTAAATCTCACATAAGCAGTGATAAGATGTCAAATTCCTCAGAGGATGCAACATCAACTCATGGCAGGCAGATGGAACATGTGAAACAACTGAGCTTAAATAATACTACTCCACAATTCGTTGATGTTAGACACAGAATAACTATCTACCCATGTATCATGTTTACATCTTTCTGGTCCAAGCATATCCTAAGACCGCCAATGGATTTATTCGCTATCACAAATGGTGAAAGCCAGTTAGAGTATTCCATTGGTTCATTTTCCCCTCTCCTTACTAATCTACACATTTTCGGAGGTACAGGTTCACTGGGAGTGACTGGGAGGTCTATATTTGTGCAACATTAGACTATTGTCACACTTAAGATCAGTTTTATGACGGAACTTCTTTAGCCTCCTCAGTTTTAAACACTGGTTGCCAAGACAGAAAAAAGGGTTTCCCTAACATGGCTACCAGATTTCTCAATTCGCTAGGAGTACCAGATATTTTTTACCATATTTAAGAGTGCCACTCATGCAGGATTTATGATTGATGGGGTGCTCCCATGTATCTAGTTGGCCTATTAAAAAAAAAAAAGAAACAAAACACACACAATCAATCTACTTGTCTCTTTTGGTGCCATTCAGTGAGGGGGCTGTTCTCATTATAGCAACATGAGCATAGGGTGCCCAGGGAATCAGAGTAGCAAAAAGGGAAAATCTTGAGTGATATCTCCTGGAAGAGTGATTTACTTAAAGGACAAAAGATCGCACCCATCAGTAGTAGCATTCTCCATCATATTTCCTGGAGGAGAGCTCTAGGTCTTCCTTGGAAAGTAGTCTGCCTGGCCACCTGACAGCGGGTTGATCCCTGCCGGATGAAGCTGCTCAGAGGAGGAGCACTGCTACAGCAGCCTGGCAGATGCACTGCTCTGAAGCAGAAGACTTAACTTTACACATCTGTCATCAGAGCTGCCCTGAGCTGAGGAAGCGCCCCACTATGTAATGCATGGCCCCACAGGCTGCACTTTCCTTCTTTACTTACACACGTAGACAGCGGTTTGTGTTATAGATACAGCAATATAAATTTGAGAAGGGGTGTTAGGCTGTGGAACGTGCACGTATCTTCATATCAAGCCTTACCTCGGGCATGGTGCAGTTTGTATTTTCTTTATCATGTTTGCGGATGTGAGAAGGAGCGTACTCTGTTGGCTCAGTGGATCCGTGGGTTGTCTGCGAGGAAGAGGGAGGCTGATCGAAGGGGTCTGGTCGGTTGGTAGAAGGTCAGCGCCGTTGATGTATGCTGGTCCTTCCTTGTGCAGGGCCTTGTAGGTGTGGTCGGGCATCTTGAACTGGCATCTCTTCTGAATTGGGAGCCAGTGTAGTTTCTTGAGATGGGGTATGAAGTGTGTCCTCCACGGGAGGTAGAGTACGAGTCTTGCCGCTGAAGTCTGTATTATCTGGAGTCTTTTCAGGAGGCGTGCAGCGAATCCTACGTGGAGTATGTTCCCGTAGTGCAATCTGCTGTTGATGAGGGCCTGCGTGTCAGTCTTTCTGGTGTTGACCATGAGCCACCTGAAGATCTTATAGAGCATGCTAAGGGTGTGGAAGCAGATGGACGAGTCTGTGTTGACTTGTTTCTTCATGGATAGCTTGAAAATCCAGGATAATGCAGAGGTTGCGGGCATGGTCTGTTGGGGTGGGCGGTGTGTCGAGCTCTGCAGGCCACCATGTATTGTTCCATGGCGAGGTGTTGTTCCCCAAAGATGAGGACTTCCGTCTTGCTCGTATTGAGTTTGAAACAGTTGTCCTTTATCCAGTATGCGACGTTCAAGTATCTGCGAAAGTTAGCTTTTGTGGTGGAGGGGTCTTCAGACAGTGAGAGGATGAGCTATGTGTCATAGGGATAGGAGATGATGTTGAGTCCATGTTATCAGACAGTGTCAGCCAGGGGGGTCATATAAGTGTTGAAGAGGGTTGGGCTGGGGGTTGATCCTTGGGGGACTCCGCATATGGTCTTCTTGGGCTCCGAGGTGAAAGGAGGGAGACGTATCCTTTGGGTTCTGCTGGTGAGGTACAAGGTGATTCATTTGAAGGCATTTCCTTGGATCCCGATATGGTGTTGTCTGTTGATCAGGGTGTGGTGGGAGACTGTCAAACGCAGCGGACAGGTCCAGGAGGTTGAGGGCTGCCATTTCCCTGCAGTCCAGGTAGGTTCGGATGTCGTTGGTGGCTGCGATCAGGGATGTCTCGGGTCTCGGTGCTGTGGTTAGGTTGAAATCTGGATTGGGAGGGGTACAGGAGGTTGTGATCTTCTAAGTGCTGGGTGATCGCTTTCTTGAGGACTTTTGCTGGATAGTGGAGCAGAGACACGGGCCAGTAGTTCTTTAGATCGGCTGAGTCGGCGGGGTGTTTCTTTAGGAGGGGCCGCAGCGTGTTTCCAGTCCTCAGGGAAGGAGGCCGCGGTGATGGAGGTGTTTATGACTTCCCTGAGCTCGTCACCGATTGACTTGCTTATGAGGTTTAAGATGTGGTGGAGGCTTGGGTCCGTGGGTGCTCCCGGGTGCACGGAGTTCATGATGGAGATGGTGTTTTGCCTAGTGAGGAGGTTCCAGGTTGTGAGACCGAGTTTGGTGTTTGTGTTCGTAGAAGTGTGCTGGTTGATGCTGTCGACGGCGAAGGGTTGGTGTCCGAAGTTCTTATAGATGGCAGAGTTCTTAGCGTGGAAGAAGTCAGCAAGGTTGCGCACAGTTCCTGGGAGGGAGTGATGATCTTGGTGGCTGCAGTATTGTTGAACTCCTTCAGGATGGCGAAGAGTTCTTTGATGTGGTTAGTGCTGGCTTCGATGCAGACAGTCAGGGCGTACTTCTTAGCTTCTTTCAGGAGGCGGTGGTACTGGTTTAAAGCGGTCCTGAAGGCAGTGCAGTCTTCCATTCTTTTCTGAGGTGCCACTTCCTTTCAAGTTGTCCGCAGTTGCATTTGGTGGAGTGCAGTTCCCCGGTGAACCAGCTAGCTCTTTTGCTTGGTTCTTTCATCTTGGCTGTCTTGGTGGAGGTGATGGCATCTGTGTATTTTGAGATCCACTGGGAGAAGTTCTTTGCTGATTGTTCTGGGTCGTGTGTAGTGTGTGGGAGGTGGGTTTAGCAAGAATAGTGCTGTGTGGGGCAGCAGCAGCCACAATTGAGTCCTTAGTGTTTTAGCAGGAGATAATGCTTTCTTGCAGGTGTTTTGTACACCTAAATCCATGCGAAATGTAATGTTTGTGTTGCAGCAAAGAATGCATAAAGAGCAATGCATTTAATGTTCTCATTCTTAAGCTATTTAGAATGAATGTTGTTATAAGCTTCACCTTGGAAAGTCAATGCATCAGCAGGGTATTAATGAGCAATATAAACTTAAACCAAGAGCAATGAGAATTGAATCCCACCCCAAATGTCCTGAGCCCCAAAGGAAGGCACAGCCATAGTAAGATAATCGCCCAGACAACAGACTAAATTAAAAAAGTCTAAAAGTTAGTTCTTCAAAATACATATATGGATAAAAATGCCACAACAGATTATGCATTTCTGGCAATAAAGACTTGAGGTGTTTAACCTTGAAAATTCATTAACACTTTCATATTTTTGCTACTGCAGTCAATAGCAGGCAAGGAAAAAATTAGGTACATAAACCTAAATTAATAGCTTTGACTGCATGCCAATTCAGAAAGGTGTGAGTTAGTCAATAATGACCTGGGTTTGACATGAATTTGGATTTATGTCTTGCCGGTTTGTGCCTCAAGATAATTCTTAACATCCTACGGACCCCCCCCCCGCCCCCCCTAGTTATGTGGTTTTCGCATTATCACTTACGTTCTTATACTCCTTAACACCAGTGGGAGCTATGCTACTGTGTGTATCACTCGATATACAGATTATGCCTCGGTGTCTCATAATATAATCTGTTTCTGTGAATACTTGCTTATTGATTCTGCTGTAAGGCTATGTTTCACAATGCAAAACTCTAAAAGAAATAATTTTAAAAAAAGAAGATCATTCTTAAATTGTATTGGCATCGAATTAACTGGCTTTGCTGCTTGACTTCCTCTTCCTCCTGGGAGCGATGTGAAGTGAAGTGACTGCATAGGGGCACAAGCACTATATAAAAGCTCCCAAATACATGCTTACACGATGCAATGTAAATGAACACGCCCATATGTTTGGGGCATAACATTCAATGTTTACACATAGTAGCAAGGAGTATATAGACGTTAGGAAGGAATAACATGAGAAGGTAGAAAGAATCATACATATCTAAGCTATCCCGCAACTCCACTCTGCCCTCCAACTCAAAAAACAGTGTCCCAATACCCACAAAAACCAAGCAACAAAAAACCGACTTGCTGAAGGGCATTCAAAGACAGATGCCTTTGACAATACTTTGCAGCTTTTGTTAAAGAAAAAAAGTTGGGTTACAAATTTGCTTCATTTACAACTCAATTCCAAAGAACATTAAAAAGCACTTAGCACTCAAAATAGGCTGATGCCTCATTTAAAATGAAATACAGAAGAATGGCCAGTCACTTCCTAAGCTGCCTGGATATTGAGGGGGGGTGGGTGGGGTGGATATACTCTACCACTCCTACTCGCCTAAACCAAGTTCTTCGGTATTTCTGCTCACTGTCTGAATCACTTTGGAATGTTTGTGTATTAGATTTTAGTTTTAACACTACTAATATACCAATAGATTCCGTCTTTTGAAAAGGATTGCAGGTTTGTAAAGACAAAATGATGCAGATTCAATAAAACTACACGGAAAAGAACTTCTGTAGTTTGTTGTTTGGAAGTCTTCAATCTTTGAAACAGTTAGACTCATGAACTGGAGAATGCGGGCTATTATAACAGCAGGAGGGCAAGTAAAAAAAAAAAAAAGCTTTTTATTTAACATTCTACCAACAAGACAACACTTGCGCATCTTTACTGCTGAAATAGATCTACAAATTGCACGCCAGGCGCCAAGGCAGGAAATCCCAATGGCGCGAGCACGAGAAGGATTTCCTTTGCCATATTTTAGCCTCTGGAGCTGGCTAGGAGCTTCCCCAGCAATTGAGGCCGTTTTTTCCCCTCTAAAATGATTATCGGCGTGCTGACGTCATTACAGAGAAAGTGCAATGAGCCGATCAGGTACGCATCAAACCAGGATCAATGACAGTCACCCCGCAGGACTCCCAATGGACCTTGGTTTGATGTGTACCTGTCCCGGGAACTAGGCCCAGCCACACAAATAGGGTAGCAATTTTATCAGAAAATGTGGAGGAACTCTAGATGGTGATTCGAGAGTTTATGTCACAGAAATACAAGGATATTGCACACTTTTAGCCAAAGTTTGAGGTTTGCAGGCCATTCTGGGTGAGAACACTTTGTGAGATCCATGCAAGGCACACCACCCTGGTTTTCCATGATTGCCTAGTTTTCAGAAATGTCTGGCTTTGGTAGGTTTCCCTGGGAGGCCAATGAGCCCTGACCCAAAAATAGCTTTCCTCATTGCCACATCAGGTCATTTTTGTGACCGGAATTATTGAAAATGTCTCAGCATTGTGTTTTGGGCCCTTTCTTGTTGCGTACACTAGGCTTACCCACACAAGTAAGGTACCATTTATTAATAGGGAAACTTAAGGAAATGCTAGGTCATAGGAAATGTGTGGCTCTCCACAGATTTCAGAACTTTCCAGTACAGAAATGTGAGGAACATTTTTTTTTTAGTCAAAGTTTGCAAGAGCTTCTGGGTAATAAAATCTGGTGCGAGTCACAAGTCATTACACCCTGGATTCCACCGCGTGTCTAGTTTTAAAAAAATGTGCAGGTTTGCTAGGTTTCCCTAGGTGCCAGCTGAGCTACGGCCCAAAATCTACAGCTACCCACATTGCAAAACAAGGGTCAGCTTCCAGCAGAAAAATGTGATGTGTCCATTATGCATTTTGGACTCTTTCCTGTCGTGGGCACTAAGCCTACCCAACACAAGTGAGTTGCCATTTTCATCGGGAGACTTGGAGGAATGCTGAGTGGTAGGATATTTGTGGCACCCCACAGATTCCAGAAGTTCTTCCACAGAAATTTGAGGAAAACGTGCATTTTTAGTCAAAGTTTGCGGTTTGAAAGGCATCTGGGTAGGAAAACATGATGAGCCACACAAGTCACCCTACCCTGGATTCTCCTAGGTATCTAGTTTTCAGAAACCTACAGGTTTGCTATGTTTCCATAGATGCCAGCTGAGCTAGGGCCCAAAATCCAGAGCTAACAGCATTGCAAAAAAAATTGTAAGTTTTCAGTGGAAAAATGAGGTGTCCATGTTGCTTTTTGGACCCTTTCCTGTCTCAGACACTAGGCCTACCCAGACTAGTGAGGTACCATTTTTATTGAGTCTGGGAGGGTGGGGGACATATAATAGTGGAATATTTGTTATTACCAAGTGTATATCTCAGCATCTGTGCCTTCCAAAAGTAAGCCAGTGTGCAAGAAAGACGACGTTTAGAGAAATCCCATCGGAATCACATGCTAGTTATGGGGACCCACAAATTTAGAAATGTACAAAAAAAAAAAACTGTTCCTAAACTCTGTATCTGGTCTCAATTTCAGAAAATATATTGATTTCACTGACACCCATTTTTCATTCTTTATATTTTACCAGATGAATTACTCTATATCTGGTACACAATAAAAATCCATTTTAAGATCTACCTCAGTTGTTTGCTCCGAGTACCTCGGGCCTAGGAAAACATACAAACTATATATATCCCTGCAACCAGAAGTGTCTATCGGACGCAGTGGCATATTTCTTTTGTAAATCAGCCATCGTGACAAGCAGTTATAAAAAAAAACTGAAGGAATGGAAGTTTTTTCCTACTCATTTTCAATGTTTTTTTTAATCCAATGGTTAATTTCTTTGGGAAAATCTTGATGGATCTACACAAATGACCCCTTGATGAATTAAGAATTGTGTCTCCTTTTCAGAAATCTATAGTTTTCAAGGATTTCCCACTGGTTTCACAGCAGTTTCCACTACAAATTGGGTTGAAAGCACAAATATTCAGAAAAAATAAAACTATGGTTGGGGGTGGGGGGTGTACGGTGGTAGAATAGGTGTTTTGATTCAGTTCTGCATGTTCCTGAAAGTTGGGAAGATGACTTTAGCAAAGCATACCTATGGCTGATGCCATTTTTTAGGAAAAAAACAGACTTTTTTTACGGAGCACTTTTTTCCTATTTTTCCCCCAAGAAACAAACCAGCTATTGTTTTGCCTATTTTTTCAGTCCCCTGCAGGGGAATCCACAAACCCTGGGTACCTTTAGAATCCTCAGGATTTTGGAAAAAAAGGAAGCAAATTTGGCATGCATACCCATGTAGTGTCATCTCCAGCCTGGGTTCCCACTAATGCCACACACGGAGCTTATTATAACACGTCTTCATTCGTTTGTGTGTAACCGCCGACTCAACATACTAAACCTGAATTCACTTCATACCGCCCTAACACGTCACAGTTCTACGGAGTCCATCAGAAGCTAAACGGGTTCAGTCATTGCTAACTCACACCACACAACATCTCCCCCTCTGTTAAATAAAAAAATTTAAAGGTTTACAAATATATACAATCATAGCCCTTCGACGATCCTTCGGGCGCTCTGATCACTCGTCTCGACCGTGTCTTCGGAAACTGGGGACAGACAGTAGAAGTGTCCATGATCTTCGTTGGCGATGTAGGAACAGCAACAGTCAGGGAGTCTTCAATTGTCCTTTCAGCCCCAGTCTCTACATTGACATCAGTGCATGACGAGCAATGAACCACATGGCGGAAATGCAAGGAATCTAGAGTAATGGACTTCCCAGGACATTGGGGCGTCACCATGGGTCCTCGGCTGGTCACAACATGAAATGGCTCAGCTTCGAAGTGAGCATCAGATTTTCGTTTTCCAGACTGACAAGCACTCGATCTCCTCTAGTAAAAGTAACGTCTTTTGCATGTCGACGCATGTCTGCATAGGCCTTCATTTTAGTTTTATGATCCAAGTCTCCTATTCGAGTTTCTTCCTCAGTACTTGATCTTCTGTTGGTCCATTGAGGTAACTTGGTCATCATGGCGCTCCCGAACATCATGGTTGCAGAGCTTTCACCTGTGGTCGAGTGACTCGGGTTGAACGGTAAGCTCAAAGAGTAGAATTCAATACAGTTTTAAGATCAAGCTTTTTCAATACAGCACGCTGAACAGCTTTCTTGAGAGTACTCATGAAACGATCGACAAGGCCATATGTCTATGGCCAAAGAGGTGTGCTCTTCTGATGCTTCACATTAAGATGACTGGGAATGTCTCTGAATTCTCGACTGTTGAAAGGTGGGCCATTGTCAGATTTTAAGATCGCAGGAACACCCCATGTTACGAAGATGCCGTCTAATCTCTAAATGACCCTTTCTTGAGTGACGGATAAGATCTTCTATCAATGGAAAACAGGAGTATTCATCAACAATCACCATCAGGTGATGTCCATGGTCAAGAGGACTGAAAAATTCAACGGCAATTCTTTGTCATGCATGCTTTGGCAACTCTGACATGTTTAAGGTGTGCTGAGTGGTTTTCGATGAGAGGCAGTTGCATAGATGACAGGCATTCAATTTTCTTTGAACTCTCATCAAGATGGGGAAACCAGACTGTCAGAGCTCGTTCTGTAGCAACGTTTCCACAATGTATTTAATGGGCCATGTCAATTATCTGTTGTCGCAAACTCTCTGGAATAACAATTCTTGAAATTTTCAGGATAACTCCATCTTGAGTATTGGACAGTTCATCTTTGAAATTTTTAAACTACAGGTATTCATTGTCAGGGGTCGAGTGTGCTGGTTCCAAGACTGATGTGTAATAATGTCTCTCAGTTTTAACATGTCACTATCTTGACTTGTGGCAGTGACAATTTATTCCAAGGAAATGGCAGATGGTGTGCTTGATTTTACAATGAAATTTATGTAGGCTTCAGGCGTCTTGGAAGGGGTACCATGGCACTGTAGAGTCACTCGTGAGAAGTACTCCACAGGGTTTTGATCTTTCCCTGGACGGGGCACGAATGTGTAGTTGTATTCTTATAATCATGGACCCCAATGTTCAATGCAAGGAAACGTTTTGGCCTTTGGATTGCCAAAGATGATCAACAACGCTTGATTATCCGTTACAAGAGTGAAAGGCTTTCCATATAAGCATACGTGGAAATGTTCCTAAGCCCACACCACTGATAAAATGTCTCTTAGGTTGTGAATAAGCGTGTTCAGTTTTTGACAAACTTCTGCTTGCATATGCCACAATAGGTCTTTGAGCATCTGGGTGTCCGCTATGCAAGGAGTGCACCTAACCCAACTGGGCTAGCGTCAGCAACAACATCTGCATGAAGTTTTGGATCAAAGTATGCCATTTCAATAGCATTTTCAATAGCTTGTTTGATTCTCTTGAAAATTTGCTTGCATTCATGTGACCAATTAAATGAAACCTGCTTTTTCGTCAAGTCTATCAAAAGAGCACTTAGGGTGGCAAAGTCTTGTATGTATCTAGCGCAGTAGCTGGCCATGCCAAGGAATAAACGTAACATGGAAACATCTTGTGGGGGACTGGCAGTTGACAAAGCTTGCACTTTAGCTGGATCGAGTGTCATAGTCCCATCAGAAAAGATATGGCCAAATATTTTTAGCTTCGTCTTATGGAACTCAAAATTATCGGCATTCAAAGTCAAACCTGCATCTGCAAGAAAACACACTTGGGTGAAAGAGCTTTATCGTGCTCATTCTGTGTAGCTCTGAAAAACAATATGTCAACACTATAATTAAACGCATTAATAACAGGCTGGATGATATGTTGAATGACATCTTGAAGCAGCTCTGCAGCTGATGACACACTGAAACGTAGTCTTTTGTGTCGGAACAGACCATTATGTATAGAAAAGGTTATAATGTACCTGCAGCTCTCCTCGAGTTCCACTGATGATATCCTTTATTCAAATCAAGGTGCAAGAAGTCCTTTGCACCATTCAATTGGGTTACGTTGGAGATGTGCGAACCTGGATATTCTCGTTCAATTGCCTTGTTCCCTTGACGCATGTCAACGCAGATGCGTACAGCTCCTTCATTGTTCTTTTTGGGCACTGCCACTATGGGAGAAACCCAGGGCGTTGGACCAGTGGAACGTTCAACGATGTCATGTTTGAGCAATAATTAAAGTTCTTTTTCAACAGTTTCCTGTAAATGAAATAGTTTGTCTGCGTCTTTGAGCAAAAGGATTAACATCCTCATCAATGTGCAGTTGTTCTTTCATAGTCTTGAGTTTTCCAAACCCATGAAACAAGGAAGGGAACTAACTTACTATTTCGTGATGAGTATTTATGTTATAGTTCACTGATATCCATCCAATATCAGCAGCTGTGCTGAAACGGAGTACACAGGCCCTTGATGCCGTACCTTGAAGTACATGAATGGGTGCTGGTACTTTCATTTTCTTGTGTTTTATCGTGGCTTCAAATGATCCTGGACTTTTTAATGGCGTTGTTGCAGCCAATGTATACACTTTAGTTTTCAATGACGTAAGTCGTGGCAAATGGAGATAGTTCATTGTATTTCTCCTCAGGCATTATGTTATAGACGCACCTCTGCCGATAATGAAAGGTACTGAGCAACTGTTTACTCTTAGTGTAATCTTCAGGCAATGATTGAATGACTTTGGTGCTTTTTCATGTCAACTTTTCTTTGACTTTTATTTTTCTTCACAAGCGACCAGTCAAGCATGCGCACAGTTTCCTGAGGTAAACATCGACATTGCACAACCATCGTCTTCACTTTCACTTGATGTATATACTGAAGACGTTTTTAACGATGATATAGATGACGATCAACTTCGTTTGGTGTTGATTTGCCTCAATTGGTGTGGTCGCTTCTGAAGCATTATGGCAGCCATTTTGTCTTCGCGGCGTGACGGTATGAAATTGCATCACCTCAAGGCATTTTATTTAGGACTCCTTTTACACCTTCATCAGCTGGATTTTTAAGGTACTTGATAATCTTCTTGATATTTGTTTCTTCTAGCGCATCAATTAAATCATCAAATGTCTCAATCTAAGCAGTTCATCTGTCACCAATATTCAGCTTTTTGGCGGTTTCGAATGGTGGTGGTTTCAGGAAGGCGGCGGCAGCATTATAACCATTTGTGGAACTTACTGGTGTAGAAAGTAGTGTTCTTTCCAACGCTGCTTGGTGATCTTGTTTATGCAAACCATCTCCGAGTTTTAGTATACTTCTCTTGTGGGCTTAAAGCCATCCCCCTGCTTTTGATTTGTTTGTGTCTTTTAAAACTCCTTGCTTGCTAGTGGTCAATTCTGCCTCTTTGTCCCTCCTTTTCTCTTCTGTTCCTCCCAGGCAGCAGGGACTAAGTACGGTCTCCTTCTGCTATGGTTCTTTATAAGTTCTTTGAGGGACTATTTTTTTCTTGGTTTCCTATTCTCTCACTGTTTGCCTGTGTTCAGCTTTGGCGCCGTAGCTGTTAACAGTTAAGTATAATTACGGCCTGAATAAGGTGATAGAATCTCTAAAACGCTAAGTGGCATTTTGGAACACACTGCCGTTATCACTGATGGGGAGGGTAGTTGTGGCAAAAATGGTGGTGTTGCCCCGCTGTCTCTATGCTCTCCAGAATGCTCTATGTAATATCCCTGTGCTGATCTTTAGACCATTAAATTCACTGCTGGTCTCGCTATATTGGGCAGGGAAACGCAGTAGGGTGGTGTTGCAAACCTTGTCCAGGAGCTACGAAAAGTGAGGCCTTGAGGCACCCAGCCTAGAGGTATACTACTATGCGGCACAGCTGCAGCACGCAGCCCAATGGATGGACGAGGGGGACAACTGGGAGAAGAGGATGTTGAACTGGCGGGTGCAGCCGAAAAGTCTACCTGTCATTTTAATGGAAGGGGCTGGAGTTTCTGCAAATTTGCCATATGTTGTTAAGCAAACAGCGTACATGGGGCAGAAGTTTGTGAAGCGTGTGCTACGCCATGCACAGTTTCACCGGGAATTGAATCCTTGGATCCTGGCACCAGTACGGAAAATGGTAGAAAGTATGTCATTTCAGGCCTGGAGAGACGGCGGATGCCAGGTATTAGCAGATCTGCATATGAATAATACTTTTGTCACCTTCAGACAAGCATGTGACGAGTTTGGGTTGGGACCAGGGCAATACTTGCAATATGCGGGTCTAATGGAACTGGCTAAAGTGACTTGCCCCACATAGCCACAAGGTCTGGAAGTAACTGAGACACTAGATATTTTGCTTACATGTGGGAGTGGGCGACGCCTGGTATCATTGCTGTACAAGGCCATGAGGGCAGACACAGAGGCTCCTCTCCTTCCTTAAGGCACGGGCATCATGGGAGGAAGATTTGCGGACTCCCCTGGCAGACGGGGTTTGGAAGGGGGCCTGCTCCTTGAGTAGGGTGGTATCCTGCAACGCGCGTCTAAAACTCATACATTACAATTTTTTGCAGCGGGTGTATACGACTCTGGTTAGGCTGCATCATATTGACCCTAGCCGCACCCATAAGTGCCCAAGGTGTAGCGCGGTTCAGGTGGGCTTCATGCATTTGGCATGGGAGTGTGCAGATGTATATGCATACTGGGAACGGGTAGTGGAGAGAGTGCATGCGGGTACTGGTGTGCGGATTGAAGTTTGTCCTCTACATAGTCTGTTAGGACAGGTTCCAAGACCCCAAAAATAAAAAAATGGCGATTAAACATGTTGCAGTTGGCTATTGTACTAGCCCGCCGAAGGGTCGCCATAGTATGGATGAGTAACGTTGACCCAATAATGGCAAGCTGGTTGAGAGATGTGCGGGAGGGTCGTTAGCAGAAGAGATACACGTGAAGGCGAGTAGAAAGGACGAAAAGGTAGAGGAGGATATTAGCTGTTGGAGAGAACTGTGTATGGAGCTACTCAATCTAGCGGAGGTAGTAGACCTGAACAGTGAGACTGACAACACTAGTGACAGCGAAACAGCAGGAGTGGCCTAAGCAGTACCTGAATACAGCTTTAACTGAACTCAGTTGGAATAACCCGAATCAACTACGTTAGAGTAGTATTGTTGTGGAACTTGAAAAATGCAAAAAAAGGTTTTGTCAGTAATGCTATGTGTCACTGTGAGCTATAAAGGATAACATCTGTATTGATTATATGCTGAACTTGATTGTGCCCATTCACACTGTACTTGTCATAATATTGAAAATAAAATTCTTTAAAAAAAAAAAGTATAATTACGGCCTACCACCTTCTCTTAATGCCACAGCTTTATTGCTACCTCCCGCGCCATGCCTGTATATTTTTTTTTTTATTTACATTATTGCATGTCCGTCAGTTGAGCTTGTTTTTGGTAGGGTGTTCATTTGGTTTGGACTTCTTTTTAATGGGGATTGGGCTTGTTGAAATGCTCTTGGGCCACTGGCTTGAAAACAAAGCGCTACCACACGATGATGCTTTATTACATTAAAAAATCATCTGCATCATAACAATTAAAGCTAGGTGGGGCGCGGAAGTTTGCCGTACTAAAAAGTAGAGAACAGAAACAAGGGAGACCCTACTCAGACGGAACCCGGTGATTATAGTATGAACAGAAACAATGGTTCCTGTGGGACAATGTAAATAATAATGATACTGGTATGCGCAATCGCAGTGTAGGTAAGGGTTAGGTCGATATCCAAAGGAGAAAAACCATATACAACTCAATATTTGGTATACATAATAGTTGTTTATGTAAATATAAATGCAACTTTTTAAGAAGAAACAGTGCAATGTGTCCCCAGTGAACATGGAACCTAAAATTGTAGTGACATATTTGTGACCAATACATTTGGTTTCCAAAAGTTATAAAAGTCTACCATCTTAAGTGATTAGTAGTAGAGACAGCGTCCTTATGTAATGATAGGCGCTGATGAATGGTTCGCTTTGCTTGTGTCGACGGCGTTTCAACCCCTAAGAGGATACTGGGTCTCTTCAGGACCTAATAATGTAGGGACATCTGAGGCGGAGGATAAACTGCCAGCGTGATCGAAGTGCACCACACGGAAGTGAAAAGTGAAAAGGGAAGGGTATTACTCACATGGGACCCAGCCGGGCACCCAGTGAGGGGAGGGGGAGCTGACAGGAGAAGTGAAAGCGCAGGGTTGCGCAGCTGGATGAGAAGGGAAACACGACAATCCGTGTAATCCAATGTGGCCTCCGGGGCGGAGAATGCAAGGGGTCTGCTTTTCCAAAGAGATGTATATGCTCCAGGTATCGGTAGCAGACAAGGAATAACAGCACACGACGATCCGTGTACCTGTGTAATTGGTCCGCATCCGGAAGACAATGACACGTCCAGCCGCTACGTGTCGTATAACGAGTGGAGCTTGACGGAAGCGGTTCCCTCCAGATGAGTAGCTGCTGCACGTGTCAATGTCTTCCGGATGCGGACCAATTACACAGGTTCACGGATCGTCGTGTGCTGTTATTCCTGGTCTGCTACCGATACTTGGAGCATATACATCCCTTTGGAAAAGCAGACCCCTTGCATTCTCCGCCCCGGAGGCCACATTGGATTACATGGATTGTCGTGTTTCCCTTCTCATCCAGCAGCGCAACCCTGCGCTTTCACTTCTCCTGTCAGCTCCCCCTCCCCTCACTGGGTGCCCGGCTGAGTCCCATGTGAGTAATACCCTTCCCTTTTCACTTCCGTGTGGTGCTCTTCGATCACGCTGGCAGTTTATCCTCCGCCTCAGATGTCCCTACATTATTAGGTCCTGAAGAGACCCCGTATCCTCTTAGGGGTTGAAACGCCGTCGACACAAGCAAAGCGAACCATTCATCAGCGTCTATCATTACATAAGGACGCTGTCTCTACTACTAATCACTTAAGATGGTCGACTTTTATAACTTTTGGAAACCAAATGTATTTGTCACAAATAGGTCACTACAATTTTAGGGTCCGTGTTCACTGGGGACACATTGCACTGTTTATTCTTAAAAAGTTGCATTTATATTTACATAAACATCTATTATGTATACCAAATATTGAGTTGTATATGGTTTTTCTCCTTTGGATATCGACCTAACCCTTACCTACACTGCGATTGCGCATACCAGTATCATTATTATTTACATTGTCCCACAGGAACCATTGTTTCTGTTCGTACTAAAAAGTAGGTCAAGACCTGCTGATGGCGAATTGGTATGTAGGCAAGTAGCGTCTCATGTTCTGAGCATGCGCAGCAGTTATGCAGTAAAAAAAAAAAAAAAAGCTGTTTCGCCGGAGAGAGAAGTGACTCATTACTCTGCGATTTGTTAACCATTGCACACTTCACACAGCACACCTCCGACAGTGGTGTATGGATGCATTTCCCAGTAAACAACAGCACGAAAACACAAGTGGTGCGAGAAAACAGCTGCTCATGCTCTGGCAGTTCATGTTAGTACTGAGCACTTGCACAGTGGCTTTCGCCACTGCACTTGCGGTAACACTGCTGTGAACGGCGCGTAATTAAGTGATGCAGCGTAATTTCAGGGGTTTGCCTACCAACCGTAACGCCTTAACAATACCTTAAAAATTCACCACTTACTGTGCATAGTTATTTCACTTAACCGGTGGTTGTCACACCAGCTACAATCTCACCAACCACAGGACATGGTCACTTTTATCAGCCAATGCTTCGCCCATTTCATGGTCTGCGCAAAGCCATTTCACCAGTCACTGTTGACAGCCACTTTCGCCATCTATTGAAATGTACCATTGTGTGTTTTTAGGCGCTTTCACTTCACTTGCAACTGTCACTATTCACAGGCACTTTCACCTCCCTTACCGGTCACTGTTCTGAGGCACTTTCAGACTCTCTCTGTGTGCATCTTTCTCCTTCCTCTCAATCGGTCTCACTCCTGCAAATTCTGGGCAAATACCGGTATTAAGCTCTACAAACCAGACTTCTGCCCCCTCCCTCCTAGACATGAGTTTGCGCCTCGAGGCGCTGTCCGTGGGCAGGTTTTTGGGATGACTATTTTACTGAGAACCCTGCCCTTCCACGCTTCAAGGCTGTGTGTCCAGGGCGTGTGACTCACGATGCAGCCTACTGCAACTTCCCTTCCCCCCCCCCCCCCCTCGCCCTGATGACTCCTTATCACCTCAGCTAACGCTCACAGGCAGCCGTGGATGCCTCGAGGCGCGTGGCATGCGCAGTCACCCCTAGTGCCCCTTGTGTCAGCCTCGAGGCAGGATGGCCCCGAGTCCCACCAGTCCTGATCCGATGAAGTAAATTTGTTTCTCAACGTACACAGAGGGTGTGTCACCCATTATAACGTTAAATACTCCAAGGGCCTGATTAAGAGTTTGAGGGATGAGATTATCAGTCACAAACGTGACGGATATCCCGTCCGCTATACAGGGGCGTAAGTGCTTAATTTGTGCCGGAGCTTTCCGGTGCTTAGCACCGGCTCTTATTTCTCAGGGCCGGGTCCTCATGCGATATTAGATTAGTTAAGTTCACACAGGTTTCCCCGGTGAACAGCTGATAATCGCATGTAACTGTGTGCTAAAATATTTCAAATTGGACACCGTTTAAATGTCCCAGTTCTTTATTTTTTGGAGAACGTGTAACTTGAAAAGCCCAGCCCAGGCAGTGAAATGCTGCGAACAGCGTATAGTACGTTTTTAAACCACGCCTCCTGGGCCCGTCCAAGCGATTGCCCAGGTCTGCTGAGACGAGAGTGTTTTTCTGGAACTTTCTTTCCCCACAAATGTGGCTCAGAACAGGTGCTGGGTCCACGCCATGCAAGGGCAGGCATTGACTGCGCAGGAAGCACCCGGTGGGTAGCTGGTGGAGCTTAAGGTTGTCCTGCGCGGTGCGCGCTCCGGAAAGTTTCACAAGATGAAAGTGTGGCCACCACTGCCTTTCCGGTCGCATGGTGGGGGCACAAACGCCAATGATCCCTAAGGGGGCTGCCTGGCAGTAGGGCCAGGACAGCAGCGCTGCTGCTGACGCTGCTGTGAAGGCAGCCTCCAGAACCATGCCCAGACCTGGCTCTGCCATTGCTGCACCGAGAGAAGACGTGCCCCACACTGCCGCTCTGTGGGAACACATGAATCGGGCGGGTAATAACCCCTCAGGTACAGGCGAGTCTTACCCCACTTTGTTTTCTCTCGCGGCTCACCCCAGCATGCTGCGTAGCCGCAGTCTAATCTGCCACAGAAGAGGCAAGCAGCAGTCGCGCAGCAGGCTGGCCACAGAGTAATTCAAACTAAAAGGCAGTAAGTAAAGATTGTGTAACTTGCTAGAAGTAGTGTGTGAAGTTACTGTGACGCAAGTAATGGAAGGTCAAATGTACGCTACGACTAAATGTTTAGCCTGTGGTTCTGGTAACGTGACTCACACTAGTTCAGTCTGCAAGTATAGGGCAGCCCACCCGGTCCCTGCTACTGAAGGCGTGACTCTCTTCTGGTGATCAACTGTGTGCATCTGTGGTGTATATGTTTTATTGAACAAAACGCATGTTAATGTGTTAAGTCTTAAAAAGATATAATTAGCTGTGCCTGCAGAAATACTTTGTGAGCTGACGGTCTTGAAGGGAGAGACGTGTCTACTCTATGCGGCGTGTTCAGGTGGTGAATAAACAATGGTGCATCCTTATAGTCTGCTCTTGCAGGGGGGGTGGGGGGGACAGGCAAAATGTAGAATATACACGTAACTGGTAAGTGAACGTGCCACATGTTCTCTCTGAAGCATCACTAGGCTAGAGCCCCTAAACTGTTTGTCAGTTTCGGTAAAAAAAAACATAAATGCAAAGGTCAAACATTACAACAACTTGCTTCACAGAGTACCATAAAAGAGGAACGTGCAGTCTTCGTTCTTAAAAACTCCTATATTCTGCAAGACTTGAGAACACATGCACGGAAAACAATCTCTTCTTGCCACACATTGAACTTTTAACTTGAGGTGTTAGAGTTGCTCTTCACCCCATGTGTGAACCTTGACAGTATTTGAATTGCCATACCAATAAAGAACCTGGGCTGTGGCACAAAGTTAGGCTGGTGTGATTTTTGTCGCCTCCTGCACTTTGAGTTCTCCACAAACGATGCGCTTGGTTTGAAAGGCGGGAACTGCCATTCTTTGATATGCATCGCTTAAATGTAGTGCTTTATGCGAGAGGATGGTGCAGGACTCAGCTTCTCTGTGAGCTTTAAAAATAGTGGCTTTCGTCATGGAGAGGCAGAAATAACCACCTGTGAATTAGATTGCATGGATGGGGTAACTTTCTTTCGAACATGTGAGTTGCTAGCTACATTTCCAAGGGTAAAATATCAACCGTTTGTTGTTGTATTAAGAGTCTGCAAAAACCCAGATGTGATACTGAATAGTACTTTAAACAAAATTGTGTGTATTCATTTGTAACCTGGCTCGTCTTTTATTATTCAGTTATTAGTCAAGGATACTTAACTCAGGGCTCAACTCTTCTAAAAGTGCTTTCTAGTTATATTTGCTTGTTGAAGTATGAAAAGATAAGGGCTAAGAATACCAGCTTTAGGAGATTCTGCTTATTTTTGTACCGACCAGGATATTAAATACCATTGATGCCATTAGAAAACAGTCAGGTGGCAACCCTAGAAAGTGCAGAAAATGTGGCACTATATTTGGGGTGGAGGTTTGGAGAGTGGGGGGTATATGCTCACATCTCACCAATAGCGGGCAGACTCAGTTGAATTTTGTGCTTTATTAGTTCAAAAGGCAGCGTGAAAGCCTCTCTGAATGGAGTTGAATGTCTTACCTCATTTTGAAATAGGTGGCAGTGGCATTTTGTGTCTCACAGTGTGATCGTATAATAAAAGTATTTCTTTAAAGCATGAGAGCCCGATTCTCCATCCAAGCCCAATCGCGATGGTATAACTGACACTATTTATCTTTTATTAGGAATACCTATTGTGATGGCACAAAACATCTTTTGATGGCATAAAACCTTAACACAGTTAAAGAATCGCTATTGTGTGTCTTGGACAGCACAGCTATGCATTGATCAGACAGGCCAAGAACACTACAGCCCTGTCACCCCTCAACTTTACATAATTATTTACTGTATATTTAATAAAGCAGAGTTGTACTCTTTTCTTGCTCTCCCTCAGTATCTGCTTTTCTTTCTTCCCTTCACACCTCACTCCTTCCCTTGTCTCCATTCTTCCTTCACTTTCTGCCCTACGTCCGCGGTTCGCCATTTTCTGCCCTACGTCCGCGTTTCGCCGCCTCCACCATTAACTGCTTTTCACTTTTCACCTTCTCATCTTTCCCTTCCACTCTCCTTTTATGTGCTCCCCTTTGTCTTCTCTTCTCCCCTTGCCCCTCTCCTCTTTCCACTTTTCATTCTCATATGTTCCTTTCCATTCCTGGACTCCCAATCTCTGCTTTTCCCATTTGTCTTCACATTCTATGTCTACCTTTGTATCTTTGTATCTATCGTTGCCTTTAGACCTCTCCTCCTTCCTAACTCTCCCTTTAATGTTTTTCTTTCTTACACATATCTCTTCCAATCGACTCCAGAAATATGTGTTTGATCTTAGGGTCATACATTTAAATCGTGGAGTGGCCACTCAGTCTTTCATCTTTCTGAGGTCGATAAAATTAGTGCCATTGAGTTGAATAACCTTTTTAATTTGGTGTCAAGGCCCCCTCTGGTCAATATGTGCTGGACAAGCATACATGGTGTGTTAAGGACATAGAAATGCATTTTAATATTTTGTTTTCAAATTTCCTTGCAATATTACACTGTCATTATTCCCTGTGTCCCTTCCTCCTTGACCCAGTACCTTTTATGCTCGCATCCATTCCCCTGACCTCCTTATTTTCCTTCATCCAATCTTTTTCCTTTCCGTTTTCTCTTCATCAGCCTCTCCAGCTACGCCTCCTGTCTTCTTTCATTCTTGCTTCCTACATCCTCATTCATTTCACAGCCTTCCTCCCTTGGTGCATTTCTTCCTTCTTCCTCCATTCATTCCTCACTTTCTTTTTTTCTGCTCCTTCCTTCATCCCTTCTCTAATTTCTTGCTGTCTTATCCTCAACTCTTCCTTCTGCTTATCTTCCTTTTTTCCTTTCTTCTTTCTATTCATCTATCACACATTGTTCACTTAATTTCTTCCTCTATCCCTTCATTTATTCCTTTCACATTCTTTTCTTATTTCCTCCTTCTTTCATCCATTACTTATCTATTTCCTCAAACCAGTACTCCCCTTCCTGCTTACATTTGTTGCTGCCTTCCTTCATCCCTTCCTAAACGGCACACTACAAGCACATTCTCTTTAGTTTGCAAAGCTGCCTCAAGTGACCTTGCCTAAAGCTGCATTTTGAGATGTATACACATTCTCTCATTTGAGTTCACTTTTGAGTTGTTTTCATAGACTTTCCATAGGTTATATGATGTTATATTAATTTGTAGAGCACACTAATCACCCAAGAGGGTATCCAGGAGATTGGGCAGGTATGTAGGTGTGAGGTCCCTGAGGTACTTGTATGAAGAACCATGTCTTCAGCTTCTTGCGGAACTGAAGAAGTGAGGAGGTGGCTATGAAGTGTTAAGGCTCCTGGTTGTGGGTGAAGCCAATAAAGGACTTTGGTGGGGCCAGTAGAAGAAGTGGGCGGAGCCGGGGAAGTGGGTGTGGCCTCCTAAAAATTGTGAGCACCTGCACTTAATATTTTACAAATTAAGCACTGGCCGCGTAACACAGGCCCCCCGCATCCCCGCGGTGCGGGGAGCCCCCTACCTCCAAGGGGCCCCCTCAGGCCCGCACTTCGGCCGGAAAGCCTCAGATTGAGTCCGGAGGGGGCCCCTCCACGAACCCTGCAGGGGGAGCCCCCTCAAGTTTCGTTACGCCACTGCCGCTATATTAGGAGTTCCATTGGATATAATGGAACTCATAATATGGCGGACGGGATATCTGCCAAACTCGTAATCAGGCCCCAAGTGTTTGTAGTGTTTACTGAGTAACAGAAAATGCAAGGACAAGGCGGCACTAGGCCCAGTGCGGCCCCGCAAGATAGCTCAGTGGACTAATGTCCTCACTGCAGAAAATTATGCGCTCAGTCTCGTATCCTCCCGAGGGCGGGAAAGGAGCAATGTTGGATTGTTACAGCGCCTTGAGTCTTCGCTAATAACCGCACTCTTAAATACTAATGAGACATCTCAGCGACCTATGAGGGTGAGCACTTCCATCTACTTAACCCGTCAGTCATATTCTTGGCTCCTAGCAGGGCTGTCTCGGCCCTTCAGCCTTCTAAGGTCGATAAAATAAACATGCTAAATTCTGATAACACGCAACACTGAACATTATGATTATTTTTATTGTAAGCTGGAGTTGTCACACATACTCTAAGACAACTCCTTTACCAATAGAGGGGGGGGGGGGTCTAGGACTCATGCATTCACCATCATAGCGTAACATGAGCTTCTCTGCATCACACTTTACTCCTCCCTGCAGACCAAACTGCAACCCACGACTTTGTAGCTACACAACCATTCACCTGTTTTTACAACCACGCACTCCAAAAAGGGCGGGAGTAATTGATGTGAATTGGAGCGCCTTGTGTCTCCTAAGGCGATATAAAGAGCTATATAAATTCTTCGGGGGAATACACGTTGGGTTACTTCAAGAGTTAATAACAGAAGTTTGGTTCTTTGAAGTTCTAAACAACAAACGAGGGGCTTCTCTGCGCATTTTGAGAATGGGGAGGAACAGGAGGGCCTGTGCTTGGTAGGGTGGGTTCAGTGCCACGTGCAACCACGCCTGAGCAGAGGCAGATCTCACGGCAGACGCCCTAATGTAGGAGACGGGTCTGATAGGCGCGTGGCTGACTTTAGAATTAGGTGCGTAAACAAGACTGCCCACATTGTGTGGTCCTAGGCAAATCACCGAGTATTACTTCCTGTACTTCTTAGTGCTGCAGGCGGCTGATGCAGTTTGATCACACGTGAAAGGAGTGCTTCAAGGCCTGCATCCCCCACTTTGATATCTTAGCTGTTGTCTTTTTTTGGTCTCAGCGCGCCCCCCCCCCCCCCCCCCGAGGTTTTGATACTGAAGAATTTTTTTAAAGTTGAGGAGCCTTCTTTGGGTAATTATTTCTTAGGCATGTTTATTGTTTAAGGGGGCATGTGATCTGGTGTTGACAACTTGACAGAAAAGCAGGGTTTTGGTCCAGTAGTTATTTTATATAAACTGTTCGAAGCTGTATCTCCTGCAGGCCTCCAGCCAGTTCGTATAGCCTAACAAATATTGTGCATATCAGATAGGTAAAATGTAAAATGTTGGGTCTCCGTGGTTAGTGGAAGTTTGGGACAAGGGAGAGAATGTTAAGGATTATATCCATGTTAAATAGCCTGTTCTAGGACTCCTAAAGAAGAAGAAATTGCTGCAGCTGAAATGTCACTACTGCTTCTTGCTTTTTGTTTAATAATTCTCTTTTTGTTGTCTGCTGCGAACTTGTCTCATTCGTGATGGAGAATGTAGTTATGTTGGATGTCTGTTAAAGTGATTGTGCTAGATGTGGCAGTGTTGCTCCTTAGTGGTTTTAAGGTCTTGTTTTCGTCCATGCTAAAAACAAAGCACAGTTTAATTTGAGTTTGGATTAATTCAACTTTTGATCAAGAGTTGTACACATCATACATGCAAGGCATTGCCAGGTAACTGCGTCAGATGGAGTTTGTGTTAAGTCGCATACATTTTAGAGTGTAGTCATTTGGCTTGATGAATTATTTTTCCTCCGAGGTCCACCTCCACTGGTAAGATGCTCTGCAGCTTTGAGAGGTTTTGTTACACCCTGCGCAGAGGCTGGCTACATGATTGGCTGCAGCCATCTCTAACCAGCTGCCACCATACATGATTGTTGAATCTTCTGATGTTGTCAACAGTTTAGCTTTGACAATGCTTGTTATTGTTTGTTAACACCCAGAAAGTAGCGCCTGACTACTTGTAAGTTTCCACCAGTGTGTTGAAGTGTTTGGTCTGGGAACTATTTTCCTTTTTCCATGCGTATGTCGAACGTGTACGTTTTATTTGCAGCTCCTCCTTGCTTGGGTCTAAAATTGAAGACACATTTATGTTTTTTCTGACATTTTTAAGGGGAAGCAACGTGTTTACATTTTGTGAATTTGAGCGCAATGAAAGGCTGCTTTCTTTGTAATTATGTTTCATCATTTTCAAACTTGGTAACACAACCCACACAAATCCACCCCACACCATGCCACATAATTCCAGTCTGCATAATTTCACTCAACGCAACACAATTCCAGCCACGCAATTCAACTCTACACATTTCCATTCCACACCACATAATTCAACAACAAATCACATAATTCAACTAAATAACACAACTACACAACAATACATTGAATCCACACCACACAATTCCACATCATGCCATAAAATTCAACAGCACACCTCATAATTAACCTCCACTACATACCACTCCACAACACAAAATACCATTCCACATAATTACACTCCATGACACAATCTCACTCCGCATAATTCCAGTGCACTCAATACCACATAACTATTCACATAATTCCACTGCACATAATGCCACAATTCCACCACACAAATCCACTCCACACCACACAATTCTACAGCTAACAATTCCAATATAACCCACATAATTACACTCCACACCACACAGATCCACTCCAAACCAAAACGCATTGGTAAAAGACATTGTCATTTACAACACCAATAGCTCTAACTTTCACAAATGCGAGACCTATTGCATTGCAAATGCTTGTTGATAATTACAGGAAACGTGGACACTTTCTTGGTTTTCATTGGGAAAACCTTTCACTCTTCCGATCACCGCTCTCAGCTTTCTTATCTTCGAAGACCTCTGGAGTTTTTTTGAGCAACACTCGGCAGCTGCGTGGTGTACCGCTTCGTGTATGGATGGCTCCGTAAACGCAACCCCAGGCACTTCTTCTGGGGCCACTTCCCACAATGCTGTGGTATGATGACTCTTTACTCTGTTCTGGTAAGCAGATGACAGTTTCTTGTATCGGAATCGCTTTGCTTTTAGGTGTCTCTTTGTACTGTCTGACACCTGGTTGTTCTCTGCCTCGTAGCGCTTCTGATTGCAGTGCTATCTTGCAATTCGCTGTCGCTATTTGCTGCTCTTTCAAAACCTGGTTGTATCCGTCTTTAGCGTTTGTCACTCTGTATGATGCATAGCTTTAGGTTGCGTTGTAGCGCTGTACCTTTTTCTACGGCCTGCCCAGCAGGTTCTTGCCCAACAATGTGTAGACTTCTCAGTGAAGCTCAGTGAACTTCAAATGCTTTACACAGGCTGGAGATACGCTTTGACTCCACATATTCCAAGTGTTGATTCGGCACTTTGACTGAGGCACATGTAGCACACACGATCAATTCGCTGGACCACGGAAAACTGTCTGTGAGAGCACTGCCGATCTTTGGGGTACTTATCCCCCATCTCGTCGCCAGTTGAAGCGTCCTCCCCAGCCTGAGTACCCGCTGACTATGCCACACACAGAGCCTAATATAACACGTTTTTATTCGTCTGCGTGTACCCACAAACAACGTTCTAAACCTGCATTCACTTCGCTCTAACACTTAGGTCACAGTTCTACGGAGTCCATCAGGAGCCAAAAGGGTTCTGCCATTGCTAACTCACACGACACTACAACCCTATGTGGGAAACAAGTTATTGAGGCCTAAGCGTGAGCTACTCCGAATAGCCAAAAAAGGGCTTAGCATTCTAGAGGTATAAAGCCTAGCAGCGAAAGGGTTAATGGCTGCCAAAACATGTTGTGGCAAACCAGTAAGTGGGGACGGGGGGGGGTTAGGTTTTGGACCCAACCACATGCCCCTGGCAGTCAGGTTGTGCTCACCATGCCCCCTTATTTTTTTCCCCATCATTTTCCAGACACAGGAACCAGGTCCTCGAGTCCTGTTATGGCTGCAACAACATATTGTCCATGATGAGGTAAGCCAATCAGGGTTGACCAATCTCCATTAAATTGTTAAATGAGAGCATATCTGGACTCCAAAGGTCCAGATATCACTAACGTTTTCTGGAGGTAAACCCCTTCATACCCGTTGCAATGGGTTCCACCCATTCAGTATGCCCATACTTTTGGATCACCTGGTTTAGGACCTTTCACTGTGGGCAAGTCTCACTATATGCGACGCACCCACGGTAATCACATGGCAAATGGACCGCGCTTGTTTACTGCCAGTGTCTACCTTTTAAGATCAGGCCACTGCAGCACAGCAAGAGTAAGGGACACTTGGCTGGTTACAAGTATGTGTGCAGGATGCATGTGGGGGACTACTGTCATGTGCAGCCCGTTAATTGCGCACAAGTAGCCTGGCGCAGAGGGGTCCCTGCAGGATTAGATATTGACCTGGGGTAGCCCCTTTAATGTTAACTTACACTTATAGGTAAAGTCAGTGTGATTTACTGTTTTGTCTGCAGTGACACTATCATTCACATGGGATGGGGGGGGAGGACTGCCTTAGAGTGCAGTTTGCTTCCCTTTGGCCTACAAAGTTCAATGACTTATCAAAATGGGGTGGAACCTGTGCGATGAAAACAAATCTGCGAGTTCCCCAAAAATATATTTACAACTTATGGACATCCCGAATTGTCATATTTCTCTGGCACAGCTCAGAATCAGAGCCCAGGACTTTTGTCACCCTGCTGTGCCAAGTTAATTACATTTCTCTCCAACAGCAGAAACAAAGGCCCCCCCCACACAAAGGTAGCAATTAACAGTGCTTCACTTAGCTCCATAGGAGGAAGGGGGTGGGGGGGGGACGAGCTGCATCAATCAGCTGTCACACTGTCCCAGGTATGGGCCTGCCCAAGCCTACTGAACAAAGGATTGAGCCGAGACCTCTGGAGCCAACACAGCAGGGGGCTCCCCTTTTAAGATTTGATAGGAAAGGCCCTGGCAGTGATGGCAGCGAGGGGTGAAGCTGAGGCCCCCGGAGAAGATGTGACTAGTGACTCATGGATGACGCCATCTTGAATTGTCTAAGCATGCTGTGCAGGAGGGTTGTCACAGGGATGGGGAGGTGACGTGGCACCCTAGGACTGGCCAGGGGTGCATAGCTTTCACATCCTCCCCCCCTTTAAAAACTCTTGGGCAAGGAGGAGACTCTCTCTTGGTTGGTGGTTTTGTGCTCTTTGCTGCTGGACACTGGGACTGAGACAGCCATGAACAACTCGAAGGAGTAACCCCCTGATGCCAAACAAGGACTCTGTTCCAGTTGACAGCAGGACCAGTAGGTCTCCCCAAGGGCTAGTGATGCAGGCCAATTTACATTCTGAGGACCAATTAGGGGAAAGCCCTGGACTTCAGCGCCCAGAGACAAGGATCAGGAGCAAGGCTGTAGCAGGGAGCCAGGAGAACCATATTCTCGTAGATTACACTACTTTGGAGTTGAGGAGGTCAGCTAAAACTGTTCCTGGTGGCTAGAGCTCACCACCAGGAGTAAAATGAGCTAAAGATCATCCAAATTGGATCAACGAGGTCAGAGTTATGCCACTTTGAAAATTAGCAACCTTTTTACTGAACGGAGGGCTTGGGCTCCACTGCATTTCCTACAAATACCCCCTGGGTGGGCCAGGGCCAGGGCCTGGCACAAGTATCATTCAATTTTTACCCAGGGAGGGGGCGCGCCATCCCCAGACTTATTTCTACCCCTGGCGGCACCCCCATCTCCATGGAGGGGGGCGGGGGGACACAAAGGACAGGGGAGCGCCCTCCCAACGGTGGTGAGCCTGTCCCCCATCCCCGAGTCTGGGGGGGGGGGGGGGAGAGAGACAGGCAGCCACCATGACTAGAACTTCCTGCCCAAATGTGCTGCCGGTTCCTGCTGCAGCACAGGAGACTGCTCACCGAGAGGGGAGCTGGCCGGGGCATTCTGCATGTGTTTTCCTCCTCTCGTAGTGGTCCCTGGACGGCAGGGCACCACCAACATGAAAAACTGTTGGGGGCTGCAGGAGTGCAGCAGCTCCCCACAAGAAGTTTGAAAAAGTACTGACCCTACATTTACAGGGTCCAGAAAACCATGATCCATTGGGATTTTCACTTACTTTTTCAAAGTCCTCCCGAGACAGAAGTTTTTGCTCTACACCTGGGAGTGCAGCACATTCTAAAGGCTGATTATATGGTTGCATTTAATGTGGCCTGAAGATGTTTCAGGAAGGTACATGGTGTGTAGTGCTCACTAGGAGCTGAATCTATAGTTGCATTTTATGTGATGAGTAAGTGATGCCCTCTAGGGGCTGTTTTTATGATTGCATTCTATATGGCTTGAAATTATACAAAAAACACGTTTTATTCATTTTAAAAAGCTTTATTGATAATAATGTTGACTGATTACTGATCAAGGTGGATATGTTTATTAACATTAACAAGTGAATTTACACATGGTTATTATGGATTATTACATTTATGCAAAAAATGTTGGCTTTTTTAACCCCTTCGATGCTCATGATGAGCTCAGCTCGTCATGCTGCGCGGTGGGCGTGTGCGCATGACGAGCTGAGCTCGTCACGACCACGCCCGCGATCGGAATGTCCAGCACCTGAGCGGAATTCCGATCGCGGCAAAGGTGTTAACAAGTGGTTTGTTGATCTTTAAAACTTTTGACCAATCCAACAGTCTTACCGTATATGTTCGATTGACCCCTTTCAGGGTTCAATGATGATTATGCAATGTCATCTATGGTATTTTCAATCTGCCTAATGTATATATTTGTAAATTAATGCATAGTATTTAGCAGTGTGTGTGTGTGTGTGTGTGTGTGTGTGTGTGTGTGTGTGTGTGTGTGTAATAAATGTACTTTTCCTTTTTCTAAAGAATAAGCACTGACTGGACAATCATTTATTGAGTGTCATTATTGTGTACCAACGAGTGGTGATTACTAGCACACACCGCCTACCCGGAGTAGACCTTGGACAGCTCCGCTTCACTACCCAGAGAGTTAAGTGCTACAATGGGGTGCTTGGTTCCCAGTAAGGAGAAATTGTGGACCTATTACTTGTGCAGGTCACACAACTAATAACCCAATTTCTTACAATACCCAACCTAAGCACTTCTTTAAATGCACAATTCTCAAAAACTTCTAAATAGATTTACACCAAATAACAAAAAGTACACATTTTGAGTAAAGCTCCCCACCATTTACCAGAAAAAAACTCAAAGCTACATACTGGAATTATGCTAATGAGATGGAGCTTCTCGGGCATGATGGTGGTTCCCTGTCCGAGGCCTTTTTAGCTTTCAAGCCGCTCTGTGCCTTCGAGCCCCTGAAGGATTTTCTGACAGTACCAGGGGATAGATCCTCGTTTCTTAAATTACAGTATGGCACACTGCCTCTTACATCCTTTACATCGAAGTGGAAGCATCAGGCTGCTGGTGGGGTCCACTGTGCTGTTTTCTCCAGTGCCGAGGAGCTCCTTGCGCATTTTATGTTCTTTGCCCCGGGTATATCCAGCCAAGGAAACAAGCATTGGCATAGCCAATAGGTCTCGCCTTTGGGGCCTTATAAGTGTTTAGCCAGAGATATTGACTTTGCCAATGTCTTCAAGCTGTGCTGTAGAGAAGTGTGGCTGCTGTGCTGCATGCTGAAAAGTTATAATAAAAAAGTGTCAGAAGCATTTTTGTTACTTTATATATGACCAAGAAGGCATTATGTAAAACTGAACGACCATATTAAAAAAAAGTATTTACAATAAAAAAATCCTCAGTTTTCTTTTGTTCTTGCAATGCTGGCAACTTGTTTCTGCCTATTGCAATGGTTGTTTGTTAAAGCTTTTTTTTTGAGGGGGCATAAACAATCTGAGGGTGAAGGTTGGGAACTAGTACCTGTATTATAACACTAGCAGCGGCCAGACGCTAGGGGAGAATCAACAGATGCCAGATTCCGAGAGCAGGCTGAGGTGGTGCTGAGTGATGCTGAGGTGGTAGTGGAGGTGGTGGTGACTGTTGCGGAGACGATGCTGAGGTGATGCTGAATGATACTCAGGTGTTGCTGAGTGATACTGCTGTGGTGCTGAGTGATACTGCTGTGGTGCTGAGCGATGCAGTGGCGGCGCTGAGCGATGCAGTGGCGGCGCTGAGCGATGCAGTGGCGGCGCTGAGCGATGCAGTGGCGGCCCTGAGCGATGCAGTGGCGGCCCTGAGCGATGCAGTGGCGGCCCTGAGCGATGCAGTGGCGGCCCTGAGCGATGCAGTGGCGGCGCGGAGCGATGCAGTGGCGGCGCGGAGCGATGCAGTGGCGGCGCGGAGCGATGCAGTGGCGGCGCCGAGCGATGCAGTGGCGGCGCCGAGCGATGCAGTGGCGGCGCCGAGCGATGCAGTGGCGGCGCCGAGCGATGCAGTGGCGGCGCCGAGCGATGCAGTGGCGGCGCCGAGCGATGCAGTGGCGGCGCCGAGCGATGCTGTGGCGGCGCCGAGCGATGCTGTGGCGGCGCCGAGCGATGCAGGTGGCGGCGCCGAGCGATGCTGTGGCGGCGCCGGAAGCGATGCTGTGGCGGCGCCGAGCGATGCTGTGGCGGCGCCGAGCGATGCTGGTGGCGGCGCCGAGCGATGCTGTGGCGGCGCCGAGCGATGCTGTGGCGGCGCCGAGCGATGCTGTGGCGGCGCCGAGCGATGCTGTGGCGGCGCTCGAGCGATGCTGTGGCGGCGCCGAGCGATGCTGTGGTTGCGCCGAGCGATGCTGTGGTTGCGCCGAGCGATGCTGTGGTTGCGCTGCTGAGTGATGCTGTGGTTGCGCTGAGTGATGCTGTGGTTGCGCTGCTGAGTGATGCTGTGGTTGCGCTGCTGAGTGATGCTGTGGTTGCGCTGAGTGATGCTGTGGTTGCGCTGAGTGATGCTGTGGTTGCGCTGAGTGATGCTGTGGTTGCGCTGAGTGATGCTGTGGTTGCGCTGAGTGATGCTGTGGTTGCGCTGAGTGATGCTGTGGTTGCGCTGAGTGATGCTGTTGTTGCGCTGAGTGATGCAGTGTTGGCCCTGAGTGATGATGTGGTGTCGCTGAGTAAAGCTATGGTGGTGCTGAGTGATGCTGTGGTTGCACTGAGTGATGCTGTGGTTTCACTGAGTGATGCTGTGGTTTCGCTGAGTGATGCTGTGGTTGCGCTGAGTGATGCTGTGGTTGCGCTGAGTGATGCTGTGGTTGCGCTGAGTGATGCTGTGGTTGCGCTGAGTGATGCTGTGGTTGCGCTGAGTGATGCTGTGGTTGCGCTGAGTGATGCTGTGGTTGCGCTGAGTGATGCTGTGGTTGCGCTGAGTGATGCTGTGGTTGCGCTGAGTGATGCTGTGGTTGCGCTGAGTGATGCTGTGGTTGCGCTGAGTGATGCTGTGGTTGCGCTGAGTGATGCAGTGTTGGCCCTGAGTGATGCAGTGTTGGCCCTGAGTGATGATGTGGTGTCGCTGAGTAAAGCTATGGTGGTGCTGAGTGATGCTGTGGTTGCACTGAGTGATGCTGTGGTTTCACTGAGTGATGCTGTGGTTTCACTGAGTGATGCTGTGGTTTCACTGAGTGATGCTGTGGTTTCACTGAGTGATGCTGTGGTTGCACTGAGTGATGCTGTGGTTGCACTGAGTGATGCTGTGGTTGCACTGAGTGATGCTGTGGTTGCACTGAGTGATGCTGTGGTTGCACTGAGTGATGCTGTGGTTGCACTGAGTGATGCTGTGGTTGCACTGAGTGATGCTGTGGTTGCACTGAGTGATGCTGTGGTTGCACTGAGTGATGCTGTGGTTGCACTGAGTGATGCTGTGGTTGCACTGAGTGATGCTGTGGTTGCACTGAGTGATGCTGTGGTTGCACTGAGTGATGCTGTGGTTGCACTGAGTGATGCTGTGGTTGCACTGAGTGATGCTGTGGTTGCACTGAGTGATGCTGTGGTTGCACTGAGTGATGCTGTGGTTGCACTGAGTGATGCTGTGGTTGCACTGAGTGATGCTGTGGTTGCACTGAGTGATGCTGTGGTTGCACTGAGTGATGCTGTGGTTGCACTGAGTGATGCTGTGATGGCGTTGAGTGATGCTGTGATGGCGTTGAGTGATGCTGTGATGGCGTTGAGTGATGCTGTGATGGCGTTGAGTGATGCTGTGATGGCGTTGAGAGATGCTGTGTTGGTGCTGAGTGATGCTGTGCTGGCTCTGATTGATGCTGTGCTGGCTCTGATTGATGCTGTGGTGTTGCCGAGTGAGAGATAGAGTGAAGATATAATGCCCAATTAGAGAGGGTGGTGAGAGAGAAAGAGAGAGAAAGGGTGTACATAGAATAAAGAGTGGAGCGGGATAGAGAGAGAGAAAGAAGGGGAGAGAGAGTGAATGAAGGAGTTTGAAAGAGAAACAGATAAAGGGGTGAGAGAGAATGAAAGGCTAAAAAAGATAGAGGGGAGAGTTAATTAAGTAGAGAGAGAATTAGAGAGGGGGAGAGAGAGAGAAGGAGAGAGACAATAAGAGTGGGGGTGGAGTTTAAATAGAGTATAGAAGTGACGCGGAAAAAGTAACCTTAAATATAGCTTTGCGCGAATAAATATTTTTAAAAAAACAGTGAGAGACAAAAATACTGGTAATTAGGCTGTGACTCCCAATATAAAACAAATAGCGATATAAGGTGAAATCAACCCACCGAAGCAATATTTCTAACTAGACAAAAAAAAGCTTGCATTTCAATGCTAATCGCTGTTGTTTTTCAGGTGACTGTAGTCCAGGGCCCTCAGTTGGTAATGTGAGCTGCTGCTGTGATTGAAACATCAGAGTCCAGAGAGTTAATGAGCCATGACGAGGAAATGAGGAAGAGATAGGAAACCCAGATGCCAGCTGCGCGTGCACGCCATCGTGAACTCAAGCTGGTCGCCAGCCGAAAGCCAGTGTTTGCACTTCCAAAACCCGCTTACTAAAACTCTCGGCCAGACCAGCGCAAGCGCTGTTGCAGGCCGAGACCTAAGAATGGATACTTCCAACATGTAGACTGTTAGGGTGCAGACATTATAAAGCGTCACTTAGGCTGTTATGCACCGTAATCAATGAAGCTATAGTGTGTGCAGTGGCCAAATATTTAAGATGGAGTTGGGCTATACGGGCCAGAGATATGGGCAAATGAAGGGTACAATATGAATGAGCAATGGAAGTAGTAAGGGTGAGCGAGGCCAAATTATAGCTGACTCCAAGGTTCCCTTGCCCGATAACATTGGAGATGTAGGAAATAGTATGCAATATGGGTGAGATATTTGGCAAACATTTTAGAAAGATGAAGTTTTGTGCAATAGTGATGATGGGCTATATAATAAATTGCTAAGGGCCAGTTAGTTAATGCAACACATTGAAGGAGTTCACATAAGTATATTATACTTAGGCTGGGAATAATGATGCTCTGATAAATTTTAAATTGTTTAAAAACAAATGTATATTTTACTTATTTAAAGATGTATGTGTACTTTTATGGTCTTTTTAAATGTACCAAATAAAGGAATTGAAAGAAAGTAAATATCTAACTTTGTGTCAAATTTGGGGTAATTCCATCCAGCTTATTTTTTCCCCAGTGTCAGACAGCAAACTTTCCCATGGGAATTAAAATGGGAAAATGAGGTTTGTGGACACTTACCCCCTTTTTCTTGCCCCATGTACGAAATTGGGTTTTTGGTTGAGGGGGTGGAAGCCACGGGCAACAACCATAATCCTTGTCAGGGTAAACCAAAAAAGTCGCTAAATTAAGTTACGCTTAATCCTCTGGTAGCTTGGCACAAAAGCCGGCAGGCTTAACTTAGAGGCTAAGTGTAAAGTATTTATGCAGTACTCACTGTAATAAAGTGAAAACACCAGACAAGAAAAATTCCAAACCAGTTTAGAAAAAGAGTAACATTTTTAAATAAAATGATATGAGAACAACAAAATCCAATCAGGTGAACCGGAGATATGCAATTATAAAGTTTTAAGTAGATATAGCGCCTAAAAGCACAAAACGCCACTTGCAGTCATCTGCTCGTGCTAGACTGGGAAAAGTCACAAGTTTAGGCTGACCACGATGTAGCACAGCCTGAATACAGGAACCAGGTCAGTCCCGCTGAAACAGTTACCTACTCAAAGTCTGACACGAAGAGTTCCGCTCGTAGTGGAAGAAGCTACGAGGAAAAGAAAAAGCGTTGCAGATGGTTTTCGCTGTAACGTGAAGAGCAGGCCAGGCGTCGCGGGCTGCTGTCGCTGTAGCGCACAGAGTCACCCGGGCATCACGGACAGTCACTGGTGGGAATTCACATTGGCTGCCACCGCAGGCTCTTGTTTCTGGTCATTACTGGCACTGTAGCGCGAAGTGCAGCTCTCACTTTGCCGGCAGTAGCTGACAGCCACTGTAGGGCTCGGGTCCAACAGAGCTTTGCGTTGGCGGTTGTCTTGGGTGGCAGAGTCGCAGATCTAAAGGGCCATTCAAACTCCTCAAAGAGCCCAAAACTGCAGGATTTTACTTTTCTTCACAGGAGGCACTCAACTGATGCAAACCAATGGCCCAGGACCTGGGGAGGCACCTCTTGGGGACAAGGAACTCACTCCAGCAGAGGCTAGTAGGACTCAGGCCGGTCCAATGCAGCAGGTTAGCAGGAAAGTTGCAGGAAGGCCTCTGGAGCTTGTTGTGCCCTGTAGCACAGAAAGGAGGTCAGCCAACTGACCCTTGGAGTCACTCAGGTTGGGCTGGGGTGAAGGAAGCTGGTCCAGTGTTCCTTCTCAGAGAGCAAGGCAGCCCTCAAGCAGCAAGGTAGTCCTATGGGGAACAAGGCAGTCGTCCTTCTGTAATGTCCACATGTCCTGGAGTGTACTGATGAATAACTCAAGAGGTCCAATATTTATAAGTGGTGCCAGTCTTTGTGTGTGGGGGAACACCCTATCCTACCCGCACACCTGGTTCGCCTAAGTTCAATCCTTCCCCATCAAGGCCTCAAGAAGTCTGGGGTGACAGCAGATTACGGTCTGATTCCTTTGTGTGTGCTGGAGGCAAGCCCTTTGAAGTGTAACTGGGGCAGGGAACAGGTCCGTTCCCAGCTCTCTTGGCAGGATGGGGTCATCCTCCCCACACCTAGTCCCCTTTTAGCTCAGGTAACTAGAACTGTCAAATTTCAATGGTTTTGTATGAGTGAAATGTGAGCCTAACTATAACGTCCCTGTAATCTTTGTTTTTGTCAGTGAATTTCTAAGGTTTATTTAATTTTATTTCTGAGCTATAACATCCCTGTAACTTTTTTTTTTTTTTTTGTGAATCTAAGTTTTTAAATTCTATTTGCAAAGTATTATATCCCTGTAATGTTTAGTTATTTGAGTTAATTTGTAGGGTTTATTTTTAGTACCAAGTATGCTGCAATTTAAAACAACAACACATTTAATACACTACATGTATCAGTTTTTAATAGGTATTTCTGAGTAGGTGTGTGAATTGTTATTTGGCTGTCTGAGTGGTTGTGTCACAGGCCTGTATGGATGAGTGGCTGTATGAGTCTGTGGGTGTGTGAGTGGCTGTATGAGTCTGTGGGTGTGTGAGTGGCTGTATGAGTCTGTGGGTGTGTGAGTGGCTGTATGAGTCTGTGGGTGTGTGAGTGGCTGTATGAGTCTGTGAGTGTGTGAGTGGCTGTATGAGTCTGTGAGTGGGTGTGTGAGTGGCTGTATGAGTCTGTGAGTGGCTGTGTGAGTGGCTGTGTGAGTGGCTGTGTGAGTGGCTGTGTGAGTGGCTGTGTGAGTGGCTGTGTGAGTGGGTGTGTGAGTGGGTGTGTGAGTGGGTGTGTGAGTGGGTGTGTGAGTGGCTGTGTGTGAGTGGCTGTGTGTGAGTGGCTGTGTGTGAGTGGCTGTGTGTGAGTGGCTGTGTGTGAGTGGCTGTGTGTGAGTGGCTGTGTGTGAGTGGGTGTGTGTGAGTGGGTGTGTGAGTGGCTGTGTGAGTGGCTCTGTGAGTGAGTCTGTGAGTGAGTCTGTGAGTGGGTCTGTGAGTGGGTCTGTGAGTGGGTCTGTGAGTGGGTCTGTGAGTGGGTCTGTGAGTGGGTCTGTGAGTGGGTCTGTGAGTGGGTCTGTGAGTGGGTCTGTGAGTGGGTCTGTGAGTGGGTCTGTGAGTGGGTCTGTGAGTGGGTCTGTGAGTGGGTCTGTGAGTGGGTCTGTGAGTGGGTCTGTGAGTGGGTCTGTGAGTGGGTCTGTGAGTGGGTCTGTGAGTGGGTCTGTGAGTGGGTCTGTGAGTGGGTCTGTGAGTGGGTCTGTGAGTGGGTCTGTGAGTGGGTCTGTGAGTGGGTCTGTGAGTGGGTCTGTGAGTGGGTCTGTGAGTGGGTCTGTGAGTGGGTCTGTGAGTGGGTCTGTGAGTGGGTCTGTGAGTGGGTCTGTGAGTGGGTCTGTGAGTGGGTCTGTGAGTGGGTCTGTGAGTGGGTCTGTGAGTGGGTCTGTGAGTGGGTCTGTGAGTGGGTCTGTGAGTGGGTCTGTGGAGTGGGTCTGTGAGTGGGTCTGTGAGTGGGTCTGTGAGTGGGTCTGTGAGTGGGTCTGTGAGTGGGTCTGTGAGTGGGTCTGTGAGTGGGTCTGTGAGTGGGTCTGTGAGTGGGTCTGTGAGTGGGTCTGTGAGTGGGTCTGTGAGTGGGTCTGTGAGTGGGTCTGTGAGTGGGTCTGTGAGTGGGTCTGTGAGTCTGAGTGGGTGTGTGAGTCTGTGAGTGGGTGTGTGAGTCTGTGAGTGTGTGAAGGAGTCTGTGTGACTGCGTCTGTGGGTGGGTGTGTGACTGCGTCTGTGGGTGGGTGTGTGACTGCGTCTGTGGGTGGGTGTGTGACTGCGTCTGTGGGTGGGTGTGTGACTGCGTCTGTGGGTGGGTGTGTGACTGCATCTGTGGGTGGGTGACTGCATCTGTGGGTGGGTGTGTGACTGCATCTGTGGGTGGGTGTGTGACTGCATCTGTGGGTGGGTGTGTGACTGCATCTGTGGGTGGGTGTGTGTGTGACTGCATCTGTGGGTGGGTGTGTGACTGCATCTGTGGGTGGGTGGGTGTGTGACTGTCTGTGTGGGTGGGTGTGTGACTGCCTGTGTGGGCCTATAAATGGGTGAGTGCTTCGGTAGGTCTGTGAGTGGGTGTCTGACTGTGTGGGTCTGTGACTGGGTAACTGGGTGGGTGGGTGAGCGCGTGTGAGCGCGTGTTGGGAGTAGAGGAGTGTGTGTGTGTAAGGTTTGGGATTATTGGCACCACTGTGTTTTTCTGCGTACAGTTTTCTCTTGGACACATCAGCGATTTTCTACTGTGGCGAAACAATGATCTTGTGTGAGTTGCCTGTAAAATCTGTGCATTTTGCCAGATATATTTGGAATCAGATGCTGCAAAATGCACTATATTTCTATTATAGCAGACTGGGAGAAGAGCCCTTGCAGACGTCTTTCGAGTAGGTTGGATTTTCTCACCCTGTGTACCGGGAGTCTGGTGGCTTATTTTAAAGTTTATCAGTAATTACTGGTTTGCTGACAACATAAAGTGGGCACTCTGTCCCCTGAGCAGGAGGATGGAGGAGTACCTATTCACAGAGGTAGTCTCGTCTCCTGCAATAAACAAATGAGGAAATGCAATGTTACAGAGCATCATATTTTACATAAGTGTGTAAGCTGTTCATTTTCACAATTGCATACCACTAGCTGTGGATATGAATTGCGTTTGTAAAACTAGCACTTTGTGTAGAATTTGGGTCTGTAAAATTGTCCCAATTTGTCCAGAATTTTGCCAATCACTGGCCAGAATTTGACTCTTTTGGGGGGGGTCACCCTAATAGGCTCTCTGCTGTTCTGTATAGCCTTCAAAACTTCAGGATAATGTGGAGCTCAATGAAAACCCCCGAAATAAATACCTTTTAAGCTGCTTAATAAACTGCGTTTTTAATGTGAAAATGCTTGTCCGTAGACATAGTTTAGAGAATGTTCATTTGCTGGAAGCCTCCTATGTGAAGACAGCGCGGTCTGCAGCAGTTTGAAAGAACTTAACAGGTTGAGGGCTCCATGTGTTGTTCTGCGGTGCACGCGCATTCTTCCCTTTTCGTAACAGAGAAAGTGTTACAGTTTCTGCGGCAAATTAAATCATAGAAGGAAATGTGAGGGCATGCCGCATATCGGGCTGAGGCATCAAGCGGTCACGCGGTTGACTGTGGTTTCAAAAAACGAACCCCTCATGTTGACATGCTAAAAATGTTCCGGAAAGGATAAAGCATTCGGTATGTGGGTTACTAGAAACAGTTTCACACTCTGGTACAATTTAAACATTTCTAAAAGTCCCCATGGAGTGTGCCGGTATTACAGAACCTGCCTGGTGATTTCCAAAAATATCTGACGTCAGCAACTCCTTTTTGCTGTGGGGCAGTTTCGCATCAATCAATGGCAGAAAGAGTGTGTTTTATTCCCATGAACCCCGGGACCGACCAACACTATCTGGCACTCAGAGATAAAATGAGGCGGTCTGACACTCAGAGACCCACAGCACGGCCAGACATCGATAGTCACAGATAACTGCACAGTTTACCGGGGGGATTTTGCTCGAGGTACAGATTTTAAACATGGCCGAGAGATTAGGAGGGAATGAAATAGTGAGAGACACAGAGGAGTTCATGACGTGGACTCGGAGCAGCAAAAAGAGTTTCCAATAGAAACATACTGAGAAGACAGAGGCCCGAAGCACAGTATTTGAGAAACTGGAGCTAAAGAGTGAAAGATGACTAGCAGAGAGATAACTTGATTGACACACAGACCGAGCTCCCGATAGACTGACCGAGGCACCGGCAAGTGCTCTGAAATCAGTTCTCACAGACCCCAGCGATTCTATTGGCCGTGTGTCACACACCCCCTAGAGTACCTCACTGCACACTGTACATGTATGCACCAGCTCCTCCCTGTGTACCTCACAGTGCTGCTTCCTGTACACGACCCTGCTGCACCTTTCAGCACTATCCTCTGAGTGTTACCCACTGTACTTTTCAGTGCCACACCATGTGTGTCACAGGTGTGCTTCCTTCTCAGGCAGTCTGTGGTGCCTGTGACGCTCCTACACCCCCCGCATGCTATACTCTGGTCCGTTCGCTCTCTCTCTCTTCTGCCTGATCCTTTGCTCCGGGAGTACAAGGCTGCATTATCAAGCACATCACAAGCTGGCCTCGGTCTCGCACACATAAGGCAGCTAAAGAAGTTAATAAAGTAGTGAGTGCCGCAAAGCCTGGAATTCTCGGGAGGTGACCGCCTTTATTCATGACTGTGCCTAGTCAGTTGCTGTTCTTGAGATACAAGTGAGCACCAGTGAGAGTACTGCTAGCTTCCCAGCCGTAACTTAAATAAATAATTGACAAACCCCTGGGACCTGGGGGGCCTATAGAAGACAAAAGCGGGAAACCGCACCATTTTTCCCCACCCAATTTTGCTGAGGATTTGCGGATCCACCCACGATATCGCTGCAAAATTGAATTTTTTTTGTAACCCCTCTGTGGGACTCCACCACCACACCAGGGGGGAGGGGGGGGGGCTGTCAGGGTATTCCTACTCTGCCCCCTTTTCTTTATTTTTAACGTTTTTGGTGGGACTTGGCTGAAACAGAGTCCTCAAGATGGCTGCCAACACTTCCTGGTTGAAGCGTTGGCAGCCAATCAGATTTCAGCACGGGGACTGTCGGATCCACGTTCCTAGATATACAAATTTGGTTTCCAGTAAATATCTCAAAAACTACTGAACGGATTTACACCAAATCACAAAAAGTGTGCTTTCTGGACCAAAAGCTAGCTTTCTGCCAAATTTGGTGTAATTTCGTCCAGCAGATCAGGCTGTAGTCGTTTTCAAAATCCCTATGGGAATTAACATGGGGAAAAAGTGTTTTGCGACCCAGCCCCTTTTTCTTGCCCCCCCCTTCACAAATCACCCAGAAACTTTCCAGACAGCAGCTGAAGAGAGCATTAAATTGTTTTGGAAAATGTTGTGCCAATTCGTCTAAAGGCGCCAAAGATATAGGAAAGTCAAAAAACGCTTTTGCTATGGAACCATGGTCCTATAACTACCTACCACCAATAGGTAATAATATATATAGGTAATAATATATATATATATATATATATATATATATATATATATATATATATATGTGTGTGTGTGTGTGTGTGTGTGTACAAGACCGCTTGTGCGGTTGAAACGCGTCTTTTTCGGTCTTAAAAAAAAAAAATACTCTGCAACCTACCGGAGTGGCTCGTGTATCCTCATTTTATATGTGGGGATCCCTGATGGGCGTTCTCTGGGCGTCTGCACCTAAGCATTCTGGTCATTGCAGTTTTATTATTGGATTTAATAAGGGGAACTGTACTTACCTAATGCCTCAGAATTAAAGGTGTGAAAAGTCGCTCTGTGTGGCATCTTCTTCAAAGGGAAACTTTGTTGGTTGGATGTAAAGCGGCTCCCCTAGTCGCGAAGATGCCCAGCTACTATTTTGCAGACCTGTGGCGTCTTGGATTTCCGAGGCGCTAGGGAGAGCGATGCCGCTTCTGAGTGCTTTCGCATTCTGGGCAGTTCCAGTGTCTCCCACCCTCATCAACCCACAAGGGCAAGATTCTATTACAGAAGGTACGACGGCACCCACTAGGGGTTATTATTTTCTGTGGAGAACTGCAATGACCAGAATGCTTAGGTGCAGACGCCCAGAGAACGCCCATCAGGGCAGGGTATAAGATTAGGAGCAGGTGTTCCACAAGAGAATGCGGTTTGTTATTGCCAGTGAACAAGGACTGTTTAAAGTCTGAAACACATTTGGCTTTTATTATTGGATTTGAGAAGGGGAACTGGACTTACTTAATGCCTCAGAATTAAAGGTGTGAAAAGTCGCTCTGTGTGGCATCTTCTTCAAAGGGAAACTTTGTTGGGGATATATATATATATATATATATATATATATATATATATATATATATATATATATATATATATATATATATATATATATATATATATATATATATATATATATATATATATATATATATATATATATATATGTCTAACTCCCCATTAACAGTAGTAGGGAGGGAACTCCATCAAAAGCATCAATACAATTGTTTCAATCAATCACATGTACTTTTACATTAAGTCACAGGTACTAGGGTACCATCTTTAGGTATAGCTACACCTAAAAACTCAGAAATTTACTAGAAACTACAAGAGATCTTGATTATTCATGCATGTTAGGAAACCCCTCAAACTTAAAATAGAATTACCCCTGCATAGTAAACACAACTATTTTTTATTTAAAACTTCTGTCTCTCTTTGGCCCAATCCTGTAATGCAGATGGCCAGTTGTGTGCCATCTGCAGAGGTTCTTCCCACCTGAAGAATTCAAGAATGAGTTAACCATCCTGAAAGTAGAACATGATTAAGAAAAGAAAAAAAAAAAACTTATCTTACGGAATAAAACCCAGAAATTCACACAAGAAAAGTTGCATTAAAGTGACATTATAGTTAGGTGACAAAGTCACACAAGACCTAACACTTAAAATCGCCAGGTATAGTTCACTGAGCTAGCTATAACATGCACCCATGCAAAGTACTGCTTATGATCTTGTATATTAAATGACTCATGACATGTTAAATGCCATTATTGATGACATCTCAAATGACATTCAAATGACATCATTGATAACATCATTCATTTATTGTGACCTGCACTAGATCGCGGTCAGCCTGAAAATGTGCCTAGGCCCCGGTCTACCACGACCATAGACTATCAGTGGTGGTTTGTACTTTTTGGCACTATTTTCCCTTACATCTTTATAAACTCACATCTTCAGTGACCATTATTAGATTTTTGCCATTTTGCTTATCAAATGTTACTCTTTTTATAATATGGTTTGGGATTTGTATTATTTTGCATTTTGACTTTATTACTGTTTTGGAGCTGCATAAAAAGAGTACACGTTGCCCTAGGTTAAGCTGATCTGCTCTGTGCCATAGCAACCTGGGGGTTGAGCTCAGGTTAATTTAGTGACTTTGATTGTTCACCCAGACAACGGTTGATATTATTCCTTGAGATGGTTAATTGCCCACCCCAAGTAATAATCCAATTTAGTACAGGGGTCAATCCCGTTTTTTTGTGTTTTTTTTTTTTTAAACCTTGAACACCCTCAAAAACAAAAAGTATGCAAACTATTAACCTTGGCAGGATCACTCTCTTAAAAAGGTCACGTGAGCTGGAATTTTAAATCAAAAGGTTGACAGGTATGCGTTTACCACTGATAAGTCACCTTCTGACAAGCCCTAAGGAGAACTCTCTGTAGTAGACTGCTCACCTTCCTGAGACGAGCACAATGGCATACAACCTATGCTTACAACTACAGTGTGAGCTAAACCACGTGTAAGTGGCTCATTCCTATATTCTCCAATATCCAACAATGTGTAATGCCTCAAAATCTTCAGGGAAGTTCTGTATATAAACATCCTCTCCTTATACAGGTTCTTGTACCATAGAATGTGTCTATTGCACTGTATTACAACTATTTAACATTGGGCAGCTGCTTAGACATTCACTGGTGGAAAATATATTTTCAACAGGAACTTTGGCTTTTCTTGATTTTTTGCAACAGAATTTGGTTTTAAGACACAAACTACTTTGAAATATGCCTCTGCACCTCAAATCAGGTTCCCTCATCCTTTTACCTTCTTTAACAAGGAGTACTACTTGCACCACGAACTTTAAGAGTTTGTAAACTGTTAAAGTTATAGTTAGCTCAGTTAACTACACCTGGTATGTTTCAGGGTTTTTATGATTTTAAACATTAGGTCTTATGTGACTGTCAAACTATAAAGCAGGGATACTCAAAGTGTGGCCCTTCTGAACTTTACATGCGGCCCTCTAGGCTGATGTTCACTAGACTCGGCACCAACATTAAAAAGATGTTAAATAAACAGGCAAGCCTTTATTTAAAGGTTAATTGAAGTTAAGGAAAGGAAGTAACTAGGTTGTCCTACACCACTTAACTTTAGGAACACTCATTTTCAAAGCCATCTTGCAGCAAAAGTGCAAACATATGATAAGGGCTCTTCAAAATTCAAAAAGTGTATTTCATTAAAATACAGAACCAGTTCACCTTAGACTATCATATTGTATCAATGCATCGAGAAGAATTTTTTAAGTGAGAGTTTTCAAGTATGAATTTAAAAAATGTAATTCTTCCCCTACACTGAAAACAATGCCAATAGTGAATTGGCAAATCAGTTGTTATGTGCACTCCTTGAGTGGTCTAGGTTCCTATTATACATGAATATTATAGTTTATTAAATCAAACACAAGAGAAGTTTTTGTACGCCACACATCCTGAAGCTATATTTGGAGGCCCTCGTATATGTGGTAATGAAGAACAAGCATTGGCATAGCCAATAGGTCTCGCCTTTGGGGCCTTATAAGTGTTTAGCCAGAGCTATTGACTTTGCCAATGTCTTCAAGCTGTGCTGTAGAGAAGTGTGGCTGCTGTGCAGCATGCTGAAAAGTTATAATAAAAAAAATGTCAGAAGCATTTTTGTTACTTTATATATGACCAAGAAGGCATTATGTAAAACTGAACGACCATATTAAAAAAAGTATTTAGAGGGGGCGTGGCCAAGATGGCGAGCTGATCAGTCGCTGGTCCCGGAGGCTCCCTGCTCCCGGCCCGCTCGGCTGATTCTTAGTGTTGAGCCCCTAAAACGACGCTAAACACGACGGAAAGGGGCCGAGGAGTGCAGCGGCAATCTCTAAAAGCGCGGACCAAGAGGGTTTGTGCCCGCTTGAAAGCCGGAGAGATAGCGGAGTGCAGGATGAGGCGGTGAGAGAAAATGGCGCCCAGGCCGGAGGACCGTTAGAGCAGCGCCTCCGGAGCTATCAGGAGGGGCTCCAAGCAGCACAGAAGCGGTTTCCCACACTCGGAGACGGGCTGGGAGTGCCCAGAGAAACGGGGGAGCCGGGTGCGAAGTTCTGGGAGACCGACCACCCGAAGGCGGTACACCACAACCAAGAGCAGAAGGGGACCACCCGGGCCGGGCTGAGCCCGTCACCGACGCCGAGGCGGACCGGAGCGTACCCCCGATCGGAGCCAGGGCCGAGCTCCCAACGTGGCAGAAAAGATGAGGCACGAGCAGGGGTGGCAAGCGGAAACTCCTGCAAGGACTGGGGCCCCCGAGGGGCCTGGAGTGGCTGGGAGGCGCCGAATGCAAATGGCACCTCGGCCTCTGTATCAGTGAGCTAGCCGCTGACGCCACCAATAGAAGACTTCCGGAGGGAAGACACCCGCGACCACCACTGCCGGGAGGGAGCACTCCATCCAGAGAGACACTTTAAGGGCTAGACGCTGTGGGGGTCGCGTGCCTCAGAGCAACAGGGAGGACATCCAGAAGCTCCCAGATACCAATAGAGCGCCAGCGCCGGGGGAGCAGAGAGAGGCCCAGAGGCAGCGCCCGCCGAAAGAAGGGAAAAGGGCCCGGGGGGCAAAGGTGTAATCGAGGTGGTGCGGAGGGCTCAAAGACACCGCCCCAGTACAGCTAGGGGCCTACGCTGGGCCTACACTGGAGACACCGAACAACGGGAAGTGAGACAGGACTAGGGCAACTACGCCGCAGCCAGGCCTGGGGCGCGAAGACCGACATTGGCAATACCAGAAGCAAGGGCCAGGCGAGTACCCGACGCAACAGCGGGGGGGGGGAAAGGACGGGCTCTCCTCCGATCAGGGCCCTAACTTCCCGCACCGCAGTAGTGGAGAGAAGCTCCGGGGGGGCCCTGGAGTTCTTCCCCGCAAATAGCAGAGTGAAGACACAACAGATCCCGGTTGGGAGAGAGGAGAAGCACCGAACAGTGGGAGTCGGCGGCGGAGCTGTGAATCGGCGGGGCCCAACCAGAGAGTGACGCCTGGGGGCTTGGCGAGGCGGCGGGGGCCTACATTCGGCCAGGATACTCGGCTGGCGGAGAGGAAAGGAGCCGGCTGTGAACGGTTGCCAAAGGGGCCACGCGGAGAAGGCGACACGTCACCAGACGGCGGAGGGACCCCCCCTCCTAGACGCCGACCGGGCCCTCGTGGCGGCACGAGCGGCGCAACCACCGACAGGCCCAGCAATGTCCTCGGTGAGGAAGAGAGGGGAGCGCTCCCTGAAGGAGATGCTAATCAGAGGACCCATACCCGGGGACAAAGGCAACAGAACGTCTCCAACCCAGAAAACCCAGACGGACTCAGAGGACGGGGAGGTTCCAATCACCCGCTCCTTTTTGGAGTCGCTTTTTAACGTCCCCCGAGAAGACTTCCAGACACTCAAGAGTGAAGTGGCAAGTAAGGTCTACGAGAGATTCGCCGTGATGTGGACGCAGTCGGGGAGAGAGTAGCAGTGATTGAAGAACATGAAATAACTAAAGGAGAAGAGATTGAACAACTCCAACAGGAGGTGATTCGCCTAAGAGATCAACAACTGGACCTGCAGGCCCACGCCGAGGACCTCGAAAACCGCTCACAAAGAAACAACATTCGCGTCAGGGGGGTCCCATCGAAAACGGAAGGAGCAGACGTGAACCAATACCTCCAGGGCCTGTTTCGGGACATACTAGGTGAGGCACAGGACTTTCCAATCCGCATAGTCAGAGGACACCGAGTCGGGCTGGCGAGACGGGCCCCTGCTCCTCCGCCCGATATTCTTGCCTTTCTACCGGACTTCCCTCTCAAAGAACGAATACTGCGGGAGGCTAGGTCAAAACAACCTCTACACTATCAAGGACAAGCCATTGCCCTATACCAAGACCTTGCCACTATTACCTTGCAAAAGAGGAGGGATTTTAGGGAAGTGACTACCCATCTGAGAGCACAAGGAGTGGCGTACTCATGGGGCCATCCATTTCGCCTGATTTTTAAACTGAACGGCAGGCTACACCAGCTCAGATCCCTCCGAGAAGCCTGTAAGATTCTCGGTCTGGAACAGCGAACCCTGGAAGAGTCACCCAATCACACGCAAAGTTCGACAAGAAATGAATGGCAGACAGTGGGCAGCAAAAGATTGCCCAGTCCAGAACTACCCCCAAGCTCCGACACAATGGCGCAAGAACGGCTGCTGGCACTTGAAACGGTGCAGAAATAAACCGCTCCAACGACCCAACCATGACGCCACTAAAGGGGCTGCTCAGCATTGGTTTTGCAATGGCCGCGGGGGGGGGTCGGGTCGGGGGCCCCGGGACAACTGGACCACACACTAACCCCGATTTCGTGTTCACCACATGCCCACGTTTCTACACAATGGGCAATGGACAATAATGGGACTTTGGGGTTGCCAAGTTGGGGTTAGGGAGGATGGGGGGGGGGAGGGTTCTGGTTGGGAAGAGAGGGGGGCAGAGGATCTTCGAAGCCACGTTGGGGAGCGGGGGGGACTGGGAAGAGGGAGGGGGGGGAACCGGTGTGCTTGGGTATCGAGAGCCTAGGAGAGGGAGCAGAGGTCAGAAGGGGTTGTTCTCCACCATGCGAGGCAGGGGCAGTCTACCCATGACACAAGCACAAACACCACTTGTAAACCCAACATGACACAACATGTTCTCCAGGTGTTAACCCTTAACGTGAAGGGTCTGAATAACCCCGTCAAAAGGCGAGCTATCACATCTTACCTGGAGCACTCTGGGGCAGACGTGCGCCTCTTACAGGAAACCCATCTCCTCTCTAAGGATTGGCACAGAATGAGGTCCCGCGCCTTTCCCCAACAATTTTACTCCTCAACCACAGATAAAAAAGGAGGGGTGGCCATATTGCTCGCTAAGAAGTTCCGGGGCAAAGTGGGCGACAAGGTAGCAGAAATTAAGGGCAGGTTGCTGGCATACAGGCTCTGGGTGGGGGGGAGCTGCCATAGTGGTGGGGTCCATCTACACCCCCAATGGAGGACAAGAAAAGTTCATTAAGGGAGCCATATCAGAGGTTCTTAGTCCCCAAGACAGGAAGATATTGGTGGGAGGTGACCTCAACCTGGTCATGGACTCAGAGAAGGATCGATCCGGGCAACGCTATGGCCAAACAGGAGCCCTGTCAACGGAAGGGAGGGAATGGCTGGCTCAAAGGGGGCTGGTAGACATATGGAGGGAGGCCCACACCCACAGCAAGCAGTACACTTATTACTCAAGCGCCCACCACACATATGCCAGACTGGACCATTTTATAGGGTCGGCGGAAATCAATGCCCTAGTGGATACAGTGGACATTACCCCAGCGGCACTCAGACCATGACGCAGTGATAGTGACACTAGACGTGCCCCCGACTCACGGACCAAGGGGGAGGTGGAAACTAAGGGAGAATTTGCTGTTGCGCAAGGAGATATCCCAGCAGGTGCACAAATGTATCACTGACTACCTCGAGACAAACGATACGCCGGAGACGTCTCTAACAGCGGTATGGGGGGCCCTCAAGGCGGTCGTGCGGGGGGAACGGATAGCCATCTCCGCGGCGGAGGTACGGGACCGGAAAGAAAAGAGAGAACAGCTTACGGCCCAGGTGGTGGAGCTGGAACGAGTACACAGCCGGACAAGTGCCCCTAGAATATGGCGCAAACTGAAAGCAGCCAGAGCGCAGCTGGCGAGCTTGGACCTTGACAGGGCGGAATACGCGGATCTGCGGCTCAAACACTCATACTAAATAGGGGGAGATAAAACGGGACGTCTCCTAGCCAGCAAACTGAGAGCCCGTGCCCAGAGGTCCAGGATAGCTGCCCTTCAGAATTCCAGGGGGGAGATGGTGGAACTAGACGATCAGATAGCTGACACCCTCAGAGAATTCTTCGCTTCCTTGTACAGCAAAGATCCACGAATACAATCAAATGGAGAGACATATCTTCAAAGCGCCGCTACCACGGCCTTAAACACCGCGGGAGCAGACGCGTTAGACGCGCCGATTTGAATCGAAGTGGTAGGTGCTATCTCTCGACTCAAACCACTGAAAGCCCCAGGGCCAGATGGCTTCTCGGCGGGGTTTTATAAAACGTTCTGTCCACTCAATCGCCCCGATACTAACCCGCCTTTTTAACTCGTTCCAGGGCCCTGATCCATTCCTGCAGATATGCTGGCGGCAGACAGTTGTCCTCCCCAAGCCCGGAAAAGACGCCACCCAGTGCGGCTCATACCGGCCGATCTCCTTACTCAATTTGGACCTCAAACTGTTCACAGGGGTTCTTGCAGCCAGACTTGGCCCACACATGCCTGGCATCATTGAACCCGACCAATCTGGTTTTATCCCCAATAGACAAAGCAGCGACAACACCAAACTAATTCTGCACATAATTGATAAAGTCCACCACAACAACATGGATGCCCTTTTACTGTCAATAGACGCCGAAAAGGCATTCGATAGGGTCGATTGGGGTTTTATGGACAAGACACTGGCGCACTTCGGCCTGGGTGAGCGATTTAGGGCATGGGTAACAAGCTGCTATGACAAACCCCCAGCCACAATACGGGTCAACGGAACGAGCTCCCAGCCCTTTGACATTCTAAGGGGTACGAGGCAAGGATGTCCGCTGTCGCCCCTTCTATTTGCGCTATATGTTAAACCCCTAGCACAACGGATAAGAGACAACCCCGATATCCTCTGCATCCCCTTTGGAGGGGAGAAACACCCAATCAGCTTATATGCTGACGATATCCTGGCAGCCCTAGAGACTCCCAAGCGCTCTGTCCCGGCTTTCCTTCGGGAACTGCACACTTTTGGTGAAGTTGCCGGTTTTAAAATCAATGTGGGGAAATCCATGATGTTGCCGATCGGTCTCAATGAGAATGCAATTAGGGTAGCACACGGAGAGTTTGGGGAGCTCCAACTTCCGGACAAGATCCCATACTTGGGGATAGTTCTGACCCCTTCCACAGGACAAACACTCGCCCTCAACTACTCCAACCTCCTCTCAAGGGTCCAGGGGGATCTGTGTAGATGGCAGAAGCAACCCCTGTCGCTCCTAGGCCGTATCGCTGCAGTCAAAATGTCTATCTTGCCTCAAGTGCTTTACTTCTTACAGACCATCCCAGCCTGGCATCCCAAAGGCGTCATTCATAAACTACAAAGTGCGGTGCAACATTTCGTCTGGGCCGGGAAGAGGCCGCGGATGAACAAAGAACTAGCTCACCGTCCTCCGGACGAAGGAGGGCTGGGAATCCCCAATCTACTGGACTACTTCCGGGCGTCGCAACTCAGATACCTAGTAGAATGGAACAGACCGGAATCAGAGAAAAGGTGGCTCTTCCAAGATAGGGCGCTGGCACAGCTAGCCCTCTGGAAAGTACCATTTCTTAAACGCCCAGACAGGCCCCAGAACCTTGCACTCTCCCCATTCACACGCACTGTGATGCAAGTGTGGGACACAGTGGCGACGAAACGTGGACTTACTTCCTTTCCCTCGCCATTAACTCCCATATTCGATAACCCGGAATTCCCACCGGGGCTCGAAGAGCGAGCGTTCCCGCAATGGAGGGCGTCAACTTGCAGGTCAGCCGGGCATTTATTTGACCTGGAGGGGTTCCTACAGTTCTCAGAGATATCGCAGGCCTAGGACGTCCAAAAACCGCAGAGATTCCAATATTTTCAAATTCGACACTGGTTATTACACCCAGACGTGCGCCCGAAGGTCGGCAGAAAACGGACGGCTTACGAGAAATGGCTAGTAACCAAAACAGACAAAGGGATGATCTCCGAACTCTACGGGTTGATACGCCCCCCCGGCTCGTCCGGGACCCTCGGCTGGACAGAGGAGATGGGCGCGGGAGCTCGGTAGAGATTTGACCGGAAAAGAATGGCGGGACATCTACTTTCGGGCAAACCACACAGCTAGGAACACAGCAGGCAGGGAAGCAGCGGTCAAGGTAGTAACATATTGGTATTTGACACCGGCCAGACTGCATAAGGGAAACCCCGATTGTAGCCCTACATGTTGGAGAGGATGTGACGAAGAGGGCACACTGACTCACCTGTTATGGGACTGGTAAGGAAGTGACTGGATACTGGACGGCAGTCCTAGACGATATAGACAAACAATTTGACACAGAAGTCCCACGCTTCCCGGCCTACACAATACTGGGGCTACCCAACCCGATCACGTTCCCACTGAAGTCAATTAGGGGAAAGCAGATGGGCTTGGCCATGGGAGCGGCGGTGCAACACATTCTCTCCTTATGGGGCGCACGGAATAGACCTACTCATACGGGGTGGCTACACAAACTGTGGTTCACATTAGGCATGGAGAGAATCCAAGCTAGACTTACACAATCCACAGACGCGTTAGCTACCACATGGCAGCCCTCATTATCCCTACTAGTGGGGGAATTTAACGAAATCACCTGCCCGAAGTACCTTCGCCTATTGCGACTAACAGATACCCTACAACCTGAGGCACGGCACACATGGGCTCTATAAGCACCGACCCACCAGAGACCCGCCTTAGCACACCAGTTCGGGGAGGGGGGAGTTGGGATACGGGGATGGGGGGGTTGGGAGTTGTAAATTTTATTATCTATTCTATGTTGCACGGATAAGCTGGTCCTTTCGCAGGGACCGAAAATAGAATAACCTGATGTATGTAACCCGCCTTTTTACTCATTTGCAAACCAATAAAACAAAGTTAAACATAAAAAAAAGTACGTACAATAAAAATTCTCAGTTTTCTTTTGTTCTTGCAATGCTGGCAACTTGTTTCTGCCTATTGCAATGGTTGTTTGTTAAAGCTTTTTTTTTGAGGGGGCATAAACAATTGGAGGGTGAAGGTTGGGAACTAGTACCTGTATTATAACACGAGCAGCGGCCAGACGCTAGGGGAGAATCAACAGATGCCAGATTCCGAGAGCAGGCTGAGGTGGTGCAGAGTGATGCTGAGGTGGTAGTGGTGGTGGTGGTGACTGTTGCGGAGACGATGCTGAGGTGATGCTGAATGATACTCAGGTCTTGCCGAGCGATGCTGTGGCGGCGCTGAGCGATGCTGTTGCGGCCCTGAGCGATGCTGTGGCGGCCCTGAGCGATGCTGTGGCGGCCCTGAGCGATGCTGTGGCGGCCCTGAGCGATGCAGTGGCGGCCCTGAGCGATGCAGTGGCGGCCCTGAGCGATGCTGTGGCGGCGCTGAGCGATGCTGTGGCGGCCCTGAGCGATGCTGTGGCGGCGCTGAGCGATGCTGTGGCGGCGCTGAGCGATGCTGTGGCGGCGCTGAGCGATGCTGTGGCGGCGCTGAGCGATGCTGTGGCGGCGCTGAGCGATGCTGTGGCGGCGCTGAGCGATGCTGTGGCGGCGCTGAGCGATGCTGTGGTTGCGCTGAGCGATGCTGTGGTTGCGCTGAGCGATGCTGTGATGGCGCTGAGAGATGCTGTGATGGCGTTGAGAGATGCTGTGATGGCGTTGAGAGATGCTGTGCTGGCTCTGATTGATGCTGTGCTGGCTCTGATTGATGCTGTGCTGGCTCTGATTGATGCTGTGCTGGCTCTGATTGATGCTGTGCTGGCTCTGATTGATGCTGTGCTGGCTCTGATTGATGCTGTGCTGGCTCTGATTGATGCTGTGCTGGCTCTGATTGATGCTGTGCTGGCTCTGATTGATGCTGTGCTGGCTCTGATTGATGCTGTGCTGGCTCTGAGTGATGCTGTGCTGGCTCTGAGTGATGCTGTGGTGATGCTGAGTGATGCTGTGGTGTTGCCGAGTGAGAGATAGAGTGAAGATATAATGCCCAATTAGAGAGGGTGGTGAGAGAGAAAGAGAGAAAGGGTGTACATAGAATAAAGAGTGGAGCGGGATAGAGAGAGAGAAAGATGGGGAGAGAGAGTGAATGAAGGAGTTTGAAAGAGAAACAGATAAAGGGGTGAGAGAATGAAAGGCTAAAAAAGATAGAGAGAGGAGAGTTAATTAAGTAGAGAGAGAATTAGAGAGGGGAGAGAGAGAGAAGGAGAGAGACAATAAGAGTGGGGGGTGTGGAGTTTAAATAGAGTGAAGAAGTGACGCGGAAAGAGTAACCTTAAATATAGCTTTGTGCTTTGCGCGAATAAATATTAAAAAAAAAAAAAAACACAGAGTGAGACAAAAATACTGGTAATTAGGCTGTGACTCCCAATATAAAACAAATAGCGATATAAGGTGAAATCAACCCACCGAAGCAATATTTCTAACTAGACAAAAAAAAGCTTGCATTTCAATGCTAATCGCGGCTGTTTTTCATGTGACTGTAGTCCAGGGCCGTCAGTTGGTAATGTGAGCTGCTGCTGCGATTGAAACATCAGTGTCCAGAGAGTTAATGAGCCATGACGAGGAAATGAGGAAGAGATAGGAAACCCAGATGGCAGCTGCGCGCGTGCACGCCCATCGTGAACGCAAGCTGGTCGCCAGCCGAAAGCCAGTGGGTTTGCACTTCCAAAACCCACTTACTAAAACTCTCGGACAGACCAGCGCAAGCGCTGGTGCAGGCCGAGACCTAAAAAGGAGGAAAAGTGAAATAAATCAATTGCCTAGGATCACACAATTTGGTAAAGTGGGGAAGTTGGGATTAATTCCACGTTTTCTGGTTTCACATTGTGCAATTCAGCCACTAGATACATATGCTTTGCTTACCCCATATTCACCTTACCACCCGCTCCCCACCGGACCACCACCCTGCTGGCATCAACGCGGCCCTCGGTCACATCACAGGCCAAACTTTGTGGCCCTTGGGAAAATGTTTGCAAGTACTGCTATAAAGTCACTTTAACTTTTGTTTTTTAAGTGAATATATATTTTGACCTAACGAGAAGTGGACCTTGACCCAAAATGTCTCCAAGAAAACTGATTGCAATCCCCTTCTTCCAAGATTCTTTTGACCCCGTGCCAACTGGTAACCATTACTGTCTTGCTTCTCACTACCAGATCCAGACAGAATCAATATGCATGAGCTAGTGATTGTTTCTCCAAGGATGTCACCTCACACTACTGGGTCGAAGATAAGGGCTAATGTCAAGCCTCGCTACTCTAAAATGGCGGCCTCCATAAGAGTGAACTGGCATCCTCGGTGCTTTCCTTCGGACTCTGTGTGGCTCCCACTGCCCCATCACAAAACTAATAGTATCAGCAAACGCGACTGTGAGAGGATACACACTCGCACTTTCAACCTTTGTAGAGACGAAATGTGCATCACATCAAGGCAGTAGCCTTACCACACCCACATCCATGATGAACCAGCCCATACAAGTAAAACAAAATACAAAAACAGCATTCCTCTCTCGTGCCTTGTTTTCCAGAGCCAGTGCTTCTTCCCGCCCACTCTACGTTACCTCACTCGCCCCTGTACACAGACACTAAATAGGCATGAAAGCTATGAATACATAAACCCAGCTCCATGCCCTGCGTTATTTCTTGGAAAAGCCATCAATTATCCAAATTGGCTGTGTAGTGGAAAAGGGAAAAAAAAACGAGTCGGTCAGGTCTCCCCCGGAACAAATTTCTGAATGAATAAAGAGTGTGAAAAAAGAGGGGTGAGGAAGAGGGGTGGGGCAGAGGCTTCAAGACCTGTGGGTTTATTCCACCATTTACACGGTCACCACAGCGTCCCGCGCCAAGAAACCTGGATGCCGTTAATAAACGTGTTTTAACTTTCTTTTCAACGGGTCTGAAAACCCGTACGCAAAACCGACCGTAATTAGGTTGAAAAAATTCCATTTCACGCGATAATCAGACTTCAAAAAACTCAATTTTATTTTTAATCAGATTTTAACAAGGATATTAGGCCTTTCCCGTTCAAGAAAGGGAGAAGGGATGGGTTTAACGCAGAATGTATTCAAGCTTAGCCTTGGGAGATAATTAAATAACATTCATTTCTTAAATGGCTGTCTGCAAATGGAAAAAAGCCCCAGTCACAGCAGCGGTCTTTCTGAAAGAAACAAAACAAAATTATCAGACAAGCGCAATTCTTTGGTCAAAGAGAACTGGGGTCAATACGGAGCAGCGGGGCACCAGAACTGCTACCTTTGGTCTAGCTTGGTGTCTGCACTGGAATAGCGAGGGTGGGGGGGGGGCGCTGGGGAGGAAAGAAGGTGGCTTAAACATGCGTTTTACAGTATGTGTTTAAGAAACACAGTGGTTGGTTAATTAGAAGCGATTGACCTCCCATATTTACCAGTCATGCCGTTTCTTGTCACTAAATTCATGCGAGACATCACCATGTGTCAGAGTACCGATATTACATGCAAAGGACCCAAAGAAATTATTAGCCAGACTCAGAAAACAGTGCATTAGATTTGTGAATGAAAAGCAGACTTAGTAAATGCAAAGTACCAATTTACAGTATACATACTGTGGAGTGCAATTCACAAGCGTCTGCCAATCGCAATGTAAATCCTTACAAGTCAGAGGGGTGCAGAGAGGATGGCTGCCCTGAGGCATGCGGCCCTCCTTAAGCCTTGCACGGGTATGCAGATGAGCTCTGCGGAGAGTCCCTGTGGTCGCAAACCATTGAAATGTTACCGACTAGTCAAGGAAGGTGGCAACTACCTGCGCAGTGCAAATTTCCAATGCGAGTGCAGGCTTAGGGTATCGGACGTGGTCCCATGGACAGCTGCATGCTTTACCCAAGTACCCCCATTGACAAGACGCCAACACTAGGACTCTTGTTTCTTTGAGGAAAATGATACAGCAGCCGCAAAATGCACAGATGGAGGACAGCTGTCCCATGCAGGTCTATTTTCCCAGGTCTGAGCATTCAGTACTAATCTTGGCACCACTGTTCTTTTCACATAAACTTACCAAAGGTATCAGACGACTCACTGGTTCCCTTGTTACCTGTAACCCAGCCCCTTTATACAGCAAAGGAATACTGAATCATTTGCTCGGCAGTGCCTCTTTGAGAACCGGGTCCTTTGTCTCCTTTGTACACAGAGCTATCCAACTATCCGCACATTAAACATCCAAGTTTGAATCTCAGAGTCCTCAAGTCAGCGTGTCCTAGGCCTGCATCATGCAGTGCCTTTAAATGGATCTTTTACCGGCTTATCTTAAAGTTACTTTCCGTTCTTCTATGAATCTTTAGATCTGCAAGGGGGGGTCGGGAATGTTAACTGTCCGCAGTTAGAAGATGAAAGCAGGTGAATTACAGTTAACTAGATTTGGTGTTTAGACAGAATATCGGATACAAAAACATTGTGGGACAAAATATTGTGTCAAGAAGATAGAGGACAAAAATATTGTGACAGTAAGTTTCTATAGGTAAGCAAAGTTTTGCTATATAAAACGCCACATGTATGCACCGTGACAATATATATTTATATATCTCTATCTCTTCAAGGTAGCTAGATGTGGAGTTAATGAACAAGTTACTTACCTTCGGTAACGATATATCTGTAAGAAACATAGGTTAGTTATAGATTCCTTACCTTGGAATTACCCCCAGGCATCAGACTTGATCCGGAAAGTTTTTCGTCAGCAGTACCTCTGCGCGTCGGAAGGTGGCGTCGGTCGATTTCGCGTTCGTCGTTGGCGTCGTGATCGCCGGGATGACGTCGCGGTAGCTACATAGACGCCGCCCTCGCGCGCTGACGTCAGTTCTGTACACGACTTTCCACGCCAGAAGCGCAGAGCCATGCAAGACACTGACCACTGGTGCACAAAACTAGGGCCCTGAAAGGAAGTCCTTAACCCTAGAAGTCAGTTCGAAGAACGGGGAGGATGGGTGGGGCGGTAAGGAATCTATAACTAACCTATGTTTCTTACAGATATATCGTTACCGAAGGTAAGTAACTTGTTCATCTGAAAGAAACAGTTTGTTATAGATTCCTTACCTTAGAATAGATACCCCAGCAATACCAACCCCGGAGGTGAGTCTGCGAACTAAGTTCACACCAGAAAGTGCTGGAGAACAGAATGGCCAAAGAAGCCGTCTCTCCGGACTTGGCTGTCCAGGTAGTAGTGTTTGGTAAACGTGTGCAGCGATGCCCACGTAGCTGCCTGACAGATGTCATTAAGAGGGACCCCCCGTGCCAAAGCTGTGGTAGCTGCCGTCGCCCTGGTGGAATGGGAGCGCAGTCCCACTGGAGGCTCCTTCTTTGCCGAAGAATAGCAAGCTTTGATGCACAGAACGACCCACCTGGAGATGGTCCGTTTGTGCATGGCCCGACCTTTCTTAGCGCCCATGTAACCAACAAAGAGCTAGTCGTCCACCCGGAATTGTTTGGTGCGATTCAAGTAGAAGGAATGCACACGTTTTGGATCCAGACGGTGGAGCCTCTTTTGAAGGATGCGGAAAGAAGGTGGGCAAAGTGATGGTTTAGCCAATGTGGAAAGAAGTAACCACCTTGGGAAGAAAGGAAGGTCTAGTTCTGAGGACGACCTTGTCCGGATGAACAGCCAGAAAGGGAGGCTTGGAAGAAAGCTTGTAGCTCACTCACCCTGCGAGCAGAGGTGATGGCCACCAGAAAGGCAGTTTTCAAAGTTAGAAGCCTGAGAGGGCAGTTATGGAGCGGCTCAAAGGGAGCGCACATAAGATATGTAAGAACCAAGTTCAAGTCCCACTGGGGAATTACGAAGGGAACAGGAGGAAAAAGATGAGTAATGCCCTTAAGGAAACGATTTACAACAGGGGACTTGAAAAGAGAAGGCTGATCAGGAAGCCTAAGGAAGGCTGAAATGGCCGAGAGGTAGCCCTTTAGAGTGCCCGGAGCAGAGCCCTGCTGGGCCAAAGAAAGGAGGAACAAGAGAACCTCAGAAAGAGGGGCGGAAAGGGGATCCACAGCCTTTGCTGTGCACCATGCCACAAATCTGTTCCATCTGCAGGCGTATACCGTCTTAGTGGAGGGACGCCTGGCTGCCAAGATAACATCACAGACTTCGGGAGGCAGGTCAAACGACGTCAACTGCCGCCGCTCAATCTCCACGCAAGGAGGTGGAGGCTGGACAGGTTCAGGTGGAGGACCGTCCCCTACTGCTGCGACAGATGATCCTCCCGAAGAGGCAGTCTGATCGGAGGATCGATGGCTATGTATACCAGACTCTTCGTGCCCAATCCGGAGCCACAAGAATGACTTGGGCCCGGTCGCGCCTGATCTTCTTCAGCACTCTGGGCAGAAGTGGTATAGGCGGAAAGGCGTATAGAAGACCGCAACTCCACTCGCGACGAAAAGCGTCGCCTAGCGAGTGCCGCCTTGGAAATTCCAACACTGTGGTGTTGTCCGTGAACACCTGCACTACTCTTCCCCGGACAGAGGGAAGGAATGCTTTGAGTGCAAGACAAAGCACCCGAAGCTCCAGAAGGTTGATGTGGAGCCCGGACTCCGCCGGAGACCAGAGGCCTCTGATCTCCGCCTCTCCCATGTGGCCACCCCGCCCCAGCAGTGATGCATCCGTCACCACTGTGAACTCTGGTTGGGGAAGGGAGAGGGATCTGCCATCGACCCAATCCTGGTTCGTTAGCTACCACTGCAATTGGTGTGCAGTGCCCTCTGAGATCTGGACGCAATAGGACAGGTTTCCCTGATGTTGTACCCACTGGAACTTCAGGTCCCACTGCAGAGCCCACATATGCCATCTGGCATGGTCCACCAGCAGGATGCAGGAGGCCATGAGTCCCAACAGCCTCAAGGTCTTCCTGACTGACACCCGGGATAGAGGCTGAAAGATCGGAATCATAGCCCGAATATCCCAGACTCGCAGTTCGGGAGGATAGACCCGAAACTGCGTCGTGTCCAGAACCGCTCCGACGAACAGGAGCTTCTGAGAGGGAGTCAGGTGTGACTTCGGCACGTTGATGGAGAACCCCAGCGAATACAGGAGGTCGGCCGTAGTCTGGAGGTGGGAGACGACAGCCTGGGGCGAGCCCGCCTTCAACAGCCAGTTGTCGAGATAGGGGAAGACTGGAACCCCTGATCTGCGCAGATGAGCTGCGACCTCTGCCATCACCTTCGTAGAACACCTGAGGGGCACTTGTAAGGCCAAAGGGGAGCACGGTAAACTGAAAGTGCTCGTGGCCTACTGTGAACCGCAGGTAACGCCGGTGGGCTGGCAGGACGGGGATGTGAAATAAGCGTCCTGCAAGTCCAACGCTACCATCCGGTCACCAGGGTCTATGGCAGACAGGACCTGACCTAGCGTCAACATTTTGAACTTCTCCTTCCGGAGGAAGCGGTTGACGTTCCTGAGATCCAAGATAGGACGCAGGCCTTTGTCCTTCTTGGGCACCAGAAAGTAGTGGGAATAGCAACCACAACCTACTTCTGGGGCAGGAACTCGCTCAATGGCCCACTTGGCCAAGAGTGTTGAAACTTCCTGTTGTAGAAGGGCCAGATGATCCTCCGACATCCGATGGTACTGAGGTGGCATGGATGGAGGGGTAGTCTCAAAGGGGAGGGAGTAGCCTCTTCGGACTATTTGCAAAACCCACCTGTCCGACGTGATGGTGCGCCAGTGGGGGAGGTGATGGCGAATCCTGCCGCCCACTGGCGTTTGGTGGCCCTGAAAGGTCGGACTAGGAGGGTTTGGAGGCTGCTGCAGAGGGGGCGGTGGTGGACTGGCCCGCTCGCTGGCCCCCAGAACCACGGCGGTGGTTCTCACGTCCCCGGCCGCGCTGGGGCTGAACAGCTCGCGCTGGCCTGTGGCTCTGGGCGGGACATGGCGGGGCACCCCTTCCGTAGCCACGAAAGGGGCGAAAAGCACAACTGCGCAAGGCGGGTGGTGGAGAGGCCCAAGGACCTGGCCGTAGCCCGAGAGTCCTTAAAGCGCTCTAGGGCGTTGTCCGCTTTGTCACCGAATAGGCGACGGCCATCAAAAGGCATGTCCATAAGTATGGATTGGACATCCCCTGAAAAACCAGTCGACCTCAACCTGGCGTAGCATCGAAGGGCTACCGACGTGGAAATCATCCTGCCTAGTGAGTCGGCAGTATCCAGCACACAGCGGATGGTAAACTTCACTGCGTCTCTCCCTTCGGCAACTGCCCGAGAGAGTACGGCCCGGGCCTCCTCCGGGCACTGAGGCAGTACTTGCGCAATCGTATCCCACACGGAGTGGGTGTAACGGCCCAACAGATATGCAGTGTTTACCGACCGCAGTAACTAGCTGGAGGAAGAAAACATCTTCCCAAGATGGTCCAGCTTTTTGGATTTCCTATCAGGTGGAGCGGTAGGGAATGCGTCCTTGGAGGTGGAGGCTTGGACCACCAATCTCTCAGGGGTGAGGTGTTGGGAGAGGAAAGTGGGGTCGCCCAGGGCCGGGCGGTGGCGTCGGGCAATCATCCTATCCACAGGAGCCCTTGTGTTGGGCCTTTGACCAGGTGCCCAAAAGGATGTCTGTTAGGGCTTCATTAAATGGCAGCAGGGGCTCCGAAGAGCTCGCTGCCGGTTGAAGCACCTCTCTCAGGAGGTTAGTCCTGACTGCCAACGTAGGTAGCTCAAGGCTGAGAGACTCGGCCGCCCTATGCAACACCACTGCGTAAGACACTCCCTCCTCCGTAGCCACGGTAGGAGGAGACAACATGCCAAGGTCTGGCGAGGTATCCAGACCACTGGCTTCCCCCAGTTCCTCTCTCCAGTCCGGTTCATAACCTAACGGGTCAGTTAAAGGGTCTCCAGACCCCTCCCAGTCCTCCTCACCCTCCTCTGGCTGCCAATCTGGTCTCAAAGAGCCAGGGTAGAACAGGGGCACAAAAGTACCCGTCTACGTCGGTCCCGGCGTCGGTCGCCGCCGGTCCGGCTCCGTGTCTACCTCGAGGTAGAGACCGGGGTCGACGTCGGCTTGGGACACAGCCGACACCGGCTGCGGACGTGGTGCCGGTGGAAGCGGCGCCGGAGGAGGTGTAACAAGGTCGACCGGCGCCGATCCGGATCCAGGCCTGGATCCAAGGGGACCCTGCGGTGCCAGAGCCGCCGGCGACGAAGGCCCAGGGCCCACCGCCAAGTCCGAGGGGCCCGAAGGCGCGCCGGCGGAGTTGGGCTGCCCAAAGATGGCATGCATCGCTTCGTAAAACTGACGAAGCTGGGCAGGGGTCACTCCAGGTCCCGGAAAGGGGGGGAAACCCGGAGTCGACCCTTCGGGCTCCGCATGCGGAGCCGCGGGAGGGGCACCACCCGCATCCCTCGTCGCGTCGGCCGACGGACGGGGAGAAGTCGAAGAGCAACGATGCTTCTTCGACTTCTTCTTGTGCTTCGACTTACCTGACCCCGAGTGCGAAGACTTAGAAGAAGAATGAGGGTGGCTCCGCGACCGGTCCCTCGACCTCCTACGCGACCGGGACCTTGAGCGGCACGGAGCCGACTGCCCGGCCTCGAGAAGCTTTCGGGACCGCTCCCGCAAAGACTTCGGATTCATGGTCCGGCAGTCGGAGCACGACTTGGGGTCGTGGTCGCGCTCCAGGCAGAAGAGGCACACGCGGTGCGGATCAGTCACCGACATCAGTCGGCTACAGGAACTGCAAGCCTTGAAGCCTGTCATCCCTCATGCACCAGGAGTCGATAGATTCAAAAACGATGTCGACAAAAGTCGAAAAAAAGTCAGTCAAAAAGTGACTGGAGGTAGCGCTCTCTCCGGATCTGCGCTTGCTGTCGCGGAAAAAGAAATTACTGACGTCAGCGTGCGAGGGCGGCGTCTATGTAGCTACTGCGACGTCATCCCGGCGATCACAACGTCAACGACGAACGCGGAGTCGACCGACGCCACCTTTCGACACGCAGGGGTACTGCGGAGGAAAAACTTTCCGGATCCAGTCTGACGCCTGGGGGTAATTCTAAGGTAAGGAATCTATAACTAACTGTTTCTTTCAGATAGTAAATCTATACATGCCTATTTGCACTTACCTTCTCAACATTTCGGTCCTCAATATTTGGCACGATATTCTGTCCACACAATATTTTTGTTTCTGATATTTTGTCAGTGATCCCTATATTTTTAACAAGAAATATTTTTCATGGAAACAGATCCTACACCCTGCCCTTCTTGACTACTACCACTAACCCCACCTTCCCCTTTTTTAGGGATTTAATTAGAGGAGTACATCTCTCTTTGCCCTTGTACCTGCATGTAAATACAAGTATTGCTAAAGACAATAAGTATCGCCTTGGGAAACCATTGGCTTAGTGGTCCCAAATTCTTTGCATCATGGCCAAAGGAAAAAAAAAAAAAAAAAAAAAAGCCTTTAATACAGCTGCCTGCGCTATTCTAAAGGCATACGCATCATGCATGCTTGCGCATACAGAATGACCTAGGCGCTTTTTTTCCTGTTTACTTACTGATCCGAGTTGGATCGGCGACTAAAAAGGCAAAGAAAAACAAACAAAAAGGTAAGAAGGCTTCTTTTTTCTTTTAAAGTGGGTTTTCAGGAACCTCAAGGAGAGGCAGAAGCAACAAGGTGGGGGTGGGGTGAAGCAACACAGGGGATTGGGTAGTGGGAAGGAAAAGCAATGGAAGAGATCGCAACATGGAGCAGGCGGCGGTGGAGCACACGGGCAAGCCGGCAATGGAAGTAGTACAGGGGTTGGTTAGAGAGCAACATGGAGGGGGTGAGAAGCACGCAGGCGAGAAAACAATGGGGGAATGATACAGGGCAAGAACCAGATGAAGGAGGATAGGAGAAGCACATGGATGACAGAGAGTAACAAAGAGTGCAGGAGAAGAAACGTACACGAAAGAAACAGCTGGAAAAACATGCACTCTCATGGAGTGCTTAACCAAAATGAAAAAAAGATGATTGAAAAGCAAGCCACGGAAGCATGGAAGTCAATCAAATGGATAGCAAAGAGGCAATGCTCCATGGGAGTGACCAACACTATTGACAAGCTAGTACCCGAATAAGAAGCTGGCAAATGAGTGACAGGAAAGCAACCAATGGTAAGCAATGGGCAGCCTCCAAACTCCTGTATGTTTCTGATAAGCCCACAACGTGTCTAGCAACAGATCGCGCTTGCGCTGTAAAGTAACCTAAAAAAAAGTCTGGTTACTGGATTCTTGGTGCCGTTTAAAGATTATGTTTGGAAACTGTAAACATGCCTTTTAAACTGTTCATGGAATCCCAGTCTTAATCTGTTGCACGCTGAAAATGGCAGAGGTGGGAATATTCCCTGTAAGTTCCATTCAAATTGATTCAATTCTTCCCACAGTGATCACTTCTATCCATCCTCCCCCACAGACGTCCTTACTGTCATCCATATTCTGACTGCCCCCATCATGGCTATCCGTTCTCTCACTCAGACTCAATCACTTCAGACCATCCTCTTCCATAGGCTCCATTGCTTCCATCCTTCTATTCCCACCGGCTCAGTCAATGCTACGCATCCACTCCCACTCCCTTCATTACCACTATCCGTTCTCTCCGCTAGCTTCTATTGCAGTGATACCACTCTTCCACAGCCTCCATTACAGTTATCCATCCTGTCACATAGCCCCCTTTCCCACTATTCTTGCTTTCACACAGCTTCAACTACCACAGGCCAATCTTTCCCACTCCCTCAGTTAAGGCTATGCATCCTCTCCCAAAGCCTCCATCACTATAACTCAGTCTTCCACAGCCTCCATCACCACCAACTAGCCTCTTACCCAGGCTCCATCACTGTTACGCATCTTCACCAACTGGTTTCATCACTATTATCCAACCTCTTCTACAGCCTTCATCACTACTAGATGTCCTTTCCTACTGGCTCCATCAGTGCTACACATCCCCTTACACATTCCCCCACAGCTTCTATGCCAGTCACCCTCTCCATTTGCCTATATTAACATTTATCCATCCTCCCTAAACATCCTCTTCTGCAGCCTCCATCACCCCATTCCTCATTATCCACAGCTCCCATCACAGTATGCTATTGTCTGCTACAGCCTCGGTTCAGTCGATCTATCCTCTCCAAAATGCTCCGGCACTACTACTCATCCTCCCCCAGACTCCATCACTGCGATCCATCCTCTTCGATGACCTCCTTTATGGCTTGCCATACTCTCCCCGCCTCCATCACTGCAATCCATCCTTCCTCCACAGGCTCTATCAGTGCTACTCATCTTTTCCCAGTCTACATTACAGTTATCCATCCCATCACTGTGCCCCCCTCATCACTATCCATCCCCTTTAAAACCTCCATCCACCCTACTCCTTATCATTGGCTACACTACAACTACCCATCCTCTTCCACTGCCTCCAGGCTCTGACCCATCCTTTCCCACCAGCTGCATCAGTGGTACACATCCTCGTCCACATCCTCCATTCCCGCTATCCATTGTCTCCCACAACGTCTATCACCAGGGGCCACACTCTCTCAGTCTACACATTAAGGTTATCTGCCCTCCTTACACATCCTCTCCTGCAGCCTCCATCATCCCTATTCCATGTCTCGCAAAGCTTACATTATGGTGAGCTATGCTCGCCACTGCCTTGATTAAGTTGATCCATCTTCTGCAAAAGACTTGTCAGTGTAACTCATTCTCTCCAACAGCCTCCATGACGGCGATCCATCACACCATGTTTCCCGACACCCCTATCAGACTCCACAGCCGTCCTCCCTCAGATTTACTCTTTCCCCAATCAGTAGGACCACATCTATCCTACTTAATCCATTATTCTTGCGCACATCCCCCTCAGCCTCTTTCTATTTGAGCTATCCCATTACACCTTGCATCATCTCCTGCAATCCTCCTCAAAGCCCCATTCACTTTTACTCATCCTCCCAAAGGTATTATCAGCCATACCAACGTGGCCTTACAAGTTCCATCATACAGTTATTGTCCATAAAAACCTTCTGCCCCCATGTTCTCACTCGGCATCAGTCACTTGTGCTCCACCCTCTGCCACACAAAACCATCACTCTACACTCCAAAGCCTTCATATGCATTTCCCTCAGAGCCCACTCTGCCCATCCCACCTGTCCCAACCTTCAATACTTACACATTTTTGAAGTACCATCAACTCTCATTCTTTGCCCTCACATACTAAATCACAGGAGCCTTTGCGAGTCATTCTTCGCAGATTTCACAGTTGAGACAACCCCCCTCGTCTTTCCCAATCATGATCATTAGCCTCAATTAATAGTTCTGTACGGTCTACTCTGACAATTATTCAAGTACAAATAGGATCACATTCCTCTGAGGGATCATAAGCTTTGGCACGTCTACAACATTGCTTTTCCTGGCTGAAGCCCCCTGTACTTTGCAAGACATCCAACCTCTTTCCTTCCAGAATGCAAATCCACACCAGCCAGAGACCTTCACTGGGGTAGCTGCCTACCCCATCCTCTCAATAGACCGACCCTCTACCAACTCAGTACAATTAATAGAAGAGTATGTTAGCTACACCCCAGAAGCAATTCTGGGCATACTCAGAAGTGTGAGTCGTTATACAAACGTGACAATATAACACAATTCTTTAAAAAAAAGTCCAAGACATATTAACTCCAAGGAAAGGAGAAGAAATTAAAGACATTTCGTTCCAGACAGGCTTTCATAGAGTACACAGAGATCCTTTCTGTAACTTGCAATACACATTTCAAGAACCTCCCCGGCAGTTTAAGCTCCTATGTATGCAGAGAATAGAAGTCTATGTATTTGCACGGTTTCGGGGATGATGAATCTTCTTGATAACAATCATATCAGAAAGCACAGCATTATCTCTTGTAATAAAACACGTCATTTATCATTAGAGAGAGAAAGCCATACTCTGGAACGTTTCCTTGACACAAACATGAAATGGCCTCTTAAATTATGCCGGAGCAGTATAAATAGAACATCAAAAATGGTACATCACATGCATACACCGCTATTCGCAATAAATAACTGGCTGCTTACGCATGCAGGCAGCCATTTTAGCACAGATAAATAGACAAATAAATGAAATGCCAGTCAGATCACTTCAAACTGACTAGAAGGCGACTGTATTGGTATTGTGGGAATCTTTAGTATTAACCGAGGGTCAGCTGGAGTAGATGAGAGCGGACACCCTCATGGAACCAATAAAATGAAGACCGTTCCCACTTAGGATTATAAGTGGACCCCCAGCTTTAGGAATGCAGTGAGATGCATGCTGTAATAATATAAGAAGGAGGGTAGGCAAAGTTGATGGTGAATCCAAAAGGTAGTTTATTCTTCAGTATAATCAGGAGTATATAGTTACAGGAATTGTAGATTATAAGGTAGTTGTAGCAGTAGCCATAACCCCACCGGGAGCAGCATCCCAGCTGCTCAGCCCACAAATACAGACTGACATTTCACTCAACCAAACACACAGGAACATTCCATGACATCACTCATACAAGGGCTGAGCAGCAGGGCACAGAATACAAAGGAAGGACTAAACTTAGAGGAGCAGGATACCACACGTGTATTCCTTCAGTCAAAACTGCAGCACAGTTCTTGAAAAGCCAGCAAGATACAGCTAAGAACAGGGGTCTCCAGCCTGTTTTATAGTACAAGCTGCTTATGTTGAATGAAAACCCTTGCGAGCTAGTAATATTAGTGTTGTAATGGTGACTACCTCAGACACAATTACATTAGTGGCCACCGTATGCATGATTACTAGCAGTGATCACCTCAGTGAACCAGGAAGGGTTCTCAGCAAGTAAAAAAAAGGTTGTGTCAATTTTGAATGCCTTTACATGGGTAGTACATAACCATAGCTGCAATGCCCTTGGCACCAAGGTAATGATGTTAGTAATGAGTCTATCTAATGCCACATGATTTATCACTCAAATATCAGCTTTACATTTATTTTGACAATGTATCCATTGTTTTCCTCCAAACATAAGCTTACAAACTTTGAAAAGTAACACATTTTTGTCTCTAGCACACATTCAATTTTGGTGGACTTATATTAATTTAACCAAGCCAAAGCTTCTAATTTAGTGGGCTAAACTGCACACATGTGAGCTACTCAAAGACAGCTGGAGAGCCAACAGTAGCTCGTGAGCTATTTGTTGGAGAAGCCTGGCTTAGAACATAACTCTCCTTCACCCAGAAACCCACATTTGACAAAGAGCCGCAGTATTGTCACTTTAGGTAAGTGTCAACTCAGGAAGTGTGGATCCGTTTCATATTTACTACTGGACATGTATAGGAGCTCCCCTTCAAATAAGTGTACATGTTCGCAATTACAGCGGAAGCTTAAACAGTCTACAAAGCCAGAAAATGAATAATTGAGAAAAACCTGCAGAATAGCAATTGAAATTGAAGAGTGGCGGCCCTTAGGTGCCCAGGCTGAAACAGTGCAATTCAGATGTTCTTACGGGACCAATGATGATTATTACCAGACCATTAGATTAATCTCTAAGCCTTGACCAATTTCCTCCAATGCATTTCTTCATAAGGGATTTTGATGCTGCACTAATCTAGAATGGAGACTGATAATTTTAAAAAATGCACTTAGGAAGTGATGGCACGCTGCAATCCCAGAGGAAAGAAACCCTACAATGGAGACTATAAAACGCTTATGAATGACAAGGTGAGGGGAGGAGTCTCGTCCTAGAGATTTCAGTCACACTTTTCTCTGCAGACAAAAAAACCTCACTCACCTACTAAATAATTTCAAGATGGACAGAGAGTGGTGATAATAGAAACCTCATCTAGGGCCTTCTGTGACCAGTAGGCAAAGTATTATTATTAGTATGACTTGGATATCAAAAGCCATCCTTCCTGCCAGAGTTGGTTGTCAAAGTGGTAGTGATTTGTGACCATATGCACCAACGGCCATGTCACAGCCTGGCAGATGTCAATGACAGGCCCCCCTACCGACAACACAATGGTAGTAGGCTTGGTAAAATAGGCTTGGAGATCTTCTGTGGGTTGCTTCTTACCCAGTGTGTAGCAGACCTTACTGCAAAGGCTATCCACCTCGACAAGGTCCTTCTCTGCACAGCTTTCCCTTTCTTTGCTCCAGAGAACACCACAAAAAGCTGATCGTCCACTTGACGATCTTTGGTGCCATCTATGTAAAAGCTTAAAGCCCTTTTGGGATCCAACCTATGGAACCTATCCTCCTCTTTCACTGGAAAGTTAGAGCATAGAACACTGGTATTGTGATTGATTCACTAACAAGAAAGGGAGTCACACAATACCAATTTGTCCGTGAAAACAAATGGTGTATGGCAGGTGCACTGAGAGTGTCTGTCGTTCACTCATGTAACAATCCGATGTAAATGCAATGAGGTAGAAAGTCTTAAAGTTAAAGTGACACAGTGAGCAGCTATACTTTAGCCCCAAGTGCCTACACATGAGTAATGTCAAGACAAAGTTAAAGTTAAGGTCACTCTGTGGCATCACAAACTGCTTAGGAAGAAACGTATCAATCTCATAACAGGTGACTTAAACAAGGACAGTTGGTCCAGCAATTGAAAAAAATGCTGAAAGGGCCAACATATAACCTTTTGCAGTGTAAACTGCAAGGCCTTGCTGGGCTAAAGATGAAATAAATAAACGGACATCTAACAGCTTTGCCTATAAGGAGGCTGTATTGCAGGCTGCACACCAGGTAACAAATTGGTCCCAACACCAGCCATAAATGATTTTATGGAAGGATGCCTTGTAGCAAGGATGACATCCAATACCTCAGATAGCAAATTAAACAAAGTTAATTGCTATAGATCAATCACGACTCATGGAAGTGCACCATGCGCATGAGGTCCTTTGCCCTGTTGGTGAGATAGGAAACACTGACCAAAGTGGCAGCCTGATCAGAGGACTGATGCTCATATTGAGGCGTTTCGTATAACACACTTTTCTGGCCAAATCCAGGGCCACTAGGATATCTTGGGCCCACTTGTTCTTGATCTTCTTCAGAACATTGGACAAGGGAGGAAGTGGCAGGAAGGTGCACAGGAGTCCCTTATTTCACTCCAGCTGGAAGGGATATCCTAACAAGTGTTCTATTGGAAACGCCAATGTGCAAAACTATTAACACTGTGCATCAGACGCTGATGAGGAGATCTAGCCAGGTTCCCCACCACTGGTGTAAGATGCCCTGTATCCCACCCCCAGATCTAAACACCACTCATGATCCACCAGAGAACACCTGCTCAGTACATCCGCTCTAGCTCTCAGGGACCGTACTGGGTACCAGGCAATTAGAAAAGCGTTTTGTTGCTCTAGCCACCTCCAGAGATGCAAAGCATCTTGGCACAGGACCACACTCTGCCCTGCTAATTTCGGAGAGAACCTGCACCAGCCTCCCCTTGATGGATGTTATGAAGGCTCGAAGGGTCAGACGAATGGGCTGCAGTTCCAGAAGACGGATGTGGAGCCGGCTCTCCGCTGGAAACCAGAATCCTCAGATGGCCACCACCTTTAGGTGCCCCCCCACTCCTACCTAACCCGGCACTGATGAGTCTGTCTCAACTAACACCTCCGGGTGGGTAAGGGAGAGTGGTCTGTGGCAGGATTAACTGCAGTCGGCAGCCACCCCTGCAAACCTGGAGCGGTTACCTTCGAGATCTGGATGGTGTCAGAAAGGTTGCCCTGGTGCAGAGCCTACTTGACTTAAAAGCCCACATTGGGGCTTGCATGTGCCACCTGGTGTTAATATACAGTGAAAATTCACATGGCTAAGAGGTGAAGAAGCCTCTGAATCTCCCTCCGCTGTTCTGTTTCTAGGAGCAAGCCTGAAACATATGGATCATAGCCCAAATATCCTGGACACATTGCTGCAGTGGGAAAACCCACTGTATCCAGGATAGACCTAATGAATGGAAGCCGCTAAGAAGGAATCAGGTGGGACTTCGGCTTGTTTATGGTTAAAGCACAAGTTACTAACTTGTGTAACGATATATCTGTAAGAGACAGTAGTTAGTGACAGATTCCTTACCTTAGAATATCCCCAGGCGTCAGGCTGGATCCGGAAAGTTTTTTGCGTAGCAGTACCCTTGCGCGTCGGTAGGCGGCGTCGTGCGGCTCCGCGTCCGTCATCGGCGTCGTGATCGCCGGGATGACGTCGCGGGCAGTACTTAGGCGCCGCCCCTGCGCGCTGACGTCAGTTCTGTACACGACTTTCCGCGCCAGGAACGCAGAGCCATGCAAGAAGCTGACATAGGTGTCTGAAAATACTAGGGCCCTGAAAGGGATGTCCTTAACCCTAGAAATCAGTTCGCAGAACGGGGAGGATGGGTGGGGCGGTAAGGAATCTGTCACTAACTACTGTCTCTTACAGATATATCGTTACACAAGTTAGTAACTTGTGCATCTGAAAGAGACACGTTAGTGACAGATTCCTTACCTTAGAATAGATACCCCAGCAATACCAACCCCGGTGGTGGGTCTGCGAACAAAGATCAGACAAGGAAGTCCTGGAGGACAGAACGGCCAAAGAAGCCGTCCCTCCGGACCTGACTGTCAAGGCAGTAATGCTTTGTAAACGTGTGCAGCGAGGCCCACGTAGCTGCCTGACAGATAACCGGCAGCGGAACACCGCGGCCCAAGGCCGTGGTAGCAGCCGTTGCCCTGGTGGAATGGGCACGCAGCCCAACAGGAGGCTCCTTTTTAGCCAAAGAATAGCAGGTCTTGATGCACAAGGTAACCCAGCGGGAGATGGTTCGTTTGTGCACCGCCCAACCTTTTTTGGCGCCCACGTAGCCAACAAAGAGCTGGTCATCCACCCGGAAGTGTTTTGTGCGGTCAATATAGAAGGAGAGCGCACGTTTTGGGTCCAAACGGTGGAGCCTCTCTTCCTCTCTGGAAGGATGCGGAGGCGGAAAGAAGGTGGGCAAAGTGATGGTCTGCCCAATGTGGAAAGCAGTAACCACCTTTGGCAAGAAGGACGGACGCGTCCGAAGAACAACCTTGTCCGGATGAACAGACAGAAAGGGAGGTTTGCAAGATAGAGCCTGGAGCTCACTCACCCGCTGAGCGGAGGTGATGGCCACCAGAAAGGCTGTCTTCAGAGTCAGAAGACGAAGAGGACAGTTATGCAGAGGCTCAAAGGGAGCGCACATTAAAAAGGTAAGAACCAAGTTCAAGTCCCACTGAGGCATCACAAACGGAACAGGAGGGAAGAGGTGAGTAATGCCTTTTAAGAACCTGTTAACAACAGGGGACTTAAAAAGGGAGGGCTGATCAGGGAGCCTGAGGAAGGCCGAGATAGCACAAAGATAACCCTTGATGGTACCCAGGGCAGAACCCTGTTGGGCCAGAGAGAAGGAACAGAAGGACCTCAGAAAGAGGGGCAGAAAGGGGATTCACAGCCTTTGCTGTGCACCATGCCACAAATTTGTTCCACCTGCAGGCGTATACCACCTTAGTGGAGGGACGCCTGGCTGCCAGAATCACATCACAAACTTCGGGAGGCAAGTCGAAAGGAATCAACTGCCGCCGCTCAATCTCCACGCAAGTAGGTGTAGACTGGACAGGTTCGGGTGGAGGACCGTCCCCTGCTGCTGCGACAGAAGATCCTCCCGAAGAGGCAGACGGATCGGGGGATCTACGCTCATATTGAGTAGCTCGGGATACCAAACTCTTCGAGCCCAGTCCGGAGCCACAAGAATGACTTGGGCCCGGTCGTGCCGAATCTTCTTCAACACTCTGGGTAGAAGTGGTATAGGCGGAAAGGCGTACAACAGACCGCAACTCCACTCGCGACGAAAAGCGTCGCCGAGCGAGTGCCGCCTTGGAAATTCCAACGCGCAGAACTGATGACATTGCGCGTTCTCTTCGGTGGCGAATAGATCTAACCAAGGCTCTCCCCATTGTAGAAAGAGTCCTTGCGCCACTTCCGAGTGAAGACGCCATTCGTGATCCATCATGCACCTGCGGCTGAGTTCGTCCGCCCTGGCGTTCAGGGAACCTGCCAGGTGTTGAACCATCAGGAACATGCCCTGATGTTCCAGCCATGTCCAGAGGCGCAGAGCCTCCTGACAAAGGGTCCAAGACCCCACCCCGCCCTGTTTGTTGCAGTACCACATGGTGGTGGTGTTGTCTGTGAACACCTGCACTACCTTCCCTTTGACAGAGGGAAGGAATGCCTTCAGTGCAAGTCGGATCGCCCGGAGCTCCAGAATGTTGATATGGAGCCGGGACTCCGCCCGGAGACCAGAGGCCTCTGATCTCCGCCTCTCCCATGTGACCGCCCCATCCCAGAAGGGACGCGTCCGTCACAACTGTATGCTCTGGCTGGGGAAGGGAGAGGGATCTGCCCATGACCCATTGCCGGTTCGAGAGCCACCACTGTAACTGTTTTGCAGTCCCCTCCGAGATCTGGACGTGATCGGACAGGTTGCCCTGGTGCTGCGCCCACTGGAACTTCAGGTCCCACTGCAGAGCCCGCATATGCCACCTGGCATGATTGACCAGCAGGATGCAGGAGGCCATGAGGCCCAGCAGCCTCAGGGTCATCCGTACCGAAACCCAGGATAAAGGCTGAAAGATCGGAATCATAGCCTGAATATCCCGGACTCGCCGTTCGGGAGGATAGGCCCGAAACTGCGTCGTGTCCAGAACTGCTCCGATGAAAAGGAGCTGTGGAGAAGGAATCAGATGCGACTTCGGCACATTGATGGAGAACCCCAGCGAGTGCAGGAGTTCGGCCGTAGTCTGGAGGTGGGAGACGACTGCCTGGGACGAGCCCGCCTTCAGCAGCCAGTCGTCGAGGTAGGGGAAGACTGAAACCCCTGCCCGGCGCAGATGAGCTGCGACCACCGCCATCACTTTCGTGAACACCCGAGGGGCACTGGTAAGGCCAAAGGGAGCACGGTGAACTGAAAATGCTCGGGGCCTACCGTGAACCGAAGGTAACGCCGGTGGGCCGGCAGGACGGGGATGTGGAAATATGCGTCCTGCAAGTCCAACGCTACCAACCAGTCTCCAGGGTCGAGGGCAGTCAAGACCTGAGCTAGGGTGAGCATCTTGAACTTCTCCTTCCGGAGGAAGCGATTGACGTTCCGGAGGTCCAAGATAGGACGCATGTCCTCCTTGTCCTTTTTGGGCACCAGGAAGTAGTGGGAGTAGCAACCACGCCCTACTTCTGGGGTCGGAACATGCTCGATGGCCCTCTTGGCCAAGAGGGCCGTGACTTCCTTCTGCAGAAGCATCAAGTGATCCCCTGACATGCGGTGGAATTGAGGTGGCATGGCTGGGGGTGGTCTCGAAGGGGAGGGAGTAGCCCCTTCGGACAATGTCCAAGACCCACCTGTCCGAGGTGATGGTACGCCAGTGGGGAAGGTGATGGCGGACCCTGCCCCCTACTGGCGTGCTGTGCACCTGAAAGGAGGGACTAGGAGGGTTTGGAGGCCGCGGACGGGTTGGAGGTGGTGGCCTGACCCGCACGCTGGTTGCCCGATCCGCCACGGCGGAATCCACGTCCTCGGCCACGCGAAGACGCCTGCTGCGCGGGCCGGTGGCTGGGCTGCTGACGTGAAGGGCGCCCCTACCGTGGCCATGATAGGGGCGAAAAGCAGAAGTCAGCGGAGGGCGTGTAGCAGAAAGGCCCAGGGACTTTGCAGTAGCCCGTGAGTCCTTAAAGCGCTCCAACGCATGGTCTGCTTTGGACCCAAAAAGACCGACTCCATCAAAGGGCATGTCCATGAGAGTATTCTGGACATCCCCTGAAAAACCAGTGGTTCTCAGCCAGGCGTGGCGTCGTAGCGCCACCGTCGTTGCAATAGACCTGCCCAGCGAGTCGGCGGTATCAAGGCCACATCGTATTGTGTATTTGGCCGCATCCCTTCCTTCCGCAATGGCGCGGGAAAGCAGTGTCTGGACCTCCTCAGAACACTGGGGCAAATCATTCGCCACCGAATCCCACAAGGAGTGGGTATATCAGCCCAAAAGACAAGCGGTGTTGATGGACCGCAAGCCAGCACTGGAGGAAGAAAAACCCTTCTTCCCAAATTGATCCAGGCGTTTGGATTCCCTATCCGGAGGGGCGGTAGGAAAGCGGTTTGGGAAGCTGAGGCTTGGACAACCAAGCTCTCAGGGGTGGGGTGGACAGAGAGAAACAGGGGGTCGCCCGGAGCTGGGCGATGGCGTCGGGACACGTTCCTATCCACAGGAGCCCCTGTGTTGGGCTTGGACCAGGCGCCCAAAAGAACGTCAGTGAGGGCGTCGTTAAACGGCAGCACAGTCTCCGTAGAGGAGGCTGCCGGCTGAAGCACCTCTGTCAAGAGATTAGTCTTGACCGCCACAGTAGGGAGTTGGAGATGTAAGGCTCCAGCCGCCCTACGCAACACCGTTGCAAAATTGGCTCCCTCCTCCGTAGCCACGGCAGTGCCCTGGTCATTTTTTGACCAAACTTTTTGGTGAATTTTTCACTGTTTTTCTTCAATCGACTTCAAGGTGTCGTAGGGATGCCCGGGTTTAAACGTTGCGGCGCCTGTGCTCGGATGATGTCCATCACAGACCCGCATTGGGAGTGTCTCTTCTGCCTCGGCCGAGGCCACGACACGGAGTCTTGTTCCGACTGCCGGGCCCTCAACCCGAAAGCTTTGCGATAGCGGTCTCGAAAGCTCCTTGAGGCCTGGCATTCGGCTCCGCTGAAGCCCCGGTCGCGTGAGAGGTCCAGGGGTCGATCGCGGAGTCCACACCGGTCGTCAGCATCGAAGTCTTCTTCGTCCGGTAAGTCCAAACACAAAAAGTCCAAAAAGCATCGTCGCTCTAGGACTTCGCCTCGCCGGTCTCGCGACTCGGCTGAGGCCCCTCCCGGCACCGTCCCCGCGGCCCCGGACATGCCTGTGGAGTCGCCCCCGCAATACCCGTCCTTCCCGGGTTCGGGGGCGGATCCGGCCCAAGTACAGGAATGCCTCAAGGTCCCTCCGGTGCGCCTTCGGGCCCCGAAGGAATACCTTCTGTAGCAGGGTTGGTAGATGCTTTTTTGAAATCCGTTCTGGTGTGTGAGTAACATTGGGCAGGGCGGAAGGAAAGAATAGGGCATGACCATTTTGAATAATTAGCGTGACCCATCCTTTGGATGTGATGGCTCGCCATCCCATAAGGAAGTACTGGTCCCTGCCTCCCACTAAGTGGGCATGCATCACGGAGAACAAACTAAAGCAGTTTGTTTGCCGTTGTAGCAAAGGAGAAAGAGTTGGAAGACTTGTTGGGAAGGCAAACTGGCTTTAACCAGATCTCTGGAATAGTCCTTAAATTTAAAAAACGGGTGGGGGAATTGTTTTGCAGGAACATGCTATAGCTCTGTTGTCTTTAAAGCGTTCCAAAGCGAATTCCACCTTATCACCAAAGAAGTGGGACCATTCAAAGGGCATGTGCATCAGCAAAGCCCGAACACTGCCAGGGAACCCAGTGGACCTCATCCAGGAATGTCAAGGAATGACCACACTGGCACCAACCGCCCTCCCAAGCCAATCAGTGGCATCTAAACCTGCACAGATAACATTTTGCAGCATCCTGTCCATCATCTATTGTCTGGGTCAAAGAGGCCCCAAGCCATCTAAGATCTTGCTGGCCCTGTTCCTAGGCGCATGGGTGTATCAGTCCAACAGACAGACTGCGTTTACAGACCGCAAAGGTAGGGTAGTTGAAGAACACATAGGTTTACCGAAGGCCTTCCCTGGCTAATGTCTAATTAACAGACAACTTCCAGACCAATATAAAAGATTCCAAGCATAATACACCAAGACATGAGTTAGAGTAAAACACATTCAGCCTTAAAAAAGAGCCACACGCCTTGTATTGTAATTGCATTTATATAGCGCTTACTACCCCCGACGGAGGGGTCGAAGCACTTTTTCGGCGAGTAGCACCCTACTCCGGAACCCATAAAGGATTAGTGTTGAATTAGTATAGTGAAATATGGAAGTAATTTGAGTGGTGGATATTAGTCAGTTATTTGGATTGAGAAGGATAGCGGACGGATAGAAGAGGGAAAAAGGTTTGCATTTATATAGCACTTGTTACCCCTGATGGGGTGTTGAATTGTGCCACTAGCGACAACACTTGTTGGCTGTATACTATAAGAAATTAACTACATGAACTGTGCAATAATAAAGACACTTCACTCTCAATATTGTCGCACCTGTATTTGTTCTATGTTAAGAACATTGAAGACCTGGTCATAAAGGAGAAATATCTACATGCTCCTTTTTATCATTTTCAAATCTTTGTTAAACGTTATTAATGTTTAGTGGGCACGGGGTCCTTAACCACAGTTTTGGAAATGTGTAAACTCATTCTAGCTTGACTAGACACTCGAAGTCCCATTCGTTCTAATGAGCCCTAACCTTTATTTGAAGTGGACAACAAATACATTTTTGTAGACTTTGCGTCTGCATCATAGATTTCCAAGGTAACCTTTTTCTGAGCAAGTCTATCAACCTTTTGAAGTTCTCTCTCCCCATATAGCTCTATGGTGCACTATTTTTTAAGGTTGTTGTTCTTAAGATTTTTTTTATCTTAAGTGTGGCAAATTCATCCACTGTTTCTGTCATGACTGAGATACAGCGATCTGTCATGGTGACTGCGTTAGGTTTGCCTTAGAAGCTAATTATATGCTTAAAGATGTAAAGCTAATTAGATTAATGGCTAACCAGTATGAGCATAGCCACTGTGATTCTAAATGGTTGGCTCTTGGAGAACAGACTAGAGATTCACAATACAATATTTGAAGCAGAAGATCCCAGAGCCGGCTATAGGATGAACATTATATGAGATGTAAGCAAAATATATCAAGAGCACTAACCAGATCTCCATCTAAAAGAACACTTTTGGCTTGCGCATAATCAAGGTTTTTGGGACTCCTTAAACACAACAGCTCTGGCAGGAAGCATGGTCCAATCGTAAATTTCATAATTAACGATAACACATAATAGGAGAACTAAAGAATGGGTGAGCAGGGGTCCTCAACCAGGCTCCTTAGTACGTTTTTACAATTCACAAAAAGGCTAAAATATTTGGATTACATGTAATGAGCTATTGGCCATCAGGAATCTATGAGACAATATATTTTCATAACTCCATTCAGAGGCGAGCAAGATAAAAGTCTTGCATAAGAACTGATAAATAAACATATTGGGAGAGTAAGCAGTTTCAAAGATTCCCAAGTAGGGAGATAATTTCAGATTATTCCTAGAAAGCTGCCTCCCAGATGCAGCAGGAAACGGCGAACCTAGATGAGAAAAAAAGTGTACGAATACTTCAGAGATAATATTCTGGAGGCAGTTCAAGATGGGAAGAGTGACAAAAGGGGAAAGTTTGATCTACAAAGAAAATAACACTGGAGTTTTTGAAGAGAGACCATCAATGCAAGTGAGTCTCATCCTATTCCCAGCCACACCCAATATTTTACTTGAGTAGCAAATGTATATTTTCCAGACAGAAGGCAGCCGCTTGGGAAATGTTCTGGTCAGGATACAGATCCAGGCGTAATCTTATGATGTGTGGTCTTGGAGCAGGCAATCATCATGACGAGAAACAGTGCCAAAAAAAGAATGTGGCAGAACTGATACTTAACAGAAGGTAGAGGAGTGAGGAAACGTGACCAAGGCTGCACAGGTGAAGTTGCTGAGAAAGACTGAAGAAACAATATCTCAATGCCGATAGCTCTCAACACAGGTGAGGAACTGAAGTGGATTTCTTGGCCTTTACTAGTTCCTGTCCCTGCTGCTGAAACTCCCCAAACCGTAAATAAACTAAAAACCTATCCTCCCATAACCAATTCTGTGGGCTAGCTTTCTACTACCTCATCACCTTAATCCACTATCATCACAGTTTTGGTAAATCCTAATATAACCTGCCCAATTATCACAACCTATGTGAGTATTTAATTCCACCTGTGATACTGGAGTTCTGCATGGGCTACCAGAAAAGGCATTCACCAATGCCATTCTAATTGAAGGGAACAGACTCCTAGGGACGCAAAGCGGTAGGATGGAGCCATGTATTCACTCAAACCAGAGTAGTAGTTGGAGAACAAAGTTAGTTGTCATTACCATAAATTGTACAGCAAACTGAAGATTCTTTAAAACAGACTTTAATTATATACTGGGATATAGTAGCACACACTACTTAGAAAAAACAAAAAAATCTAAAACAAATTAAAAAAATAAGTTGAGAATGCAAACGCATATTTCTCTCTTTCAAAGGAGCTCCCTTTCCCCACATCAAACTATTTATTTGTGAAGGAGGTTAAGTGATTCTCTTTAATATGACCAAGTCACATGCCACTTTAATGATGAAAAGGATAGATCGAGTATGTGTCTACAAGACATGGGAACAAGATATCAATGGGTTATTTTGTACCAGAAAAAGGCAATCAATTTCATACCAAGGTAGGTACAGAGTGGCCAGCCCTCCTCATTTCACGAGAAAACGCTTACAACAGAGGAATTTCTCTTTAAGAAATTGTCTATTTAAAGAGTTGAAGCAGCTGTTTGAGCAACACTAAAAAATCTATAATGAAACTCAACTAATGGGGTTCATGGTGACAACAAGCAGGCTAAATATTACCAACCTCTTCCTCCAACATTTACACCTGCTGTAAACTGTATGGTTGTTGAAGAGATTGAGCTAACACATGGATGCATTTTAAGTCTTTTTTTTACATTCCCAAAAAAAACAGTTGCCTGACATTTGCGCCCTAACAAAGAACGGTTTTAAGAGCTTTTGTAGCCATTATCACCCTACCTTTCTAGGTGTCAGTCAGCAAACTCATTTGAAATTAGTCCTTTACTATACAGGAGTGATTAAAAACAGCTTAGCTAGGTGGAACTCCCAAAAGGCACCATACATAGACACAATTTGGCCTCAATTGGGAAGATCTATGCTCAGGATTAATAATTGTTTAATCAGAAATGTATTATATCGAGTAGTTTGTCAGGGTTAAGAGTGTTTTTCTAAAAGGTATGTGTAATCCCGCACCTCTCGCGGGCAGGAACTTCAACATGGCGCCTGCAGTCGGACGCCAGGAAGTCAGCGGTCCAGCCCCTGCATGCAAGGGAGCGTCGGCCCGTCAAGAGGAGGGGCGAGGAACAGACGAGGAGAATGCCGAGAAGGACGGAGGCACGCTCGTCGAGTCTCCTGAGGACCCGGATGCACGAAACCAGCAAGAAGCCCCGGTGCTGCCACGAGGAGAAGAGAGCAACGCAACTTGAGGAACCGCCCCGAGGCAACACCAGAGAGTCTAGCCGACCCGGAGAGGAGGAGGGTGGTGAGACTCCCCCTGCCACGACCCAGGAGGGCCGTGGCCACCGGCAAGTACCTTTTTATAACTATTTCAGCACGGGTTGGTGAAGGTTGGGGCGGTAAAAGGCACGAACCTGCTTATGTGCACTGAGGCCCTTATTCCTTCCACTTACCCCTTTAAGCTACACACTCCAGGTCTTGGGTGAAGGTGGCGGTAGGCATCCTGACATAAACCCGCCATACTCGATTGTTTGTTTTCCTCCGAGGGTCCTGTCCCCATTCCCCTCTTCCTGTGTCCTGGCAAAGGAGAAGAGGAGAACCAACAGAGGTCCCCCACAACACCTCGAGAGGCTGAGAGAGAGAGACTCCCCGATGTATAGTGACTGAACTAATAGGAGGAGCCCTCCAGTTTTTGTTACTATTTGGCCTACGTTTGACCCGTCCCCTCTATAATTTTGGACTGACCAATAAAATCCCCGACAAGCCTCACCCCTGTCTCAGTGTCCTATATGCCCAGGTGACCACAGTATGTCTTTTGAATTCCAAAGGTTAAACTGAAGTAAAATTTCAGAATGAATGTTCGATTTAAATGGCACCCGTAAAAATGTTTCCCTGGGAACAGCTCTGCGGTGGGTCTCATGGAGAGCTTGGTATGTCCCAGGGGTGAACCTCTATGATCTAGTTCTAAAAGGGAAGTCACCCAATATTCGACCACACAAAGGAGGTGCAGGGAAATTGGAGCACAAGTTAGAAACGGACTAAAGTCAATGACTATGGCACAGAAGTCAGTTTCCAAGCACAATAAAATGTATAGAGATGTGAAAAACAAATTAGAGTCTAGATAGACTACAGCATTTCTCTTTACCAATCTCACATTGGCTGCACATTCACTTTCGCTCTTCTGCTTCGTCCAGAAACAGGAAAGATGCACGCTCTGGAGGACAAGAGATACACCTGTCCTGAAGGCAGGAGATCGTACAGAAGCCAAAGATCCACTGCAAACCCATCAAGTCAAATTGGGAAATCCATCACAAACTCACGCCACAAACATATGCCCCACACAGTCGGGCTGAAAAATTCAGGCATTCCAGTCCAACAGAGCTAAGTAAAGATTACAGGAACAGGAAGTACTGCATTCCAGAAAATAATCGGATCTAGCCCATTTTAGAGTAAAAAGATGGTCTTCCAAATGCCGATGCATTGCATTTCCAAACATATTTAAAGCAACTGAAATGCATTGACACAATGTACAAAATACTCTTTCACGAGAATTCCTGTCAGCACAGATACACAGTAACCAACTTTCTCACATCGACACAGGTACCAAATATCAGGTAAAACCAGGTTTAAATGAATTTATTTTAAAAAGTAATTAGGTACTAGGTTTCCTGCTCCTTTAAGGGAGCTACAAAAATGGCTAAAAGTTGCAAGATGCAATTAACTGGAACGAGTAAGCCGTGAGAAAATTAGGAAACTGATGGAACTAGTGTAAAGCATAGAATTTCAAGAAAAGGATTCCATGAACTAAAGCAAACAACGGTGATTAGCTGCAGGTGATCTATTGCAGAATGTTTAAAGTTCCTACCACTTACTAGTAAAACAAAGTCCTGCTGAAAATTACAGATCTTAAAGTTGATAAGCGATTTATCTTCACTGGAAACAGAGGGGAGAGGTGGGACGTGATTGCATTGGCCCTTGGTAGCCCTTTACCTCCCCTTATGATGTATAAATAAGTCATAAAATGCCTTGAAATGCACAGAGACCCCGGTAGGGAAACCTGTCAACAGGTCTCTGTGGACAGGAAAGATTGAAGACTTAAGGCAGAGAAGGAGTCTACTCTTCAAGAGCAGGAAGCAGGCTGCCAAATAAAGTGAAGTTATCAAATAACCTCTGATTGCGACAGTAACTCAATCACTTATATACAGGTTAAAAGCTGCTCAACACCTCAAAATCAGCTGCTTGCGCTATTACAGTAGTATGGCTTCACAAGCGGAAACCACAAAACTTTAAGAGTCTCGTGAATGGCCAGCCAGGGAAAAGAAACAAAACTCAGTGATGAATTTGAGGCACTTGGATGTCATCAAAACTTTCAATAAAGTTTCACACAATAGTTAAAAACACACGAATCGGCCTTAATGATCGTCGGAGTCCTAGGAAGCAGAATGGGCAGAAGTTGTTTTGAGGACCTGGGGAGACCACGAAAGTTGGTTCTCAATTAGTACTCTTTAATATCTTAGGAAGCGATGCTGCTAAGGAGCTATTTGCCAAGGATATGAACAGATGCCATAGATTTACCATCGCAAAAGGAGTGGAAAAAGGGTGTGTGTGGGTAAGCAGGAAGAGTGGATTCAATGTACTTACAGTACACGAGGAAGAGTACAAGGTGGGATGTGAGGGGCCAAATGTCTGGGAAGGAGTCCTCAACATTAATCAACTTATTGAGGCAAAAGAGTAAACGAGCCACATGGAGTTCAAGGAGAATACCAGGTGAGGTAGAACTAACTGGAGAATGGATTAGAAGGGTCCGCTGGGAGATGCACTACCCCATTGGGATGCAGCCCATGGGGCCCATCTCAATTATCTCTAGGCCTGCTACACTCTTGCGACAGCAGCTACGCTGGGGTAAATGTTCCATGAAACCAATTCTTCCAAAACTGGAATTTCCTCCACTTATCCGCTGAGCATAACCACTGAACATAGTAAGAAAACTACATAAACACATACATTATCAGCAACACAAAAGAGGCGCAGACCTTTGCAAGTCCCTTATTTGAGAGTCCTGATAATACAGAAGGGGACGGTAACAGCATTATCAAAATTTTGCGCTCCTTACCTCTGCCTTTTTTGGCCAACAAGTAAGCAAAACTCCTCCAGAGTGGCTATAAAATACTACTGGAAAACTACGACCAGTCTTTAGAGGTGAACAAATACCCAACCCAGAAGTACTGGGGGGACTGGCTCTTAGAAAACAGCAGGAAGGTGGGCACCCTTACCCTTCATTCTATAGCAATTTAAAACACGAAGCTACTTATTCTCTGTTCAATGTTTCAAGTCCACTTCTGGCTCTACAGTAGTGCCACATCAAGGAGAACCCCTCTACAAAGGGCACAAGGGTGCTTATCACCATGGTTCTTCACCTAGCAGGACAGAAAATGTGCACTTGCCTACTGAAAAGCCTTCAGAGCAAGAGCTCTTTAAATCGGCTTCATGTACTCAAATTCTCCCTGGAAACTGTGGAGGGAAAAAAAAACACATCAGCAAGTGAAAAATCAAGTAGCTGCTTTTTTTTTATTTATTTTTTATTAGATTTTATTTTTGAAGTGTTCTGTGACCCTTGTTATATGTAAATGGCTTGAACTCCAGCACTCAGTCTGCTGTGACGGAAAATGTTCTGAAGCGTAGACATTTCAATGAAACGGCTTCAAGGCAAACAGACTCCTGTACTAATGGAACGAAAGTGAAATTATCATTTAAATAGCATCGGCTAATCACAGAGGCCCACCGTGCTCCCTTGGATAGGCTTGGAAACTCCTCGCAGCTGCTAGAAAATAAGCAAACCTGGCTCCTTATTTCCTTCCCATTTCACCGGTCTCGCTCAACTGTTTCAGCTCTGCCATGAAAACAAGCATTTACAATGCAATAGGACTCGCATTTGTAAGAGCTTAAGCTATTGGCATTGTAAATGACAATGCATTTTATTTATCGGTTTTGCTGATTAACACATAAATAAAAGGCATTGTAATTTACAATGCAAATAGCTCAAACTCTTGTAAATACGAGACCTATTCAAAGAAGCAGCCGTCATTTGTCCCGGGCGGCTCAGAAAGTGAAAGCACACATGGCGCGCTGAATGGTGCAGGAAAACATGTTGTGCTTGCAGTAGGAGAAACTCATTAAAGAAAATAGTGCTAACAAACTAAAAAAGTTGTACGTGTAACAACCAAAGTAAAAGGGCCAGTCCTCATGGGAGGTTACAAATGATGACAAGGCGGTACTAAGGAGGGACTAACAAGCCTATTAACTAATCAGGAGCCAGCATTTATGAAGGGCAATGACACAAGCCAATGACAAATATGGGCAGAGTGTGGGCGGGCTTCTATTCCATACTCCAATACAGCATGCCGCAGAGCAGCGCATGCGCTGCCCAGGCTCGACCTAAAAAGATGTACTAGTTTGCCACATGCCAGAACGAGGAAGAAAATTTTGTTCGTGAAGACATTTTTGGTCTGCCGAAATAGGGAAGTACTGGTTTTGAAGGAGCAAAACCAGCTTACGGATTGGAGGTTAAGTAACTCAAGCCACACCTCTGGCAGGGGCTGCCCTAGACTGGCTGTTAATCACTGCCACCCAAGGTGAACCATGCAATCAGCGGCTCCACGCTCACACTTTTTACCCCAATATTAATTTTTTCACCCATTTTATTTTTTTTCATAACCACCATCGAACTTAACGTGGAGATGTTGGGGGTCTTCTATATCCCCTTTGACCTCCGAGTACAGATTTCAAATTATCTTCCACTATACTTCCACTATAAACATTGGATGGCATCGCCCACCCATGGACAAACCACGTTAGCATCCCCATTACAGGTGGCCTTCTCGAACTCTCAACAAGAAGTACCACCACCACCAACTACAAGATGGGCTAGATCCCTAAAGAAACTACGTTTGCCACTCTTTCAAAACAATAACTGCCAAAGAACCACTCCTACAAAGGAATCCACCACTGCCTACCTTCTACAATACTCAGCACTAGCCAACCTGCCTGCTCTGTAGAACGTACATCTAAAATGAAAGCAGCATCTGATACAGTTCCCCTTAAAAAAAGATCACCAACAAAAAATCTGAAGTGCTCATTTACCTAATCAAAAATCAAACAATCTTCAAACATCTACAAAACCACCTCTACCGAATACCATAAAGCCATTTTCACTGTGAAAAAAGCCCCTAGCCTCAAAGAGGTGAACAATCAATGTCAAAATATATAGATCACAATAATCCACTAGTAATTTTACCAGAATAAAAAAAAGGTCCCCCCACCCACCAAATGAGTGCCAAATGAGCACAGCATCCAGAGGCCTTTTATGTGTCACCATAGACTTCCAAAATAACCATCTTCTACGTGATTTCACCTCAATTTGCAAAATTAAGTCTCCATGTTATTCCAATATTTCAGTTAACATCTGTATCATACCCATCACACATTTAATTTAATAGTACACTTAAAAGAAACTACACCAAACAGCGTCAAACATCTCACATCAACCACATTTTAACCATACATCTCCAACAATGATAATTCCATTACCAAACTTTTCACCCTATCCAAATGCATGAGAAGACATTATGATCCGATGCCGAAGTTCATCTTGACAACCACAATTTCTGCGACCATTACCGTCATCATTCCCACCAAGAGTGGGGAAATTAAAGTCTATAAAAAACATGAGGTGGCAGACTCAAATCATCCATTCACTGCAATTCCTTCCTCTTAGTACCATTAGTGCTTCAGAACCCTGCTTTGATGCATTTATGAAGGAGAAGGAGTAAATGACGCCTCCCTTCCACTGTTCACCTCCATCCCATCAATCTGATCACAGCGAGTCATTAGGGCAGGCACTTTCCTGTCCAACTCTAGCCAGCACATAGATTCAAAGGTCATAGTCACAACAAATGCTCTCGCAATTTACCTTCACACTTTTCATAAAGGCGATTTGCAACTATGACTGCTTTGAAATCAACAAGTCAGAAGCCTTTGCACATTTAGCCAGGCAGTTGTATAAGGAGAATGAAATTAAATAAGGATATTTGGAGCTCAGTGAACTTATTTAGTACTTGATGCAAACATTTATCACAAAGCAAGGGTAGTGGATTAAAAAACACAAAAATGAATGAGCACATGGAGTTTGGGGTTATGGGGGCAGGACAGAACTATACATAGAAAAAAGTAATTATTTTGGCACTGGAGGAGGCTGGCTGAGTATACGGTACACACTTATCTAAGTGAAGCACCTTGCACTAATCCAGACAACCATTATGGTGGTGTTAGTGGTCTTAGACAACCTTAGAAAGCTCTCTAAGTGGTAGCTGTGGAGAGCAGCCTTCAGGCTTAGTCCAGAAGGAGAGTTAAGCAGCTTGTTTTACCAGATCTAATCATGTAGTGTAGGTTAAATGAAAAAGAACCACACAGTGTAGTCATAAAAATATGTCTATTTATTACACAACACTCACCAACACACTGGTATATCTCCTACTCGGAGATACCAACACAAATACACAATAATACTTCAATTGCAAGAGGTAAGTAAGCACAACACACAGTGGTCTCCAGGGTGAGACCAAACCATACACTAAGAAAGTGGAATACAAACTGTAACCAAAGTCGGGACTTGGACCAGGAGACTCACAATAGCTGGGGACACAAGGAACCACCCAAGGTAAACATCTAGGAACCCCACAGAGAGTTTGTGTAGAGTAGAAACACAGCCGCATACTCAATACATGTCAACAGGAAAGTCGCAGTTGCAGTTTTGAAGAAGGACCCTTCCCAGTGGACCCTGAAGAAAACCTGTGGAAGACAGAAGCTTGGAGAGTCACCCCACCAGTGGATACCCCAGGAACCAGGATACCTACACCAGGGAAGCCGGGTGCATAGGTGCGGCCGGCACCTATGCACCCGGGAACCGCCGTAGACCACAATGGAGAACTTCAGTAAAGATGCCACTGGCGAAGACTATGCAAGAGTCCGGTGGAATCCACAAGTGAATCCTTGAAGAGAAGAACCTGCAAAAAGAGGGGACAGAGTCTATGTCACTTGGAGGTGACCAGGAGGAACGGAGGAGCAATGCCCACCGATGACAGAAGATGCAGGAGTGATGGCGGTGACCTTGTTGCAGCAGTTGTGAGGACCACGCGACGCGGAGGAAGACCAGGAGCCATGCACAAGCTGTCCCACGTCGGAAGTCGAGAACCAGGGGGTCGATGTCAAGGCAGGAGCATCAACAAGCCTTGGCAGCAGCAACAGATGTGGTAAACGAAGGAGAAACGTTGGGACCAGCAACGTTGGGACCAGCAAGGTCCAAGGGACTCACCCAGTGCAGGAGAGTCAGAGCAGGCCCCGAGCAAGCAGGGGAGCCCACTCAAGCACGTGAAGACCCTCGAGAGGACCTAGAGGCCAAAGACAGGAGTCGCAAGCGGACCTCTAGCAGCTCACCAAAGGTTAGGGCCCACGGTGCAAAGGATGCAGTGAGGACAAAGATCTTGGCAGGAAGAGATGCTGGCGGCTAGAGCTTCATGTAGCCAGAAGATCTTTAGAGTGCAGAGCCAACAAGCCTTGGCAACGGCAAATCGACGCAGTGCACAGGGGTTCGGTCCCAGCAGTTCCGACGAAAGATACTGGCCTCAAAATTGCAGAGAGGACAGGTCAGGCCTCGAGGGAGTTGAATAACCACCACCTGTGTTGCTGAGCTTTTTGAAGTCCGTGGGACGTCAGGAGCAGCAGATTGGTCAGCTATGTTGAGGTGCCTGCAGATGCAGGGGAGTGACTCCTTCACTCCAAGGGAGATTACTTCGGGTGTCCTAGATGCCTACAGGACTGTTAAAGATCCTGTTAAAGATCCTGGAAGAAGCACAGACACAGACGACGAAGAAGCTTTGCTAAACAGCGAGACCAGGAACAGCAGGAGTCTTCCTTAATGCAGTCTCGGTTCCAGGCGAAGTCCAAGTGACCAGACAGTCGAAGAGTGACGTAGTTTCAGGCTTGAGTCTTGTCCCATGACAAATCTGTGTACCCAACCACAGGTAAGCCCTTTTATACCCTAAAAAAAGGGGTTAGGATGACTCAGGGGCCCCTCCCAGAGGAGGGGCTGGACAGATGGGGAGGATACTCTCATGTCCTTTGTCCAGTTTCGCGCCAGAGCAGGAGCCAAGGGCTCCCTGAACTAGCTCAAACTGGAGTATGCAAGGAGGGTACCAAATGTGCTCTTCAAAGCAGTCTGGTGGTGCTGGTAAGTGCCCCCACCCCAGCTCAATACACTAAGTCCTGTCTGGAAGTTAGTCACACCCCCCCTGTGACAGGAAACATATTGCTATAACTTCCCCTGCTTGAGCTCGGCTCAGCAGCAAGAGGGCAGAATTGTGTCTGTGGTCAGCAGCAGCACTAGCTTGCTAGCAGACCCTGAAAAGCTGTGGAGGGTTTCCCGGAGGAGCCCCCAAGTGCATGGAATCATACCTCCAACACCGGTAACTGTGTTGGGGTATGATTCCAACATGTTTGATATCAAACATGCCCAGGTTCGGCACAGCCGCCATATAGTTAGCCATGCGTAGTGACGCATGGCCACTATATGTATCAAAAAAGCTGAGCACACTTAAAAAGCCTGGAGAATAGATTCTGGGGTTTGTAGGGGTATCCTGCTCATGCAGGGGCACCCTCACACTTAACCCAGCACCCTGCCTTCAGGATTGAAAGGCCTGACTTAGGGGTGACATAGGTTTTAAGTGTAGTGACCCCAGATATAAGGAAACATATCTGTCATAAGTGGTGCTAGCACCAGCTTACACAGGCTGCAATGGCAGGCCTGTAGTCACAGGTTGAGTGGTCTCTCACGGGTGGCAGAATACATGCGCAGCCCATGGGAGACCCCTGGTTTACTTATGCCCTGGGTACCTTAGTACCAAATACTAGGGGCTTACACGGGTACACCAGTAGCCAATTGTGAAGGTACCAAAGTACTTACCATGTCAGATTTAGGGAGGAAGCACAGTGGCTGGGGTACCGATATAGCAGGATCCCATGCAGAATTGTCAAAAAAACATAATGACACCAGCAAAAAGTGGGGGTAACCATGAAAGCAGATCCTACTTTCCTACAGGGATTTACTAAGGTGGGGTTCAAGTCTTTGGGTCACTGTTCCAGGGCGGGGATGGTATTCTGCATTAAACTAGTTCTGATCTTCACCGGGTAAGCAAGTGCTCACACACAGGAAAAGATCTGTGGAAGGGAGAGAGGAAGAAGAGGGTTTTTCTGCTCTGTAGTCACTGTTTTGGATGTTGATGACAAATAACCTGTGACAATGGAAGGTCGAAACCGATTTTTACTGTAGCTTCTTCCTCACCACTGCTTGAGATCGATCTGGATAGATGTGCATGGTCTGCACAGCGAGTAGGTTCCTTAGAGTACCTTGACGCTTTACTATTGCGGGAAAAGGAGTCTAGCCTCAGATAACATGCCTTAAAATGGATGACAGTAAGCTGATCATTGAAGGGAATTCTGTGTGCGCAGTCATGCACGAAAAAGCAAAAACATTTGCTATGGAGATCCTAGTGAATCACTGCACAATTAAGCAAACACCTCAGATGATTTCATTCTGGTGATGAGCCATAAGCAGAAGCTTGGCTTCTTAACAGATGACTGCAGGCTTTGACTGGAGCCATTTTTCAAAAGACTCCGATATGAATAGTGTGAAAAAATGGATGCCAAACTGCCAGATTTACCAAACCAGCAGAGATTTTTGGGAGTTTAATCTGAGGTGGTGAACAGGTTCAGCTCATTCAGCCTCGGTAGTAGCAGTAGTACTACAGGAGTTCCCAATTACGAGAGGATTTCAGGTAATTGGGACCCATACCCCATCACTTCATGTCTAACAACGCATTGTGGTAGTTGGAGTCTTACTTTGTAGAAATTGATAATCATTGAAATCTGGTACCTTACTCCAATGAGTACCAAGAGAAGTGAAAGACAATAGTATTCTGCCTTGAGTGACACAAATTCCTATGTTAACCATACTTGAACAACAAGTTACTTCCCTTCGGTAACGCCTTATCTAGTAAAGACTCCATCTAGCCGCAGATTGCTTACCTTAGAATATTCCCAGGCGTCAGACTGAATTTGGAATGTTTTTGAGCAATCCCCTTGCGAGCACGTAGGTGGGATCGGTCAGATCTGTATGGCATCATTGGCCCGGTCTGTGCCAGAAGTGAGGTACATAGTGTTTATATAGGTGCCATCCCAGCGCTCTAAGCTCAGTTCTTGACTGTTCTTTTTCACACCAGAAACACGGAGCTAAGCTTAGGAGGAATGACCAATGTGCGAACAGAGAGGTCCTAAAGGAGCTCTTTATTTGATAAGAGAGTTCGCAGAACGGGTAGGATGGGAGGATCAGTAAGAAATCTGCGACTAGATAGAGTCCCCACCAGATAAGGCATTACCAAAGGTAAGTAACTTGATTATCTGATAAAACCTCTAGCCGCAGATTCCTTACCTTAGAGTAGATGGCAACGCAATCTCTCCCCGGAGGTGGGTCTGAGAACTGTCTTAGACTATGAAGTCCTGGAGGACCAAATGCGCAAAGAGTCCATCTTGCCAGACCAGACTGTCAAGGCAATAGTGTTTGGCAAATGTGTAGAGTGATGCCCACGAAGCCACTTGACAGATGACTGGGACTCCTCTAGCTAACGCAGGGGTCGCAACTGTAGCTCTGGTGGAGTGAGCTCTTAAGCCCTCAGGGACTGTTTCTTGGCCATTGCATAGCAGATCTTAATGCAAAGGATGATTAATTAATTGTGAGATAGTTCTCGTTTGGATTGACTTCCCTTTCCTTGCAAAGAATACAGAGTAGATCGTCCACCTGGAATTCTTTGGTATAATCGATAAAGAACAATAATGCTCTTTTGGATTTAGATGGTGAAGTCGCTCCTGTTCTTTAGTGGAATGAGGAGGGGGCACAATGGTAAGCAGAGGGATGTTTTGCCTGACGTGAAAAGGTGTGACCACCTTTGCAAAAAAAGATGCCAGGGTTATAAGAAGCAGCTTGTCTGGGAAGAAGGAAGTGTAGGGAAGATTATTAGAAAGACCCTGCAATTTGTTAACCCTCCCGGCAGATGTTATCGCCACAAGTAAAAACAGTTTTGATTGTTAGGAGCCATAAAGGGCAACAGTGCATCGGCTCAAAAGGAGAATACACGAGGAAGGTGAGAACTAAATTCAAATCCTACTGGGGCATAATGAAGGGTGGGTAGGAATTATGAACCATAAACCGTTAAGGAATCTAGTCACAACAGATGACTTAAAAAGGGAAGGCTGATCTGGCAACCGTAAGGAAGCAGAAATCGCGGACAGATGCCCTTTTACAGTGCCCAAAGCCAAGCCTTGCCAGGCCAAGAAAAGATTGAAAAGGAGAACTTCAGACAAGGGTGTAGACGGAAGATTAACTGATTTGGATAAACACCAAGCCCCAGAGTGGCCCCATCAGCAAGAGTAGTTGGCTTTGTTAGAAGAATGCCTTGTTACCAGGATAACATATTTTCTATAATGAGAGGGAACCCCCACAATCCAAGGAGACAGGGTACCACTAAATAGTAACGTAGACAGACTTACCCTTGGGAACAATATAAAAATCAACTCAGACACAGATACAGATACCTCAAACTTCTCAACCTTTCAACCTGCATCCAAAATCATTTATTCCTCCTAAACGAGCACCACAACAGATTGCCAATGGTTGGCATTTTGAGTAAAACTTTGGAGAAGTGTGGATGGAGAGTCTGAAGGCAGTGGAAAAACGCTCTCCGGGGGAGGCCTGGACTCTTTATAAAGCAGGATATTTACCCTTGGACACAGATATAATCATGTTGGAGAGAACTAAACACAAGAGATAGGAAATAGCCAATGTTTTAGACTTTGTCTGGGCTGAGGGCATAATGGAGTAATCCTGATAGACCTGGAGAGAATCCAAAGGACTCAGTGGAGGAGAGAGATGCACTTCCCACATACCCTAGGAAATTATAATTATGATTTCCATTAAAAGATTTTAATATCCATCGAAGCACTAGGATCAACATTGTCCCGTAGATATTGTATCTAGATGGTTTGTGAAAAAAAAGGGAGATGTAACAATTGTGTTTTCCTGAAGAAGTTGGGTTTTAACTAATATTTCCACCGAAACGCAGCGACGTATACATTTGCAGAATCAGCTGTACACAGGAAAACTCCTCATGATAAATTGATACAATCAGGGATCCCTGTTGATAGTAATACTAGTTCTGCAGATGCTCAATAGAGAAATTGATGCGTCTTATTCTCCCTTGTGGTGTTGTTTTTGGAAAAGACAAAGATTTATGTTTGTGTAACATTGTTTTATATTCTATTGGTGTGGAATCTAGGTTTTTAACTTTTGTAATGGAATCTTACTGCTGAATACAGATAGAAAAACAATTACAAAATGTTATATATGGTAGAGACATGTACTATTAAGATCATGTGTATTTTTTCACAATCTGTTGAGGAATAAGTGATTTTGGATGCTGATTGAAAATGTTGTGAAGTCTGAGGTATCAGAGTACCAGTATAACATCACATACTTCGGGAGCGAGATCAAACACCCTCAACTGTCACTGCTCAATCTCCAAGCATGAAGGTGTAGAGTGAACAGGTTCAGGTACAGTACCCTGCTGTGTTGTTGAAACCGAAAACTCTCCCGAATGGGCAACCTGACTAAAGGACAGATGCTCATGCTCAGGAGACCGGGATACCATAGAATCTGTGCCCATTCTGGAGCCACATGGATGACTCGGGCCCAGTCATTCTTCATCTTCTTGAACTCTGGACAGGGGTGATATCGACAGAACAGCATAAAGGAGTCCTGAGCTCCACTTGAGATGAAAGCCATCTCCAAGCAAGAACCGCCTTGGAAATTCCAGCGCACAGAAATGCTGACATTGCGTGTTGTCGGAGGTGGCAAATAGATCTAAACAAGGCTGTCACTAATCTCAGAAAAGACTTTGCACCACCTCCAGAAGACAACGCCATTTGTGATCCGCTATGCATTGACAGCTGAGTTGGTCTGCTCTGGCGTTCAGAGAGTGCACCATGTGTTGAACCACCAAGGAAATACCCTGATGTTCCAGTCACATCTAGAGGTGAAGGGCCTCTTGACAAAGGGCCCAAGACCCCACCCCATCCTGTTTGTTGCAGTACCACAGGGCGGTGATGTTGTCCGTAAACACCTGCACTAGCCTTCCCTTGATCGAAGGAATAAAGACTTTCAATGCCAACCGTATCACCTAAGCTCCAGCAGGTTGATGTGAAGGCAGGACCACACCATAGACCAGAGTCCTCTGAACTCCACCTCTCGCAGATAGCTGCCCCAGCCCAGGAGTGATGCATCTGTCAGCACTGTGAACTCTGGGTGGGAAAGAGAGAGGTCTGCTATTGACCCAATCGCGGTCCATGAGCCACCACTACCAGTTGTTTGCAGTTCCCTCCGATATCTGGACCAGGTCAGAGAGATTTCCCTGATTCAGTGCTCACAAGAGTCTTCAAGTCCCACTGCAGAGCCTGCATATGCCAAAGGCGTGTTTTACCAAAAGGATGCAGGAGGCGAAGAGATCCAGCAGCCTCCGAGTCAGTCTCACCGAATTCCAAGACAGAGGCTGAATCATCGAAATCAGCATGAATATCCTGGCGGATAAGCCCGAAACTACACTGTGTCTGGAACAACTCTGATGAAAGGGAGCATCTGAGAGGGAGTCCAGGGTGACTTTGGCACGTTGATAGGGAACTCTCGCGAATGCAGGAGGTCTGCCGTAGTCTGGAGGTAGGAGATGACTGCCTAGGGCGACCCCGCCTTCAACAGCCAACCGTCGAGGTAGGGAGAAGACTGGAACCCCTGACATCTGCAGATGTGCTGCAACCACCGCCATCAACATGGCAAACACCTGAGGGGCACTGGTAAGGCCAAAAGTGAGCACAGCGAACTGATAATGATCCTGGCCCATTTTGAACCACAAATAGCGTCTGTGGGCAGACAGGACAGGAATCCAGAAACAGGCGTCCTGCAAGTCCAACGGTATCATCCAGTCTCCAGGGTTGTTGCCAGATAAAACGTGAGCCAAGTAGAGAATCTTAAATGTTTACTTTTTCAAGAAGTGATTGAGAGGGCGCAGATCTAATATAGGACGGGGGCCTCCATCCTTTCTTGGCACCAGAATGTAGCAGGAATAGCAACTAAGACTTAATTCGGACACTGGCACCCTCTCGATAGCTCCTTTGACTAGAATGGCCAGTACTTCCTGCCGCAAGACCATCAGGTGGTCCTCTATCAGTCTATTTGGGGACGGAGAAGTGGAGGCAGGTTTTGTTGGAACAGGAGGGCATAACCACGTTGGACAATCTGGAGCACTCATTTGTCTGTTGCAATCGCCTGCCATTGGTACAGATGGTGTTGGATTCTGCCGCCAACTAGATGCCCAAGCTGGACTGAAGGGAAACTAAAAGTGGCTGGATTGATATAGTCAGTACCTATGTTCATGAAGAAAGCAAGATAAATGTTGATGGTCCCTTAAGCCTTCTACAAACAATAGCCCTCAGGTTAGAACCATTATAGTTGACCATTTGTATTGACTGTTAATGAGACAACAGTGAAATTGTGTCACATCACTTGTCCATTTTCCCATGGGGCAATTTCAACATTTCTTATCTCTGGGCACCCGTTCGTGTGAGCTATAACTTGCTGATATCTGTTTATCAACGTGCAAACCTGTTTTTCATTTTTTTACTACGCTGTTCTTCCTTAATTTCAGCAATATTACTAAAAAGGAAAGTTAACTGGAGAGAAAAACAGGACCACCAAAGACTGCACTCTGCCACCTGACAGGAAGCCCGAAAGGCTTTCTATTGAGGGGCTTGAAATTTATTTTCGCAACAATAGTTGGACAAAGATGTGCCAGCGATCCCCCCCCCCCCGCTACCTCACTTTTTGAAATGAATAATTTGTTAATGTTTCACAATTTATTAATCTGGTCTAGCCTTGCTGTGAACTGGCACACAGACGTGGTTTTTCTGTGCACTAAACAGGTGAAACAAATTATCCACCTAAAAACTCAATCACACACCAACCATACCATCTCCATCCCAATGCCACCTCCAATAATCAGCTAACATGGCGACTAATGAAGCATGGACACCATTTTGGGGTTTAACCCAGCTGCAAACGGCTATACTTCATACACATTACAGACTAACACTTCAGAGGTGGAGGAAAGACGGTCTAAATAAGGTTCACAGCCTGATGCACCATGATCACCAATGCTATGGGGAGCCCTCAATGGAACCACTCAAAAGGGGCCAGCAATGCATGGCTTAGCCAGTCAACGTAAAGCCAGGGGTGCAAGGTGATAGCCACTCGACTCCAAAAACATTATACTCGCACACCAAGATACCAAGCCCTCATACGATTCAGAGAACTGGATGCCCCCACATCACATCCTATCCCTACTCTAAACCCTGCTAAACACACAAGAAAATCAAGAGCACATAACTCATGCACAAAACCAAAAAAAACTGATCTAACTAAAAACCTTTAGTCTTGGGTCCCAGAGTAGTGTGCTACTCTCCAAGAAGCTCTTCAACGCTTCGTCAGGGGTAGAAAGTGCTATATAAATACCATTTACAATTACAATTAGAATCCCAAGCTGGTACCTCCACTGCACCCACTTACCATATGCAACAACTTAGCTGCCTGTACTACCTCAGCTAATTTCTCTAACTGATGGCGACGGAGATTTTCTCCCTCCCCACAGCAGTAAAAGGAGTCCAGTTTTTGTGAGCTTCCTTTGTCCCCACAGCCCAGCTCCTGGAGCATGTAGCCTAATCATTCCCCATGACATCTCCGCACTCACTTTAATGCTGCTTACCTTGTCCTCATTTGGCGCGCCCCCAACATACCCAAACTCCCTCCAGAGTGTTGCAAGACTAAGCCACTGGGGAAGAAGACCATTTCAAGGACTGAGCACAGTAATACACTGCTGAGGAAGATGGGGCCAAAACACATTCAGTCCAACAGATGGTAAACGCATACCCAATTTTTGCCAGTATAAGGTGGTATAGGGACTTGGGGAAAAGGCTGCGGCCATCATAACAAGCAAAGCTTTATACTCTTTACAATAAATGTAACTAGTGATTGTGAGGAATGTCGCACAGGTCAAGGATTTTCAAAATGCATTTTCTTTGCATTTTAGACAAACTACATCATCTTTGTAGGTGTACATGGATTTTTGTAAATAGAACTTCTGGAATTTCGCAATTACATGCCTGAAACATTATCTGGGTCATTATGGAAGTGCCACAAATTCCACTTTTAAAAAACATTGCAGGTTTTCGTGAAAAAACAGAAACGTAGTTTCTAGCTGAAATAGATCAACTGAAAAAGCTGCACATGACTCAAGTTACCCAATCACCTTAGAGCTGCTGAATGCTAAATTCATCCACTAAAAAGATGGAACCTTTGTCAAAATGTTCTAAATAACCTCACGTGATAATCTATATAAGGCCTTTTATTTGCAGCAGAAGCCAAAAGCCATACATATTTAAATACAATTCAGAGTAGAAATAAACATACCTTTCTGGACCTGAAAAAGTTGTTTCGCTGTTCATATAATTTCACCACACTACTTTTATCAAAGAAGCAACTATTTCAAAAGGGCATAAAGAGTTTAGATAAATCACAAATATTTTAATCTTTTTCTAAGGGGTGATGTCTCGAATCTTAAAATGCCTCCCAATGGTACAGTAATAATATGCAATGTACAAAGCTGTCCTGCAGGGCTGTTTATTAGAACAAGCATTGGCAAAGGCAATAGGTTTTGCCAATCTATTGGATTTGTCAATGTTCTTTTTACATGTTGATCAGCAATGGATCTGATCATGGCTTAAAGTTGAAAAAGCAACAAAAAAAAAAGGCAGCCACATCATAGCGCTTTTTTTAAATTGTCTTTTTTTACTTTAAGCCATGTTGTCCAGCAGCTCAACTGCAACCTGTAAATAACAATGACAAAGCCAATAGATTTCGCATAGGCGAAACCTATTGGCTTTGCCAATATATTTTTGTTCTGTGCCATAACATGAGGCTGGTGCGTGGGAGAAGGGAAAGGGGGAGCAACATGAAGGACGGAGACGAACGGTAGACAGTCATGCACTTAGCAGAAAATACAAACAAGCCGATGGGAGAAAGGAGTGGGGAGAAGGGATAAGCAGCAAAATCGGAGGGGGTGGGAGACCGGCAAGCAATGAGTAGGGAGGAAGGAAGCAGTATGAGACGCCGGGGAGAAAACGGCCTGCAGATGCACTCGTATGGAGCCCTAGATACCAAATTTTTTAAAAAGTACCTTCCGAAGTGTGTAGCCAGAGGAAGGATACTGACCGCTAGCTACTGACCAGTGACCGGAAGGTGTACTTGGGTCATGCTGCACGGCATGGACAGGCAACACAGGAAGATGTGCAAAGTGAAAGCAGATGATGCGCTGAGAAATCAGAAACCTGAAAATTAGAGCTACCTTGATTCTAACGAATGGTAAGTAAAGGTAACTAATGAGTGATTTCTAAGCCCATTTCAAGATTTTTTTTAATACAATGGATTTTGCAAGCGCTGTGCAGGCGAAATCTAAAACGGGGCTGCCAGGTCTATAGCGTGACCACAACTTAAGGCACAAGTTACTAACTTGTGTAACGATATATCTGTAAGAGACAGTAGTTAGTGACAGATTCCTTACCTTAGAATATCCCCAAGCGTCAGGCTGGATCCGGAAAGTTTTTGCGTAGCAGTACCCTTACGCGTCGGTAGGCAGCGTCGTGCGGCTCCGCGTCCGTCGTCGGCGTCGTGATCGCCGGGATGACGTCGCGGGCAGTACTTAGACGCCGCGGCCCCTGCGCGCTGACGTCAGTTCTGTACACGACTTTCCGCGCCAGGAACGCAGAGCCATGCAAGAAGCTGACATAGGTGTCTGAAAAATACTAGGGCCCTGAAAGGGATGTCCTTAACCCTAGAAATCAGTTCGCAGAACGGGGTGGATGGGTGGGGCGGTAAGGAATCTGTCACTAACTACTGTCTCTTACAGATATATCGTTACACAAGTTAGTAACTTGTGCATCTGAAAGAGACACGTTAGTGACAGATTCCTTACCTTAGAATAGATACCCCAGCAATACCAACCCCGGTGGTGGGTCTGCGAACAAAGATCAGACAAGGAAGTCCCGGAGGACAGAACGGCCAAAGAAGCCGTCCCTCCGGACCTGACTGTCAAGGCAGTAATGCTTTGTAAATGTGTGCAGCGAGGCCCACGTAGCTGCCTGACAGATATCCTGCAGCGGAACACCGCAGCCTAAAGCCGTGGTAGCAGCCGTTGCCCTGGTGGAATGGGCACGCAGCCCAACAGGAGGCTCCTTCTTAGCCAAAGAATAGCAGGCTGTGATACACAAGGTTACCCAGCGGGAGATGGTTCTCTTGTGCACCGCCCGACCTTTTTTGGCGCCCACGTAGCCTACAAAGAGCTGGTCATCCACCCGGAAGTGTTGTGTGAGGTTGATATAAAAAGAAAGCGCACGTTTTGGGTCCAGACGGTGGAGCCTCTCTTCCTCTCTGGAAGGATGCGGAGGCGGAAAGAAGGTGGGCAAAGTGATGGTCTGCCCAATGTGGAAGGCAGTAACCACCTTTGGCAAGAAGGACGGACGCGTCCTAAGAACAACCTTGTCTGGATGGACAGACAGAAAGGGAGGTTTGCATGAAAGAGCCTGGAGCTCACTCACCCGCCGAGCGGAGGTGATGGCCACCAGAAAGGCTGTCTTCAGAGTGAGAAGACGAAGAGGACAGTTATGTAGAGGCTCAAAGGGAGCGCACATAAGAAAGGTAAGAACCAAGTTCAAGTCCCACTGAGGCATTACAAACGGAACAGGAGGGAAGAGGTGTGTAATGCCTTTTAGAAACCTGTTAACAGGGGACTTGAAAAGGGAGGGGTGATCAGGAAGCCTGAGGAAGGCTGAGATGGCACAAAGATAGCCCTTGATGGTACCCAGGGCAGAACCCTGCTGGGCCAGGGAAAGAAGGAACAGAAGAACCTCAGAAAGAGGGGCAGAAAGGGGATTCACAGCCTTTGCTGTGCACCATGCCACAAACTTGTTCCACCTGCAGGCGTATACCACCTTAGTGGAGGGACGCCTGGCTGCCAGAATCACATCACAAACTTCGGGAGGCAAGTCAAAAGGAATCAACTGCCGCCGCTCAATCTCCACGCAAGCAGGTGGAGGCTGGACAGGTTCGGGTGGAGGACCGTCCCCTGCTGCTGCGACAGAAGATCCTCCCGAAGAGGCAGACGGATCGGGGGATCTACGCTCATACTGAGTAGCTCGGGATACCAAACTCTTCGAGCCCAGTCCGGAGCCACAAGAATGACTTGGGCCCGGTCGTGCCGAATCTTCTTCAACACTCTGGGTAGAAGTGGTATAGGCGGAAAAGCGTACAACAGACCACAACTCCACTCGCGACGAAAAGCGTCGCCGAGCGAGTGCCGCCTTGGAAATTCCAACGCGCAGAACTGATGACATTGCGCGTTCTCTTCGGTGGCGAATAGCTCTAACCAAGGCTCTCCCCACTGTAGAAAGAGTCCTTGCGCCACTTCCGAGTGAAGACGCCATTCGTGATCCATCATGCACCTGTGGCTGAGTTCGTCCGCCCTGGCGTTCAGGGAACCTGCCAGGTGTTGAACCATCAGGAACATGCCCTGATGTTCCAGCCATGTCCAGAGGCGCAGAGCCTCCTGACAAAGGGTCCACGACCCCACCCCGCCTTGTTTGTTGCAATACCACATGGCGGTGGTGTTGTCTGTGAACACCTGCACTACCTTCCCTTTGACAGAGGGAAGGAATGCCTTGAGTGCAAGTCGGATCGCCCGGAGCTCCAGAAGGTTGATATGGAGCCGTGACTCCGCCGGAGACCTGAGGCCTCTGATCTCCGCCTCTCCCATGTGACTGCCCCATCCCAGAAGGGACGCGTCCGTCACAACTGTGTGCTCTGGCTGGGGAAGGGAGAGGGATCTGCCCATGACCCATTGCCGGTTCGAGAGCCACCACTGCAACTGTTTTGCAGTCCCCTCCGAGATCTGGACGTGATCGGACAGGTTGCCCTGGTGCTGCGCCCACTGGAACTTCAGGTCCCACTGCAGAGCCCGCATATGCCATCTGGCATGATTGACCAGCAGGATGCAGGAGGCCATGAGGCCCAGCAGCCTCAGGGTCATCCGTACCGAAACCCAGGATAAAGGCTGAAAGATCGGAATCATAGCCTGAATATCCCGGACTCGCCGTTCGGGAGGATAGGCCCGAAACTGCGTCGTGTCCAGAACTGCTCCGATGAAAAGGAGCTGTGGAGAAGGAATCAGATGCGACTTTGGCACATTGATGGAGAACCCCAGCGAGTGCAGGAGTTCGGCCATAGTCTGGAGGTGGGAGACGACTGCCTGGGACGAGCCCGCCTTCAGCAGCCAGTCGTCGAGGTATGGGAAGACTGGAACCCCTGCCCGGCGCAGATGAGCTGCGACCACAGCCATCACTTTCGTGAACACCCGAGGGGCACTTGTAAGTCCAAAGGGGAGCACAGTGAACTGAAAATGCTCGAGGCCTACCGTGAACCGCAGGTAACGCCGGTGGGCCGGCAGGACAGGGATGTGAAAATAAGCGTCCTGCAAGTCCAACGCTACCAACCAGTCTCCAGGGTCGAGGGCAGTCAAGACCTGAGCTAGGGTGAGCATCTTGAACTTCTCCTTCCGGAAGAAGCGATTGACGTTCCGGAGGTCCAAGATAGGACGCATGTCCTCCTTGTCCTTTTTGGGCACCAGGAAGTAGTGGGAGTAGCAACCACGTCCTACTTCTGGGGTCGGAACATGCTCGATGGCCCTCTTGGCCAAGAGGGCCGTGACTTCCTTCTGCAGAAGTACCAAGTGATCCCCTGACATGCGGTGGAATTGAGGTGGCTTGGCTGGGGGGGTGGTCTCGAAGGGGAGGGAGTAGCCCCTTCGGACAATGTCCAAGACCCACCTGTCCGAGGTGATGGGACGCTAGTGGTGAAGGTGATGGCGGACCCTGCCCCCTACTGGCGTGCTGTGCACCGGAAAGGAGGGACTAGGAGGGCTTGGAGGCCGCGGACGGGTTGGAGGTGGTGGCCTGACCCGCACGCTGGTTGCCCGAATCGCCACGGCGGTATCCACGTCCTCAGCCACGCGAAGACGCTTGCTGCGCGGGCCGGTGGCTGGGCAGCTGACGTGACTGGGCGCCCCTTCCGTGGCCACGAAAGGGGCGAAAAGCAGAGGTGAGCGGAGGGCGTACAACAGAAAGGCCCAGGGACTTGGCAGTAGCCCGTGAGTCCTTAAAACGCTCCAGCGCATGGTCTGCCTTTGAACCAAAAAGACCGACTCCATCAAAGGGCATGTCCATGAGTGTATTCTGGACATCACCCGAGAAACCAGTTGTTCTCAGCCAGGCGTGGCGACGTAGCGCCACCGTCGTCGCAAGCGATCTGCCCAGCGAGTCGGCGGTATCAAGGCCACAACGTATGGTGTATTTAGCCGCATCTCGCCCTTCCGCAATGGCGCGGGTAAGCAGTGTCTGGACCTCCTCAGAACACTGCGGCAAAACAGCCTCCCACCGAATCCCACAGGGAGTGGGTATATCGGCCCAAAAGGCAAGCGGTGTTGACGGACCGCAAGCCAGCACTGGAGGAAGAAAAAGCCTTCTTCCCAAATTGGTCCAGGCGTTTGGATTCCCTATCCGGAGGGGCGGTAGGGAAGGCGGTTTGGGAGGCAGAGGCTTGGACAACCAAGCTCTCGGGGTTGGGATGTTGGGAGAGAAACAAGGGGTCGCCCGGAGCAGGGCGATGGCGTCGGGCCACTTTCCTATCCACAGGAGCCCCTGTGGTGGGTTTGGACCAGGCACCCAAAAGAACGTCAGTGAGTGCATCATTAAACGGCAGCACAGTCTCCGAGGAGGAAGCCGCCGGCTGAAGCACTTCTGTCAGGAGGTTAGTCCTGACGGCCACAGTAGGCAATTGAAGATGTAAGGCTCCAGCTGCTCTATGCAACACCGTTGCAAAATTAGCTCCCTCCTCCGTAGCCACGGGAGGAGACAGCATGCCAGTGTCAGGGGAGGGGTCTAGACCACTGGCATCCCCAAGTTCCTCAGCCCAGTCCGGATCATACTCGCACTGCTGTGTGAGAGGGTCTTCCGACCCCTCCCAGCTCTCCTGGTCCTCCTCTTGTTCAAAATATGGAGGAGGAGGGACATTTGGGACCCAAGGTCTCATCGGCGCCGGAGCCGGCGTCGAGCGACGTCGGTCCGGCTCCATGTCCGGAGCCGGAGAGAGCCGGGGACCGACGCCGTCCGGAGCCCCGGACGGCGTCAGGAACGGCACCGGGGACATCGGTGTCGGCGGAGGCGTGGTTAGGTCAACCGGTGTCGATGGGGGTTGCGGTACCACCGGAGCCGGGATCGAGGCCGGAGCCGAGGCCGGGATGAAGGCTGGTGGGACAGGCGGCGCCGGGACCGGAGTCGACGGCGGCGCCGGGGCAACCCCATCAGGGCCCGCGGGGCCCGAAGGCGCACCGGAGGGACCTGAAGGCCCGAAGAGGCGGGCCATGGCCGACAGGAATTCCTGTATTTCGGCCGGAGTCGCCCCCGAACCCGGAAAGGACGGGTAATGCGGGGGCGGCTCTACAGGCATGTCCGGGGCCGCGGGGACGGTGCCGACTGGGGCCTCAGCCAAGTCGCGAGACCGGCGAGGCGAAGTCTTAGAGCGATGATGCTTCTTAGACTTTTTGTGCTTCGACTTACCCGAGGAGCGCGAAGACTTGGACTCCGACGACCGGCGGGGACTCCGCGACCGGCCCCTCGACCTCTCCCGGGACCGGGGCTTGGTGCGGCGCGGAGCCGATTGCCGGACCTCGAGTAGCTTTCGAGACCGCTCTCGCAAAGCCTTCGGGTGAAGTTTCCGGCAGTCAGGGCACGACTTTGTGTCGTGGTCTCGGCCGAGACAGAAGAGACACTCCAGATGCGGGTCCGTGATCGACATCATGCGACCACAGGCGCCGCATGGCTTGAAGCCGGGCATCCCTACGACACCTAGGAGTCGTGAAGACTCAAAAAAGAAACAGTGAAAAAATTCACAAAAAAGTTAGTCAAAAATTGACTAGGGCACTGCTCTTCCCGGATCTGCGCTTACTGGCGCAGAAAAAGAAGAACTGACGTCAGCGCGCAGGGGCGGCGTCTAAGTACTGCCCGCAATGTCATCCCGGCGATCACGACGCCGACGACGGACGCGGAGCCGCACGACGCCGCCTACCGACGCGCAAGGGTACTGCTACGCAAAACTTTCCGGATCCAGCCTGACGCCTGGGGATATTCTAAGGTAAGGAATCTGTCACTAACGTGTCTCTTTCAGATATACATTTTTAAAACATAATTGGGATGTGCAGACTAAAAGACACATTTTAATATAAGATGTATACATGCAGGATTAGTTTCAAAAGAGTTCACTGTGTAGGTTTCACACAAATTACATTTTCTGGGAGGTAGTAAGGATACTGTTAAAAGGAATGGTGTTGCTGATCTTGCATTGAAGCCAAAATTGTCAACATTTTTAATAAGACCAGATTAGCTCTAGGATCACATATGTATACTTTGAGGTTTAAATGTCAAAACAGCTTTATGGCAATGCTACTTGATGTACTGAATAATTTTTCATTACCATAGTATGCCACACAAACTGCTTGGCCGAGCAGCATTTGCTTTCCTTTGTTAACAATTAAGCCAAACTTGCCACGGAATTCGTCCGTCCACTGCCACATAATCCCCTGTGGCTATGTCATAATTTGGTACGTGATAACGGAGATAGGGCTGATAGCGGACTTTCTAAATTGTAATTTTTTTTTTACAGCGCAAGCTATGCCACCTTTGATGGAGTTTTCCATTTCATTATGGTCTCCAACCTTTTTTGTAATAGGAGATAATTATGTTCAATGAAAGCATACCGAGCTACTATGATTTTTGTGTGTTTTAATAGTGATCACGTCAGACAAGATTACATTAGTGGATGCCCCATGTAAGATTACCCACAGTGATCACCTCAGTACATCAGACAGGGTTGCCATCAATAATGTGAAAAAGGTTTCATCAGTTTCGACCGTCTCTACATGGGTTATACATGACAGCCATCCCTGAAATACTTGCCTGTAATGTTTGTGACCACTGTCAGCTTGATGAATATAGTGTACTAATATGTGACAGTCCTTTCAGTATCCGCCTAGGTTGTCCTTTAACGTCCTCATGTACTATTATGTATCATACGTGTTCTGCGCACGGGGGATAGTCCAATAGGAGTCGGTGTTATTACTCAGTAATGATGAACCAGAGAACAGGGGGGTGGGGGGCGTTAGTTATTTTTATATTTTTTGTGTAATGTAGATTAGATCTGAGGCGACAATGTGCAGTTTCTCCTTGTTCATGCCGCACCCGCTACCTGCATTATATGATATTATCATGTACTCTGTGCTTATATTGCATTGTTTACATTATGTGCTGATCACTGCATTGTTTCTTTTTAAAGGTTTGTGTAATGGCATGGATACACAGTATATGAACGTGTTGACTTGCCTCTCGCTGAGGCCAGGTGTGCTGCGCGGCGACTATTGCCACTGATAGTGGTCTCCTGTACTTTGTCTTATGTTATAAAATCAATAAAATTATGTTTAAAAAAAAAAAATACATGACAGCCATAGCTACGGTGACTCTGGCATAAGGGTAATAATGCAAGTAATAAGTCTCCCCAGTGCCTCAAGATTTATCACTCAATTATCAGCTTTAAATATATTAAATATATTTTAGAAATTCAACCATTTATCTCCAAACTTCAGGATATGAGTTCTGGAAATACACACATTTTTCATCCTGAATATACACTATTCAATTTTGGGATCAGTGTATTAATCCAACCGAGCAAACAAATTTAGTAGGTTGGGCTGCGATCAGGAGAGCTACTCACAGGTAGCTGGAGAGCTAGCAGTAGCTCACGAGCTACTCGTTGGTGATGCCTGTTATACTTTTGCTTGCTGCCAACTCCCTACCCCTCAGTCAGTCAAACAATGCAGTCAATTAAAAATACCTTGTGCCACGAGTTCCTTTTATGTTGGAGCCCGTCCTACACCACCTGCATCCTTTAAAATACTGTCATCTGGTTGGATTCTTGTGTAACGAAGGTCACTTAAGAGGCTGCTATTTCACATACCTGCGTTGTCTTGTTTATCATTAATTCACTCTCCCAAAGCGATGTTCCATTGGGGACTCGCCAATAAATCTTTTGTATCTATTGGTTTCAATTTCTCTTTAACAAAACGCAGCCTCTTTCCTTCCACAGGCACCTTCTCTGCCTTTCAGTGCATGCTAGCATTTCATCCGGAGAGTCTGGCATCTTACTGCCAGTAATTCCAGTGACTGCAAAAATTGAGTTATTTGTAATTGTGTACCCAGTGGTGCTGTGCCTAAATTTAATCCTAAATGAACAGCATTCCTTCTCTCTGGTACCACTAACATTCATCATAAACCCATCTCCTTTAAATGCTCTCTTTGTTTGTGAGCGGGAATGTAGTTTGTTGGCAGTAAATATATGAGGCTGACGCACTGGCAAACAGCGCCCACTTGGGGACGGTATAGAAACTACACCACATCAGTAAACAACCCAAAGCCCTATCGCAGAGGTCTTCAAACTGTGGGGCGCGACCCCCAGGGGGGCCGTGGAGCGATGCAAAGGGGGTCGGCCTTCCCAGTCACACTTCTGCCGAGGCCCAAGGGCTTCAGCCCCCCCTCTTCCCCCGTCCTGCGTCTCAGCCCGGGCTGCTCCAGTGCAACTCGAGCTGCTGGGGGCTCAGCTGGGCAGTGTCTAGAGTTATCTCCAGCACGCCCGAGTTTTTCACAGGTCTTTGTAACCAGTTTACAAAGGCATGTAAACATGCAAATGGTCTTTAGAGGCTTAGTTTTTTCCTGGTTCCAGTACCCCCTGGGCCCCCACTCTGCCTATTCCTTACATTTGTATTTTACCTTTACTGCTGCAGTGTGAGAATGCATTTCATGAAAAGGAATATAAAGTAGGGTTGCCAAAAGAAAAATGCCAGCCATGTGTTGTTTAAAGAGCCTGCAAAGACCTCCTCTTGACACTAAATAGACTTATAAATAAAAAAGTATGTATGCATTCGTTATGTGACTTTTCTGTTTTTGTTCTCTTTAATTATCAGTCATGGATCATTGAGGCAGCCCTAGAACACAATTAAAAGTGCTTTCTATTTATATTTGCTGTTCGAATTATGCACAGATAAGTGCTTAAAATTCAGCTTTAGGTGACTGCTTATTTTTGTACCGACTGGGCCATCCAAATAATCTGCTGGCAACCCTAACCATAGGACTGGAAGTTTGTTGCAGGATCAGCACATTATTTATTTCCTCGATCCCCGATTAATGCCATAATAGCAATAGTTTAACTTAGATCTTAAACCCCACACCGCCGTCCATAACATGCTGAGTTACTTCAAGTGTCTGGGAAGGCACTCTGCATTCAGACAACTCACTTGTCATTCTCGCCCTTCACTTTCACGCTCACCCTGCATTCACAGCGATCACAATGCACTCACGCCATTCACCCGCTCACCCTGCACTCACAGTGATCACTCTGCACTCACAATGCACTTGCGCTGTTCATCCTATACCTCACCCTGCAGCCACACGAGTACACTACTCATCCTGCACTCATGTGACACTTCACTCACCTGTCCCCCTCACTGCTCAATATGCAACTCACTCAAACAAGCCCATCAGTAATCATACACTCATTCGTCCCATTCTGAACTTGCATCCGCACCTAAATTCATAAGCCACCTCACTCACCCTGCAGTCACTCCTCTTACCCTACTCTCACACTGTTGCATCGCTCACCGTGCACTCACATGGGCACTCTTGTCACCCACACAGTGCAGAGGGTTAACGTTCCTGCTACAAAGAATATGTACCATGCAGATCACAGAAATGAGTGTGAGTAAACTATGAGTAGCGCTATAAAAAAATGAAATGTTTGTCAGAAAGGTGCTATAGAGAGATGAGGTGAATTGTTGGTGAGTGGCAGTGAAGGAATTCATGGAGAAGGAGGAAACGGGGGTGGGGCACCAAAAAGACTGTTGCACCGTGTGAGACCAGTGTTAGGACCAGCCCTGGCTGGGAGTGTTAAAGGTGAAGTGAGAGGTTGAATGGGGAGAGTTCAGAAGTTGTAAAAAGGGGTGAAATAAAATGGCCTGCAAAGTGAGAGAGGGATCCGGGGTTAGGAGAGGACAGATGGATGGAAGGGAGGGGGTGAGAGGAAAGCTGCATGGGTAAACTGCTCAACTCTGCACAAAACCGCCAGGGTTTTAAGGGACCCCTGCTTCTCCCGGCCAGGGCCAAGTGAGCTTCTAATGTGGCAGCACGTATTCCTGCGGAGTGGAAGGCCCTTCACAAAGGTTGACTAGAAATCTTTCTGATGTTAATTGCTGTATTTTGGTTATACACTGGTACTGATGGGGTGAAATCTTTCCTCAGTGTTACTGTGTACGCGGCATCACATAACATCATTTACCTTTTCTTCCCACACAATTTAGTCAAGCCTGTCACGTAATTTGGTCCTCACCTGCCTCATAATTCCAGTAGCCCTGCCTACAGGTTTAGAAATTTTTGTCAGGAGGGGGTCCTTACGCCTCAAAATGTTTACAGGGGGGTCTCGGCATCCAAAAGTTTGAAGACCTCTGCCCTATCGGATAAGGTTATGCAAACCTCTGGGTCACAGGTTCGAGTCCCAGCAAGTCTTCTTTCAAAAGTCGTTAACACAAGTTACGTTTTACCAGCTATATACCAAAGAATGCTCTCTACTGATCTTGCAGTTTAATCTGAAGATGAACCTTACAAAGATGGAAACAAATGTTCTTGATTTTCAAGATACAAATAAAGCACGAGTTACAAACAACTCTTTAAAATGAACTGCATTTCATGTTATTAACTGCTGAAAAATGTTTTACATTAGGAGTTTGGAAGGAAATTCAGTTTTTTGTATGGTGACCCCCAAGTTCTTTTGACTGATGCTCCTTGTTTTTCGACTGCTTGCTTGCTAACCAGACCTCAGTGCCAGTGCCCTAACCCTAAAGTCTATGTCGAATTGGATGTATCCAACTGGAAATGGCTAACTTACCTGCAAGTCCCTACTATTATGGTACCCTGGTACCCAAGGCATGCAAGTTAGAGGGGTACCCCAGGGCTTGCAGCATTGGTTGTGCCGCCCTGGAGGTACCCCAAGTAAAACAAGTCCGCCACTACAGACTGGTAGAGCAGTTTACACCGATAGCCTGACTTTGCTATTTGAAAGCAATGGTAAAACCACCATTTCCCCTGTGCATCTGTGTAAGTCACCGCTCCAGCAGGCTTAACAAGTCCTAAATGGAGGGTGCAACATATGACACAGGCAAGGCATGTACTTTGCATGTCCTGACAGTAAAACATGCAAAACTACAGTTTTTACTGTGGAAAGACTGTCGCCCAATTGGTGAGTACAGGGTTCCACGCTGACCCCTCAGCTGTGCTAACTCCTGAACAGTGCAACCAAAGTAGGCCCTCTAAGGTATCAAACCACTTGTTACATTAAGCCAGACTTGTATCTCAAGTCATAATTAATGTAGCTTGTTGCAGTGTACAGCTTCAGCAAGGCTGCCACTTTGTTGCCTTTCAAACTCCTGCTGTGCCTTCCCGGGAACATATGGAGCCTGTGCCACGAGACAGTGTTCTGCCCTCCTGCAGGAATGTGACAACAACTCTCAGGAAGGAGAACAATGAGGGACTGCAGGCCAGGGAGGGGTTACCTCCCTCCTGCAGGAAGCCACTTAGGTGCTAGCCCCAAAAGGCAGGCTTGAAAGGGGAAGCCACCTTTGAAGGACAGATGCATCACACTAGGGAAGAGGATCGCCCTATTGTTTGGGCAGACAGGGTAGCATGGGAAGCAGCGAGGGGAAACCGGTTGACAAAACTGTTTCCACGGAGGGGTGTATCCCTAAGGGAGCTACACCCTGTGGGTGAGCTAGTGAGGTTTTTGAAACCGAGAGAGGGGTCTCGCCATCTTGGGAGTGGGCAGTATGGTGCATCTTGGGATAGCCAGACACCACAGAAAGAGGTCACCAGGTGGGAGAGAACCTGGTAGCCCATTGGCTACCAACTGCATCCTGTCCTGAAGGCACTTTCCGAGCATAAAGGGGGCACCCAAAACTTTCGACGTGGAGGGAGGACCAAAGGAGGACTGCCCGCCTGCACTGAGGGACCAGCAAAGAGAGGCTGCATTGCCGAAGACTGCACCTGCTGGCTAGCGAAGAGAGGGACAGTGCCTGCTGTGTCCTGCTCAAGGGTAAGCTATACCCAGAGCCAGTCAAGCCAAAAGAACTCCAAGGGCCACCTGTTCGCAGCACAGACACACAACAACTGAAGAAGCCTGCTGGGGCAAGTTGGTAGCCCCAAGTCTTCAAGCCGCAATCACCGCCTCCGTGCAGCACGGAGGACCAAAAGACCCGATGCATAGAGTTGCACCAGAGTTCACTGAGCCCGGGAGTGCTGTTTGAGAGTTGCTGGGACCCTCAGAAGGCGAATTATCGACCCAGGAAGGATTGGCCACTGACCAAGACAACAGGCGATTGGATTTCAGCCAGACCGGAGAGGGCTTAGTGGGAGGTCGGCCATGCAATAAAGACCCCCTCAACTTCTTCTGAGGAATCCCTGCAGACCCTCGTTGACTGCATCGCATCCACAGCATCTTCAACATCCTTCATCCCTTGCATCAGAACCACTCCATAGGAATACATTGCAACGCAGATAAAGTGCCTGGAACTGCTGAAGGACTGCTTCTTCTGTGAAGGTAACGTTTTGAAAGCCTTGCTGGGCCCCCCCCCCCGAGTAGCTCCCTGCCGGTATTGGTCACCCCAAGTACTTCTAATCAACCGGCATTAACACCTAGAAACTTTTTCAAAGAAAACTTAGGTAAGTGTACAATTCGTTGACTTTGGCAAGGCTTGTGCACCATTGAGTGAAATTGCTTTGATTTATTATCACTTGTAAAATCAATATCTCCGAAACTCCATGGTGAATCTCTTTCTAGTGTCTAAATTCTTATAAAAATACAATCTAATTCTTCTGATTTCTTGAGTGCCATGTTGCTTTCTTATTCAGTTGTTTTTGTGCTGTTCAAATGCTTAACACTTATTCCTCTGTGTAAGCCTTGCTGCTCAGTGCCACAGCTACCCAGGGATGAGTTGAGGGTTTTACAGATGAAACCTACTGACCCTAAAGGCGTTGGTAAGTGTATTACACAGTGATGTCACACTACCACACCAAATAATACAGCCTATTTCCTCAGAGTTCGAGTTTGTTAACTCCTGACATTTCTAAGTAGGGAGTAAAATACTCCTGCTAAGGAATCTTTAGTCAAGATATTATCATCCTCATCACTGAAGTTCTAAAAGTGAAAGCTTTGGATACACTACTTCTGGTGTACGAGAGGTTCACATACCACATACTCTACTGCTGTACCCCATTTGGACTCTATACCATGCTGTGCCCTGTACACAAGGCCACACTTCTAATCTCTCAGTTTCTAAAACAATGGTCCTCCAAACAACATGGATTTGAACAGTCACTTCAGAAGCCCCATTCTGCACTACAATTAAGTCTGAGGAAAGACGAGCCTGGGCGGGAACCACCTCAAGGCATCAACAATAAAAGGATGAGCAGAATAACCATGCAACACCTTGAACAATAGCTATCTTTCTTGCAGTAAACCTAAGAGGGGAGTATGTCATCTCTCTATTTATTGTTACCCAGCAGGCTTGGAGAGGGGACTAGCTGGAGGAAGGAGGTCTCTGCGACCTCAAGGCATTTATAGACCAATTCAACAAAAAGAACATAGCACATTGTCTGCGATGCAACTTCCAACAATGCATACTGTGCGCTATACAGCTGTCATCAAAGCAGCAAATGACATTCTTACCAGATCAGAATGTTAGGCACATGATGGTGTCGCAGCCTGCATTTATCAATGCAAGCCTCTGTGACTTTTACAAGTGGCTTTGGGCTCATTTATATGATTAAATCCATGCTAAGACTAGGTTAATCGGGTGTCCGACGGCAGCCAGCGGAAACCAATCAGCCATAAAAAAACAATTATCCTGGTTATAGACGTATTGAAAATAAGACTGCTCCCAACGAAAGCACTATGATAAACTCAACAAATGAGTACCAAAGTTTGTAATTTTACTGGCAGAGAAGAGGGGTGGGGTGGTAGATCCTTTGGGGAAGGGGGTAAAATAATCCGCGAGAATTTGTTAATACATTTTAGTTCTTATTGAACAAGTTAGTTACCTTTGATAATTCTCTTTCTGGTGGGTACTCTAATGGCACAAACTCCCACAGGGGTCAGAATGGATCTGGAAACTCAAAAGCAGTACTCCGGCATGCCAACAGGTGGTGTCATGCAGCTCCGCACCAAAATAGTTTTGCTCAGTAAGTGACTAGCAAGTCGCATACACACACCAAGCAGGCGTGTGCCACAGTTGCTTTGGAAGGCTTGTATGCACCCTCATACGCAAAGTCCATCAGCAAATTGCCCTGACCAGTGTGTAGATCTGCAGTTTGCAACCTTATTCAATGGAAAAAGAAACCATTCCTCAGAACGGGAAGGACAGATGGTGAATGAGGAATCTGCGGTTAGAAAGAGTACGAACCAGAAAGGGCGTTATCTTAGGTAAGTATGTTGCTATTCCCATGGATACGTCTAACTGCAGATTCCTCACATTGTAAATTGACACCAAAGCAGTGGGTCTGTGGAAAGGCTTGGAACAAAAAGTCCTGCAGGATCGAACAGTGAAAATGCCCTTCCCGACAGACCAGACTGGTAAGGCAAAAGTGCGCTGTGAACATGTGCACTGATGCTCATGTAGCAGCCTGCTAGATATCTAAAACAGGTACTCTGCATGCTAGCATAGCAGCAGCCTTTGCTCCAGTGGAATTAGCCCTCAATCTTTCAGGTGGCTGCTTCCTAGCTAGTTCGTTGAAGATTTTTATGTAGAGGAAAGTCCACCTCAACATTGTTTTTTTCTGCACCTCCTTGTCCTTCTTTGCTCCCAAGAAACCCACAAAGAGTTGACTGTCCACCTGATGGATCATGGTATGATTAATGTAGAAACTGAGGTCTCCCTTGGGGTCCAAACAATGGTGTCTCTTCTCCTCTTTCAAGGGATGAGGCAAAGAAAGTTGGAAGAGTGATAACCTGCCTGATAAGGAAAGGTGTTCCTACCATTGGCAATAATGGATCTCAAGCTCTCCTCACCAGCTTGTCTGAAAAGAATGCTGTGTAAGACAGCTGGGCTGAGGGCGCCTGCAGCGCACTCAAGACAAGCCAAAATTATCGCAACCTGAAAGACTGTTTTCAGGGGCAAGAGACATAGTGGACAATTGTGCATTGGTTCAAATGGGGTGCACAGTAGAAAAGTAAGAACCACACTCAAGTCCCACTGAGGCATAACAAAGGGTTTTTGCAGAACCATATGTCCTACACCTTTGTATAATTCACCTGTTGTGATGAGATTTCGCAAAGTGGGCTGATCCGGCAACCTCAGAAAAGCCAAGAGGGCCAACAAATAGCATGTAACAGTACCCAATGCAAATTCTTGCTGGGCCAACGACAAAACACACAAAAACACTTCAAACAGCTTAGTTTGTAACAGGTCGATGTGACAAGTGCCGTGACAAGCAACAAACTTGTCTCAGCGCCCAGGGTACATCAATTTCGTGGCTGGTCACCTGGCTGTATTAATAACATGAATGACATCAAGAGGAAGAATTCCACACATAGAACCACAGAACGTGCACGGCCCTGCCCTGTTGCTGCGACAGTAGATGCTCTCGAAGCAGCAGCTTCATTGAATGCAATTTTATCATGCCCAAAGGTTTTGGGTACCACATCCTTCTGACCCAATCTGGAGCAAATATTAATTCCTGAGAACGGTCGGTCTTGATTTTAAGAAATTGATTCAAGAGTGGTAGAAAAAGAAAGACATAAGAGTTCCGAGCTCCACTTCAGGTGCAATGAGTCCCAAGACAGCCTTTCTTGGGAACTCCAGCGTGTAAAAGTACTGTGATTGTGAATACTCGGCGATAGCGAAAAGATCAAGCCAATATTCTCCCCATTGTTGGAAAACGCCCTGCGTCACCTCTGGGATGTAACTACCTATCATGATCTACTAGGCATGGCGACTGAGTCCGTCCACCCTTGTGTTTAGAGATCCCATCTAGTGGTTTACAACCAGAGAAATGCTCTGGCGAGTCAGCTACTTCCAGAGGTGCAGAGTTTACTAACATAGGACCCAAGGTCCCACTCCGTGTTGCAGTACCACACGGTGAAAATGTCTGAGATTTTGTGTTTCGCCTGGAAGAATGCTTTCAACACCAAGCAGACCACCCTCAATTCCAACAAACGGATGTGCAGGAGGGTTTCCACCAGAGACTTCAGATAGCCACCTTTCCCAGACCGCCTCCCTAACCCAGTAGTGATGCATCAGTCACCATCCTCAGTTGTGTGTGGGGTAAGGAGTGAAATCTGCCACTGGCCTAATCGAGGTCTATCAGCCACCACTGTATATCTTATATAGTCTAATCTGAAACCAGGATGGAAACCTGGAATTCAGGTAACACTGCAAAACCCACAAGTGACATCTGGCGTGGTTGACTAACAGGATGACGGAGGCCAATAGCCCCAGCAACCTCAATGCCATCCTCACTTAGATCCAGGACAGAGTCTAAAACATTGTGATCATGGCACTAATGTCCTGGGCCTTTCATTAGAGGGGAGAAGGCCCAAAACTGCACCGTATCCCGAACAGCTCTGATGAACGGGAACCTAGGCGAAGGAGTCCGGTGTGACTTTGGCATGTTGGTAGTGAACGATGAATGATGTTAGCAGGTTCACCGCCATCTGAAGGTGGTCTACAACTGCCTGGGTCTCAAACCCGCCTTCAACAGCCAGTTGTCAAGGTATAGGAAGACCGGTACACCAGACCTCGAAAGATGTGCTGAGACCACCACCACTCGTGAACATCCGAGGGGCTCTGGAGCCAAAGGGGAGCACAACAAACTAAAAATGCTCCTGGCCCACTGTGTATCACAGAGAATGCCAGCGAGCCTGCAAGCCGAGAATATGGAAATATGCGTCCTGCAGGTCCAACGCTATCATTTTGTCTCCAGGATCGAGGGCCGTCTAAACCTGGGCCATTGGGAGCATCTTGAACTTATCCTTCTGCAGTCAGGGGTTAAGAGGGCAGAGAACTAATCGGATGAAGACCTCCCTCCTTCTTCAGGACATGGAAATAGCGGGACTAATACCCAGTTGCTACTTCTGAGGCCAGAACCATCTCTGTGGTTCCTTTGGCCAAAAGGTCATTCACTTCCTGCTGCAAAATTGATATGTGCTCCTCCGTCAGGGACGCTGATGAGGTGGTAGTAGAAAGAAATGTGAGGTCTAGCTCCGTTTGACAGGTTGGAGGACCAATGCGTCCGAAGGAATGGCTTGCCACCCATGGAGGAAAGGTTTGTTCATACCTCTGACAGGGTGGGTGGGTTTTGAAAAGGAATGCTAAAAAGGGTTTTGGGTTGTGGTTGCCCAAGGAGCGTGGAACATCACTGCACATTGCCCCTGTTCCTGAACATTGTCTCTGGGAGCGGAGGCCTCAGCCACAAAGTTGCGGAGAAGGTGGTTGCGCCGGCAGCACGGTCTGGCATTGGCAAAATTGGAAACCCCTGGCATAACCATAAAAGCTGCAAAGCAAATGAACAAATTGCCTGATGGGGTCTGTAAGCAGCAGGGAACGTCTGTGGCATGACATTCTCTAAAGTAGTAGTTTTCAACCTTTTTTATGCTGCGCCTTCTCAAATGTTTAAAAGAAAAAATCATTGAAGCCCCTTTGAGGTCTTCATACATTTAAACTCATGGTCAGAGGGAGTCGCAGGAAATGTGTTAGGGGTAACTCTGCTGATGGACACCTGGACCATCAGACTCTCTGGCATAGGGTGCTGGTTTAAAAAGTCAGGATCATCCCGGTGCCGGTCTGTGGCAGCGAACTACTTCACCACTGACTTAGTGCCTAGAACATGGCTTTGTGCAAGTGCCCAAGAGGGTATTCTAAAGGGCGGGAGAGATTCACCATGGGCCTGGCCAGGCTTTAGAACCTCCGTCACAACATTAGTTTTGACCGCTAATGAAGAGAGCTGCAGGTCCAGGACCTCTGCAGCCTGGCATATGATCATGGAATAGGAAGCGCTCTTCTGTGGCAGGACCAGGGATATGGACAAGTTTAGTGTTCTGTTCAGGGAGGTGTCTAGACCACTGGCATTCTGTAATTCGGCATACCAATTGTCCTCATCATATTGTGGGATAAATGTGTCACCCCATCACAGTCATTATTAGATCCTGAGCCAAAAAAGCTGATGTAAAGTATGAGCTCTGTCATACGGTAAAAGCAATGTATCAAAGTCAGATGGGTTGGCAATAGGCTGTGCTGTGGTAGAATCGGAGCTCCACCCCGGCCGAGCGAAGGCAAGCTCAGAGTTAGAAATCAGTATAGGTAACAGATTGACATCTGGCACAGTTGACAAAGGTATCGATGTGAAAGGAACCGGCACAGGGAGTGGTGATGGAACCAAAGTCGTCAACAACGCTAGTGCGGAACCCGTAACGAATTCAAGAGGCACAGACAGCGCGACCGTTGAACCCTCCCAAGGAACCAGACTGGAGGCCTCTGCGTATTCTTGGAAACTGAAGGCAGCTGAGGTGCAGCCGAAAGCATGCAAAACTTACGAAAGGCATCCATTTGCTGTGACATCACCGATGGACCCAGAAATTCAGGATGCTTGGGGGACTAAACCCTGAAATGGCTCATCAAGAGTGAGACCGAAAGACATGTTCACACCCTTGCACCCTCTCTAGAGCTCAACTGTGGTAGGAAGGGGTTGATTCCCACTTAGGCACGTTGTGCTTCTTCTTCAACTTACCGGAAGATGTCAACTGCAATGAGGACCTGACTTGTGAACAACTTCAGAAGTGGATGCAGGACCTTACTTTTGACTGGACAAGGACTGAAATCTTCCAATGTAGAGTTTCGCCTCACTCCCCCGTATGGCCTTCAGGTTCATCTGGGTGCAGTCGTCGTGGGCCCTAGGGTCATGCACCAACTCCAGGCACCAAGGCCTCATGCAGGTCTGTCAGACATTTACTTAGACAGTCCCCTACATGGTTTAAACCCTGTAGTTGTGGGAGGAGACATAATTCCCTTGCACACTGGTAAAGATAATTTTGATGAAAAAAACTTGTCAAAGACGAGGAATAGATCTCTGGATCGATGTCGGACAATGCGGAAAGAATGGAACTGATGTTACTGCACCTGGGCGGCGCCTATATACGGACCATGCTTGTCACTTGCAGAGCAGTGCGACCCCACATACCAGCACACAGAGGACCGTTTTTGAGTTTCAAGATCCAGTCTGACACCTGGGGGAAATTCACATGGTGAAGAATTTGCAGTTAGAAGTAGCCATCTGAAATACCTTAGTGGTCTTCCCGGATGAGATTTGGAAGTATGAGTTAGAAAATACAGTAAACAGACAGAACCCAACCTCCAGAGAAGCTGGACACTGGGGCATGTTTCACTCACCTGGAGCATAAAAGACTCATTAGGTCAAGCCTGTCAAACAGCACAAGCTGTCTGGCTGCAAAATAACTATTGTGGGCTTAACAAGAACTTACAGGGGCTTACATCCTGCCTATTGCTTACAACTAGTTGGCTTTGTTGTCACTCGCTTGCTTGCTGTTTATCGGGTGTCTTTCCTTATCCATCTTGTGCTTGTCAATCCAAAGGGGCATAGCCTATTTACCATCCTCTTGACTGGCTAGCTTGTGTTTTTCCACTGCTCATTTTTAGAGAACTACTTGTTTCTTCTTGGTTAAGCACTCCATCAGAGTACACTTCTCTCTCCATCTTGTGTTTTCCCCTCCCCTACCCCACTTCGTGTTTCCTCTCTCACCTGTGTACTTCTTGTTACATTCCCTTTGTTGCTGTCAGCCTAGTATGCTTCTCACTCCATCCTCCATGTTTCTGCCTGCCGGGTGTGCTTCTCCCCCCCAGTCCTGTGCTGTCCCCCCCGCCCGGCCCACCCCCCCATTTTTTGAAAATACCAAACAGCATTGGCAAAAGCACTGCCTTTTAGGAATGTTGTTCAGCATTGCCAAAAAAGAATTGGCAAAGTCAGCACGGCCAAAAGGTATAACCTATTGGCTCTACCAGTGCTTTGCTTTTTTTGTAATGTGAATTAAAGAGTTGAAATGACTATGGTAGGATTTGATGGGAGCAAGCCTTTACAATAAAATGAAAAAAAAATTATGTAGTTATGAAACTTTGCAGACAAGACACATCATTCTCACAAAATAACAGCTGCTACAGCAGCGGGAAGGCCGCATAATTGGATTGCATTATAAATACATTTATGAAGCACAACTAGCAATAAGAAAGAACAAAACAGGGCACACGTCCAAAACAGCTGAGCAATAAAAATCTGGTTTTTTAGTCTTGTAAAGGATAAAAAGTGTTTAGAACCAATTATACAAAAATGTATCCAGAGTCAACAGGCATTATACACAAGCCAACTAATTCACTCTGATAGCTGTCCATACGGCGTGTTTTGAAGTATGGAAAGGGGAACATTGAAGGTGTAATTCTACAATCTTAAAATTGACAGTGTAATATATTGTGCCGTATGGAGTAGTTGTACTCGAGAAACTATTGCCTTGGTGCTCATCTCACAGGGTTTGCCGTCTTTACACCCCCTATTGTATACACTATGAAATAACGGGAGAGGACCCGAGTCCAAAACATTCTAAATAGCCATTTCAATATGTCAAAGTAAATCGTTGCATATATTCCTTGTCATCACATCTTCCTATTATATGATTGAGCCCATCAACATACTCTTGTTTCTTAAAAGCTGCTCTTTTAGTTGTCAAAGCATAGCCCAAAACACAGCCAATGCGTTTTGTCCTGTATCACTGAATTTCCCCAGGGCTGTTACCCAAAGAAATATATAAACGTCAATTAAACTCGCTTTATATACAGTAACAATCATATCGATTACTATTATTAGAACTGTTATTTTAAGAAACAAGGACATGTTCATGGACTCAATAAGATGATGTATGATATGATGTGATGACCAGGACTAGATCTCCCAGGCCCCCCCCATCAATGAAAGAGTATTGGCCCACTTTATACCCTCTTTCATCCCTGGGATCTTTGAAGATTGTTCCAATAGAGAGCTAGCATCCCCTTCAAGCTACACATGTTTATCTCAAACAGCCACATTATGAGCTGTATCACTCATTCATCCACTAGTTACTGGTACAGCAGTTATGTATAATTTGTAATCACAAGATTGCAACAGTTTGAACATTGCATGTTCATGCCTTATTTAATAGGAAATTGAGCAGAAGGGGTTACGTCAATGCATAAATGTGCCTCTGCGCAGCTTAAAATATGACCTGTATTGGAGGGTATTGCCAAATGGGTGCCATGCTCCACTCAAAACTTTCCTTTTTTATTAAGCAATTTTATTTAGTTTTAGAAGTGAGGCATATGATCCAACTTCCAAAACAAAATGCACATACTAAACAGTCAGAGAACATCAAATAGTTACAACAATATACCAAGGGGCTGAATTTAGAACTTGGAAGAAAGCCAAAACTACTGGGGAGCCAAAATGCTCACTAACAAACCTCGAAGCCAAATGGGCAACAGATAATGAAATCACTGGTATTTTCTTGCCCTGCACGCCCCATTCTTTAATTGATGGGATTCGTAGCGGATGTCACAAGGGGCCGGAGTAAGCTGGTCACCCTACTATTGGTCCTGGCTCAGCAATGTGTGGCCAGGGCCTGGATGTAGGAGGCCCTAGACCCAAGACCTGTGGCTGGCTGCGGGACGGGATATCCTGCAGTGAAACTGCCAATACATTTGCAATGCTACAGGCCCCAAGAGCACACCCAAAAGATATTTGAGTCCCCTTCAGAGACTACATGGCAGGACAGATGGAGAGTGGTACTAGATCTGCTTCAGGGGACACTGCTCAGGATTTAATTGATTAGCTGAATGTGGGTAGGTTGGTCCCTGCTTTATTCCATTAAAGATGACTGTACAACAATGATTGAACGTGCTCGCCCCAGCTGTATATTTTAGGCTGCAGACTACCAGACAGTGCAGCTATTTGCGTTTGCTAAAGAAATCTTGGAGACTTTCAGAAAGTTGACCTAAGAATGCATTCTGCCCGTTGATTACCATTGACTTTGTGGTTTGCAACTTACATTTTCTGGCTTTCTATTTGCTGGCTTTATTTGCTATGGGCTCTCCAGGTTCAGGTTGTCCCCTACCGTTGCCTAAAACGTGTTTACTGTGTTCTTACACAAACTTGCTTTCTGTAAACAGGCCTTTAAATCTTGTTCTTATCTTGTCACATTTGCTGTGCATTCAAAGACCGAGGTCAAATGTTAATTTGCGTTTTCCAGGGAGCTTTGTGTTTATTTTTATTTTCCAGACTTCAAAGTGAGAGGGTTTATGTGACAATCAGGCTGGCTAGTGTGGGCCTGAATGAGGAAAGCTGTACAGATGTTCTTTCTTTTCTAGCACACAACAAAATGTATGTGTCTGTAAATAAGCTGTGCGGAGGATCAAATCAATACATTGGGTGAATACATTTCCACACATTATCGTTTGTGCGTAGTATACTTTTATCAGTAAAAGGGTTTGTGAGTGCAAATGTAATGGCCATTTCAATTGCAGATGTGTTGTCTTTAATGGCAGTACGCTATCATACCATGCATACTCCACGTTACCCCACTGCACTCTACTCTGCACCACTCCATACTATGCCACTCCACTCTGCGTCACTGCACTCTTCTCTACGCCGCTTCACTCTACGCCAATGCATTCTACCCCCACACTACTATGCACCACTCTACGCCTCTACTCTACAAAACACCTGTCAATGCACTCTACACCTCTCTCCTCTACATCACACCACTCTACTGTATGCCAATGCACTCTACGCCACTAAACTCACTGTACGCCAATCCACTCGCTCTACACCGCCAATCCACTCGCTCTACACCGCCAATTCACTCGCTCTACACCGCCAATCCACTCGCTCTACACCGCCAATTCACTCGCTCTACACCGCCAATTCACTCGCTCTACACCGCCAATTCACTCGCTCTACACCGCCAATTCACTCGCTCTACACCGCCAATCCACTCGCTCTACACCGCCAATCCACTCGCTCTACACCACCAATCCACTCGCTCTACATAGTCAACCCACGCTAGTGCTTCGCAAACTTTTTAGAACCACAACCCAATTTTCAGAACTACAAACTTTTGCAATCCACCAAGCTTTAATGGACATGAGGCGAACGATGCTTTCAGGGGCAGCTCCTCCGTAATGGCGGAGGAGAGTCGCCCTACAGCTTAGAGTCAGTTTGCAAAAAATAAAATGATAAAACAATATTATTTTATTCTCCACGGACTGACAGCCATGGAATCTAGGGTGGGGCGGGTCCATGGCAGGGAGAAGGCGTGATGGGCACTGTAAGTGCACATTTCGGGTTTGGCCGGCCTAACCAACATGCACACTTGCATTCCTCCAACAGCTGGGTGGAGAAATTGCACAGGCTCACATTCCTGACGTTTGTTATGCTAGGTATAGCATGAGAGCAGCATCTGGATTAGGTGGGGAGCCTGTGTTTTGTGCCCTAGTGACTGCCGAGATGAGGAGCAGAGGCGGCCGGCAGCAATAGGTAGGTGTTTTTTTAATTTTTATTATTATTATTCCCCTAAACCCCTCCGCCTCACCATTTTAGATTTGCGGCAGCCGCCATTGAAAGCTTTAATGTAAATAAAGCATTGTGTTGTAGTGCACTGTCATTTATAGACAGCACATTTTCCATTGAAATGACCACTACATTTACACAAACATACTGTTTTACTGACTATAAACTATATTGCACACAAATAATGTGTGGAAATCAGGTTTCAGTGAATATTTATCATTTGTGTACCACCAAGTAAAGTTTCTTGATTTGTTTTGATCCTGTTAAAATCTTTGTTTCCATCACACTTCAGAAATATTTTTTTAAAAGTGCTTCATTTTTGCTTTCCTCACTGCTGAATTTTTACAGTTCCTTTCCATGCATTTCCATGTTGTTGAATGTTACAAAAAGTACATCCTACAGCTTTTCATTTCACACTCAATATAACCCAGCAAAATTGCCATATAATTCACTTTACTTTCTCTGACTGCAAAGTGAGAGGAGTTTGTAACTACCAATCTCCAGGTTAAAAAAGCATAAACAGCAATTTGTCAGAAGCCCTAGCGTGACATTTGACCTCTGTCTTTGAAGTGCATCAAATGTGAAAGGATAAATATGGAATTTAAAGGCATCTTTATTTATTGCTTGGACTTTTGTGACCCATCAAAAATGAACTCACAACCCACCAGGACCCACAGTTTTGGAAACACTGCTCTACGCCAATCCACTCAACTCTACATCACTGCACTCTACGTCACTTCATTCTACTCTGAAGCAATCGGAAGCGCCGTATAGTACAGTGTAGCTTGGCATAGAGTGCAGTGACATATTGGTTTTGAGTAAAGTGGCGTAGAGTGCAGTAGTGTGGCACAGAGTGCAATAGAGTTGCGTAGACTGCAGTGGCAGACACTGCAGTCTACGCAACTCTATTGCACTCTGTGCCACTCCACTGCACTCTACGCCACTTAACTCAAAACCAATACACTCTACACTACTACACTCTATGCCAAGCTACTCAGCACCACTGCACTGTACGGTACTATACTCTCCACCGCTCTACTCTACACCACTCCACCCCAACACACTCTACCCCACACTACTATGAGCCACTCACTCTACCCCTCACTACTCTACACCACTCTACGCCAATGCACTTTACGCCTCTCTACTCTATGCCAATCCACTCTGCACCACTTCACTCTAACTCACTTCATTCTACTCTGAAACAATCTATTCTGCCACTGCAGTCTACGCAACTCTATTGCACTTTGTGCCACACTACTGCACTCTATGCCACTTTACTCAAAACCAATATGTCACTGCACTCTATGCCAAGCTACACTGTACTATACGGCGCTATACTCTACCACACTCCACTTTACTCAATACCATCTACCCCACTCACCTCTGCTCTACACCACTCCACTCGGACACTGTGCTCCACTCAACTCTACTCCCTCCACGACACTCCACAAGACTGTACGCCACTCCATTTTACAACACTCCACCCTACCCTACTAACTTTAAACTAACTGAACAGCAGCCACTCTGGTGTTCAACATTGCTAAAACATATTGACAAAGCCAATAGCTCTTGCATAGGCGAGTCCTATTGACTTTGCTTGTTTGAATAGCTTTGACGCTGTGACCACTGCTTGTTGAACTGTTTTTCTTTAACATTGCTAACTCAGAATTGCTCCTATACAAGATTCATCAAATATGCAGACTGCCTTGCATGTGTGAATTTTCTTTTAATTTTTTTCTGTTTGTGCTCTTTATTTCTGTTTGCTACTGTTAACAGGCTTGAAACTTTTCGATAAAGATTTTATGAATAAACACATGGGCAACCGAGATAGGGAGGGACATGAGAGGAGGGGGTGGCACCTCATTCTGTAACAAACTCGCGAAGTTCCTAGAAAGCTAGGTTTTCAATTGATCCAAATTAGTTTCCTAACATAGGACAAACCTTCTACTGAAGGCAATTAGAACAAGCATTTGAAATGAAATAGGTCTCACATTTACGTGAGTTTGAGCTATTGGCATTGTAAATGACAATGCCTTATTTATGTTTTGGGTTTTAAAACAAATAAAAGGCATTGTCATTTACAATACTAACAGCTTAAACTCTTGCAAATGCGAGATCTATTGCATTGCAAATGCTTGTTGTATTATTATTAAAGAAAAGTAGCCTTGCAGCGAACTGGTTTAAACCGCTGCAGGCTCAGGTTTAAGAAGCTTTTTTGCCGGGCAGCTTGGTGCCCGTGCAGATTTATGCACATGGCGGCCCGTGAAGCAGGCGCCATGCTAAATTTTAAAAAAACACAATCATACAAACGGGTGCAACGCTAAAATATTTAGCGTGGCGCCGTTGCTGTCACTATGAAAGCGGGCACCGTGCTGGAACTTAAAGCATGGCACCCGGAGACAGGAGTGGGATGAGGGGCTGGGATTGGGCGCTATTGTTAAGTGGATTTTAATTGATTTCGGCGAGCCAAGCAAATGCGCGGCGCCATTCTCAAACATGACAAAAGAACATAAAGCGCGTCTTAAAACCGCAGCGCTTTAAAAAAAACACACATGATAAGGAGCGTCCGCACTGTTTAAACAAAACAAGAGGTTGCAGGTTTAGGAGAGATCATGTTGTGGGTGCAATAGGAGCAAAAGCCATTAAGAAAATAGTTCTCACAGACAGTAAATAAAACATTCCAAGTAACACACGTAAGAGGGCCAGTCCTCATGGGAGGTTACAAAGGGAGACAAGGCGGTACTAAGGAGGGACTACTAAGTCTATTAACCAATCAAAAGCCACAGTTTAAAATGGACAATGACACAAGCCAATGAAAAATATGGGCGGAGAGTGGGCGGGGTTTCAAAGCCATACTCCAATACTGCATGCCTCGCATCAGTGCATGCGCTGCCCAGACTCGACCTAAAAATGTACCAGAACGCTCACACGCTATTCTCAGGATGTAGGCATGAAGGAGTGAGTTTTTATCTCATGACCTGTCCCTGTCCCCATTGATACTGAAATATGGAGTGATGTAATATGGTCATACATGGGTCTAATTCCAGAAGGACTCTTTAAATCGGAGATCGAATGCCGGGCTTGAGACCTAGTAAGAACAAGCATTGGCAAAGCCAACCAATAGATCTCGCCTATGTGAGAGCTATTGGTTTTGGCACTGTGTTTTAGCCATTATGAACATCAGTGTGGCTGCTGTTTAGTAGGACTAAAAGTTAGTGGCATGGAGTGAAGTGTGATAGATTGGCATACAGTAGAGTGGGGGTAGAATGGAGTGGGGTGGATTGGGGTGAGGTAGATTGGAGCACGGGAGTTGGGTAAATTGGAATGGGGCAGACTGAATTGGGGTAGACTGGGGTAGAAAGGAATAGGGTAGATCGGGGTAGAATGGAATGGGATATATTTGGGTAGATTTGAGTGGAGTGGGGTAGATTGGAGCAGAGTGGTGTAGACTGGAGTGGAGTAGACTAGATTGGAGTGGGGTAGATGAGGTGAATTATAGTAGGGTAGAATTGAATTAAGTGGGGGTAGTTTGGAGTAGAGTGGAGTGGCGGAAATTGGAGTAGAGGGTAAGGTAGATTGAATTGGGGTGAAGTGGGGTAGACTGGGGTGAAGTGGGGTAGACTGGGGTGGAGTGGGGTAGACTGGGGTAGACTGGGGTGGAGTGGGGCAGATTCAGGCGGAGTGGGGCAGATTCAGGCGGAGTGGGGCAGATTCAGGCGGAGTGGGGCAGATTCAGGCGGAGTGGGGCAGATTCAGGCGGAGTAGATTGGATTGGGGTAGATTGAGGAAGAGTGCAGAGGATGGGGTAGAATGGAGTGAAGTAGGGCAGATTAGAGTGCGGTAGTTAGGAGAGGATTGGAGTGGAGTAGATCGGAGTAGGATAGAATGGGTGGATTATGGTAGGGTAGACTCGAGGGAAGTGGGGTAGACTGGAGTTGGATAGAGTGGAGTAGGGTAAATTGGGATGGGGTGGGGTAGATAGCAATGGGGTAGATTGGATTATGGTGGGGTCGATTGAAGTGGAGTAGATTAGAGTGAAGTAGATTGGATTAAATTGGAGCGGGGCGTATTGGATGTCGTAGATTGGGTAGGATAGTTCGGGGTGGAGTAGGGTAGATTGGAGTAGATGGAGTGGGTTAGATTGGACTGGAGTGGGGTAGATTTGGGTGGCATTTGGTAGATTAGAGTGAAGTGGGGTAGCTTGGGTAGAGTGGAATGGAGTGTGGTAGATTGTGGAACAGTGGGGTAGATTAGGGAGGAGTGGAGTGGGGTAGATTAGAGTGGGGAGATTGGAGTGGGATATATTGAAGTGGGACGATTGGAGTTGTAGGTTTGGAGTGGGGTGGTCTGGATTGGAGTGGGTTAGAGTGGAGTAGGGTGGGGTAGAGTGGGGTGGGTAGATTGCAGTGAGGTGGAGTGTGGTAGATTGCAGTAGATTGGAATGAAGTGGGTTGGAGTGGGGTAGATTGGAGAGGAGTAGATTGGAGTAGGGTAGTTTGAGGTGGATTGGGTTACATTGGAGTGGGGTAGATTTGAGTGGAATGTGTGTTAGATTGGAGTAGGGCAGATTGGAGTGAAGTGGGGTAGACTGAAGTGGATTCCAGTAGAGTAGTTGTGGGGTGGAGAGGGGTGGGGTATATTGCAGTGGGGTTGGGTAGACAGGGTGCATTAGAGAGTGGTAGACTGGTGGAGTGGGGCAGATTGGAGTGGAGTAGGGTAGAGTGGAGTAAGGTATTTTGCGTGGAGTAAGGTAGATTGGCGTGGAGTAGGGTAGATTGGCGTGGAGTAGGGTAGATTTGAGTTGGATAGATTGCAGTGGAGTTTGGAGTGGGGTAAATTGGAATGAAGTGGGGTAAACCGGAATGGAGTGGGGTATATTGGACTGGGGCAGAGTGGAGTGGAGTAGACTGGGGTAGAGTGAAACAGTAGACTGGGGTAGAGTGGAGTGAAGTGAGGTGGACTGGAGTGGGATGGGGTAGAGTGGGGAGGAGTGGAGCAGAGTGGGGTGGAGTAGACTGGGGTAGATTGGAGCAGAGTGGGGTAGATTTGAGTGAAGTGCAGTAGATTGGGGTGGAGTGGGTGGGGTTGAGTGGATCAGAGTAGGGTAGATTGGGTTAGAGTGGAGTAGACTGAATTGGGGTTGACTGAACTCGGGTACACTGGAGTAGAGTAGAGTGGAGAGGAGTAGAGTGGGGAAGAGTGGGGTAGATGGGGTAACTGAGTGGGGTAAAGTGGAGTGGGGTGGAGTGAAGAGGTGTGGAGTGGCATAGATTAGAGTGTCGTGGAGTGAGTGGCGTAGATTGGAGCGGCTTGAAGTCGCATAGCATGACGTATAGAGTGGAGGGGCACAGAGTGGAGGGGCACAGAGTGGAGGGGCACAGAGTGGAGGGGCACAGAGTGGAGGGGCACAGAGTGGACGGGTATGGCATAAAGTGGAACGGCTTAGAGTGGAGTTGTGTGGAGTATGCATGGTGTGGTAGCTAACTGCCATTACAGGCAACATATTTTCAGTTGAAATGACCATTACATTTGCACCGAAAAAAGGTTTTACTGCACACAAACGATGATGTGTTCAAATGCCATTACCTAGTGTATTGATGTGTTTTGATTGTATTCGAATATTTGTTTCCACCACGCTTCAGAATTAAAAAAAAAAAATGTGCTTCATTTGTACTAAATCTGATATATTCTGAAAAATCATCACAGGTCATTTTTGTTGTTGTGTGCTAAAAAAAAAAAAAAAAATACCATTGTACTCCTACTCCTCTTCCATGGATACTCAGCAGGACTGTCATAAATTCTCTCACTTTGAAGTCAGAAAAAGAAAAGTAAACTCCAAGCTCCCTCGGAAGAGAGACCCCGACATTTGACCTCCGTCTTTGAATGCACAGCAAATGTGACATGATAAGAACAAGAGTTAAAGGCCTGTTTACAGAAAGCGAGTTTGTTGAAGAATACAGTAAACAAAGTTTGGGCAACAGGAGGGACAAACTCAAGCTGGACAGTGTAAAGCAAATAGAGTCAGCAAACAAAGGCTGAAAATGTGAGTTACAATCCACAAAGCCAATGGTAAGCAATCGGCGGAATGCATTACTAGGTCTGCCTTCTGAATGTCCCAAAGATCTCTTTAGCAAACCAGACAGCGCTTATTGGTAGACTTCGACCTAAAAATCTGGCAACAGAATTATAGACCAATTGGTTCTATTCAGACGTAGCACAGCAACTACAGACCTCAACAATGAAAATGGTAAAGATGGACAATCACCTGGGTTAAGAAAGTGGGGGTGGTACTTCAAATGAAAAAAAACAGATGGGGACAGAAGTGCAAATATGGCCAGGCTTGGATGAGAGGCCTCAGATCCTCATTAATGCTCACAATAATGACAGATGCCACTGAACAAACAGGTTGATGGGATGAGGTGACAAGACATCTTTAATCTCATAACCTCCCTAGATTGCCTGAGTGATGGGTGCAATTGAGGTATACTGGGAGTGACTGAAGGAAGCTTGAGAGAGAAATTGGCAGCAGAGCCTGCCCCTTATTTGGGGAGGGGTTTGACAAATCTTCCACCCTCACGCATACATAGACACCCTTGCAAGGAACCCTGGATTCTGGGTGTTCGTCTCCCCCCCACCCCTTCTATTTATTTTTTTTGGTCCATATCGTTGACTCTAGATGGGCATCTACCCTTCATTCAGGTTTATTAAAAATGTAAATTGTAGCTTCAAAACTCTGCTCTTTAACAACAATGAAATTAAGAAGCACCTGCAGTTAGTACACTCGAGTCATCATGGCCTCCCACCTTGTATTTTGTTTTTGTTATGTTTGGGGTTAGATATTATTGAAGAATTGAAATTACTTTTAAGGTTAGCATGAATCCTCCGCAGATCTATGCTGCGGATTTAACTAAATGATCATTTCCATTGTGTGAGACAAGGGTTGCAATTTCAAATAAATTGTATCGTAAGAAAAAGATAGCACTCAAATCCTCCAAAGCAACATACGTGACACTAAAAAACTCCATCCCACACATTCCTTTCAAACTATTTGTTCAAGACCCTGCGGGAAAGAGGAAGTGCATCGCTCTGCTGTGCTTATGCTTTGGTATATATTTAGTAATACTTTAGATACTTTGTACATGTAACTGGTTCTCTCCCTCCTCTGATATGAACTGCAGATAGATACTGAACTTGTCAGACCACAGCTACAACATAACTATGTTGCTTCAAGTTGCTTTGCATCTCACAGTTTTTCTAGCGGAACATTTACCTCAACGTTGTGTCAACCAACCAGCTAAGACCTACATCTGAATTCCGCCTTCCTGACACACGCATGGACCTTATGGTCCTCTCATAGTAAAAGACTGCATCTACTACATGGTCTATCAATTCCAACAGATTTGAATGATAAAAAGCAAGCCATCCTTCACTGAAGGTCTCTGAAACACTTGTGAACTGACTGCAGTTAGAAAAAAGCATCCTCTACTGCATCAAACTCATAACATAACTGAGAGGTCAAGAGGTCAAAACACCAATCAAAATCAGTTTCATGTTGGAGGTAAATAAATAACACAATCAAGAATAGGTCCAACAACACATTATGAGACTAGCTGCGATTTCTGTCCGGCAGTATCCAATTCATCACCTTCATAGCTGGCAATAAGTCCCAAAAAACTTTCGCCCAGTCCTGGCTTTTTAAACAACAGCAGGTGCATCGTCGGAGGAATATTATTCCCACTTATTATAATAATGGGCTTAGAAATCACAGCATGCAAAGTATTGCTAGTTAACAGGCCGGGAATAGCAAAATTTCCCACACAGTATAAGGCAGCTGTGCATCAGATTTGTGTACCAAGAGTCCATGAGTTCCATTAAAGGCTTATTAGTACTACTATTCACAAGTTTTCATACACCATTCAATGTATTTGACATTGCAGTTTACCATTTACCAGAGAACAGCGAGCATAAACTGTATCTAATGTAGAGGCGAGCTCCTGAGGTAGAACATTCACGAGCCCTTGATGTTTATTCAGCAAGCAGATATATTTTCTATAGTCATTGGCTAATCTACACAAAACGCCTTAGGAAATGTTTGCAGCGAAACAAAGACCGGCCTTTGTGAAAGTGTAAATTGCAAGATAGAATGAATTCAGATACACTACAAGCAAAATAACAGCCTGTACAGAACATTGGAATTCTCCTTGGCTCACCTCATTCGGTCGCCATTATCCCCTACGGGACACCCATTACAGTCACGCATTTCAAAGCCGGGAGCCAGGACATCGGACCTGCTCCACCTGTAGTGCACTAATCCAACAGCTAGCCCGCCTTCCTATTTCCACAGAGAAGAAAGTACGCTCAGAAGGAACATTACAAATCGATTATCTAGCAAACGTCAATGTCCAGTTCAAACGCGTTGGAAGCTAAACACCCTCAGTGGAGTACAGAAATCACGTCCTGGAAGTTTCTTCATCAAGCTTTGAAAACAATTCATCAACAAAGCCCTCATCATCAGCACGCCAACCACTAATAGCACAGTTGAAGGTTACGAAAGTGCAAAAACGCCATGGTCGGCTAATTTGAAGATTCCGTAGAACAGCACACTAACCACCTGCACTCCTTGATTGGCCTTGCTCGCCTCAAGCACCTGCTTCCTAAGCCTCATCTAGTCTCTTTACGGATGCACCAGGTGAGCTCCGACAGGTCAAAGCCCATGTGCTGCTGGTGGCTGCAGATCAGTGTCAGCCATGACGGTCCGCAGCTGGCAAGGACAACGGTCCAAGTCAAAGGCACCACCCAATTTGGCACCTACTACACAACGTTCAGCATTTCATCTTTGTATCAACGAATCAATCAATCAATCACAGAATTTGTAAAGCGCACTACTTACCCGTGAGGGTCTCAAGGCGCTAGGGAAAAAAGAAAAGGGGGGGGGGGTGCTGCTACTGGTCGAACAACCAGGTCTTGAGTAGCCTCCTGAAGGTCAACAGGTCTTGGGTCTGTCGTAGGCTTAGTGGAAGGGTGTTCCAGGTCTTGGCGGCGAGGTGGGAGAAGGATCTGCCGCCGGTGGTAGTTCTTCGAATGCGAGGGACGGTGGCGAGGGAGAGGTCGGCGGAGCGGAGTTGGCGGTTGGGGACGTAGAAGAGGAGTCGTCTGTTGAGGTAGGCTGGGCCAGTCTTGTGGAGTGCCTTGTGTGCGTGGATGAGGAGTTTGAAGGAGATTCTCCTGTCGACGGGGAGCCAGTGCAGGTTCCTCAGGTGGGGGGTGATGTGGCTGTGGCGTGGTACATCGAGGATCAGGCGTGCGGATGCGTTTTGTATGCGTTGCAGCCGCTTGATGAGCTTGGCCGGGGCTCCCGCGTAGAGGGCGATCCCATAGTCAAGTCTGCTACTGACGAGGGCCTGGGTGACTGTTCTTCTTGTGTCTGTCGGGATCCACCTGTAGATCTTGCGAAGCATGCGGAGGGTGTTGAAGCAGGAGGATGAGACTGCGTTGACTTGCTTGTCCATGGAGAGCGTTGAGTCGAGGATGACTCCCAGGTTGCGTGCGTGGTCGGTGGGTGTCGGGGCTGCTCCCAGCGTCGTTGGCCACCAGGAGTCGTCCCAGGCTGAGGGTTGGAGCCGAGGATGAGGACCTCTGTCTTCTCCGTGTTCAGTTTTAGTCGGCTGATCTTCATCCAATCGGCGACGGCCTTCATTCCTTCATGGAGGTTGGATTTGGCGGCGAGGGGTCCTTGGTGAGGGAGAGGATCAGTTGAGTGTCGTCGGCGTAGGAGATTATGTTGAGGTCGTGTTGTCTGGCGATGCGTGCGAGCGGGGTCATGTAGATGTTGAACAGTGTTGGGCTGAGGGACGATCCCTGGGGTGCGCCGCAGATGATCTCGGAGGCTTCGGATCGGAATGGTGGGAGGCGGACTCTCTGGGTTCTGCCGGCGAGGAAGGAGGTGGCCCATTCCAGGGCCTTGTCTCGGATCCCTGCGTCGTGGAGGCGTGTGCGTAGAGTGCGGTGGCAGACAGTGTCGAAGGCGGCGGAGAGGTCCAGCAGGATGAGGGCTGCGGTCTCACCATTGTCCAGCAGGATCCTGATGTCGTCGGTGGCGGCGATGAGGGCAGTCTCAGTGCTGTGGTTGCTGCGGAACCCCGATTGGGATGGGTCCAGGATGCTGTTTTCTTCGAGGTATCGGGTTAGCTGTTTGTTGACGATCTTCTCGATGACCTTGGCTGGGAACAGAAGCAGGGAGATGGGCCGGAAGTTCTTGAGGTCTCTCGGGTCCGCCTTGGGTTTTTGAGTAGGGCGTTGATCTCTGCGTGTTTCCAGCTCTCTGGGAAGGTCGCGGTCTCGAAGGAGAGATTGATGACGTTGCACAGGTGGGGTGCGATGGAGCTGCTGGCTTTGTTGAAGATGTGGTGCGGGAAAGGGTCTGACGGGGAGCCGGAGTGTATTGTGCTCATGGTCTTGATGGTGTCCTCGATGTTCACGCTGGCCCAGGATGGCAGAGGGTCGTGGTTGATGGTGTGCGGCGGGTCTGGTGCATCGATCTTAGTTGGGGCTGTCTGGGTGTTGAAGCTGTCGTGGATGTCGGCGATCTTGCGGTGAACCAACAATTACAATAATTACTTCAGGTGCACAGTTTAGTTTAGCCTATAGGAAGTCTTTTCCCCTAAAACCAGGTCCTCCTGCTCAAGAGAACAGGGAGCAGAGGAGTCACATTGAAGGGAACAGCATTTCACACATGTGGCTAGTTCGTATGTACTGAAGCTGCTTAGAGAGAGCATCTTCCATTGGAGAAAGTACTACATAGAGCCACCTCGAGCCTTTACATCCAACTTAAATTGTATGCATATGGGATCTTCTTTAACAAACACTCAATGCTAACAAAGAATTCGTTTGGAGGGTGGCTAATCTTCCTCTCGGTCTCTTGGCAAAATATCATAGGGCAACCACTAAATACCAGAGGGGTTCTTGTAGGGCAATTACACTGAAAAGCAAAAAATACATAAGCTGTGGAAACAACTATTTAATACAGGTAGGTTCTCCTAGGACACCTATTAGAGAACAGACCGGTTCTTATTGGACTTTTTCTATAGAGCACAGATAGTTTCATATAGGGGGGAAAAAGTATAGAACAGACAGATGCCTGAACGGCGTCTACTATAGAAAATAGTTATGGTCTTGTAGGGGCAGAGACAACAGCATAAAGTGGTGTGGGTGAAGCTACAGTTCAATCAGGGATGACTACTAGAGAACAGACGGGGTTTCACGGGGTCATTCACACAGCAAGTGCTCTCTCCAGCCTACGTTTTCAAACGGCTTAATGCAGCTAAAAAATAATAAAAAGAAACTAAACTGGGTTCCTCGCAGCAGTTATGTCCCCAAACTACCCCCAGTTTGATCTGCTGCCTACTATATTGATTTGCTTCTATTACGGTCTCTTCCGCGCGCTCAGTCAATATAGAGTAAAACAAGTCTGAACCTTGAGCTCGGGCATTCAATCATCCAAGGCATATTGTCGACCGTCTCTGCCACAAGCCACCTGATACAATCAGCTCAGGGAACAGGGACTGTCTCCCTTTAATGGGCACTCGAGCTCAAAAAATTGAATGTCATAACTTTTTTTTTTAATGATCTATAAAACTGAAATATGCACTGAAAAGCTGCCCTCGCTTTCCCTTAAGGAGGCCCGCGGAGGCGTGCTTAGGAAGTGAAATCTGCTCAGTTCTGTTGCTTCAGAATCTTTAAAAAAAAAAATAATTCGGACTCTGATCTTATCAGGAGGGACCTGGGTACCTCAGCGTGATGTGCAAATTATTTGAGAGGAGACAGGACTAACTGCCTGTTCCTGACGTAAGCACTGCCACGACTCCATTAGCAGGGCTACTTCCTGTTTCAGTCTTCGACAACCAATCACAGAATTGAATCTGAAATATAATGAAATACTTCGCAAATGTCCATCGTTGTTTAAAGCCACTTATCGTTTCTAAAAATAAAAAAATAAAAAAAATCACCCGCCGAGTAATAAACCACACTGCTGGGAAGGGCCAATGGCGCAGCAGGCTTGGTGAATGAATCACGGGAAGGTTAGGAGAAGCGAGCGTTTATCTGAAAGCGATCACTACTCGACGTGAAAACGTGGGAAAAATACATCAAAGAGGGAGCCGGATTTCCAGGTTATCTGCCCTGAATTTAATTGTTTTTGATCAAGCACAAAGCCACCTCAGAACGAATAAGAAATGTACTGCGCGGCAAACCATGGCCCATCTAAAATACTGGAATATAAATTTCCAGCAAAGCACCGACGGCGCCTGACTATTCTTGCCGACTACATCTGCGCATCTCGCGGGTCAGCGCGACAGACTCAACTCGACAATTCAATTTTCAGAACCACTATGCATAAGTTGGGCTGTAAATGCAGTTTGCAGACCGTGTCGGTTTACACAACGCCAAAACCAATCAACGCCTTTTACAAAAAAGTATGCGCCATCCATAGCTCTGCAGATACAGCTACGCAGTCTCCATTTTAAATCATGTCTCAGTAATGAATCTCGCTAACTCCAAAATCTCTATTGCTTTTTCAGTTTGTTCAGTGCAATCAGCAAGCAGGGCCAGTTGCACAGTCAAAACAAGCATTAGAAATGCAACAGGTCTCGCATTTGCTTGAGTTAGAGCTATTTGCGCTGCAAATGGCAATGTCTTGTATCAATGTGTTATGGAGTGTATGTATATGGTGTATAGTGGAGTTGTGTGTTGGATTGGAATTGTTAGTGTTGGATTGGAATTGTTAGTTGTGGATTTGTGTGGCATGGGATTGTGTGATGTGGAGTGGATTTGTGTAGTGGAATTATGTGGATAGTAATTATTGAGTGTACTGGAATTATGTGGAATGGTATTTTGTATTGTGGAGCTGGGAAAAGGGCGAGGACAGATGAGGGAGAAAGGGAAATGAAGAGAATGGGACAAGTAATGAAATGAGGAAGAAAGGAATGAAGGGAAGGTGGAAGATTAAGGGAGATTAACGCAGGTGGAAAGGAGGAGGTAGGAGGGGAAAACAGAGTGAAGAGAAAGAAGGAGAGTGAGAGAAAAGGGAAGTGACTGAAAAAGAGGTAGAAGAAGAGAAGGGAGGAGAGAAAAAACAGGAGAGAAGGCATTACGAAGGTAGAGAAGAATAATGGCGAATGGGATGAGCCCTCCCTTCCCTTTTCCCTTCACACTGGCACAGAGCTGTGGGGTTTGTATTGATTTTTTTTTAATGTCTCTGATTTACAGACATTTGCATGAGCATTTGGCTCCATGTGCAATTTACTCCAGGTGCAATATAACATTATATGAATCATCAAAGTCTTCAATTGGATTCTGGAGCAAACACAAGTTGCTGCTGGTCCACTTGAACTGATGCACTCCTACGGAACAGCGCCAAAGTGGGCCCGGAGGTAGGAGCAAGGGTCCCTCCTCAGATGTATCCCCTCAGTCTGTGGAAAATGAACAGCTGCGCCTCAAGCCCCAAGCCAAAGCTGCCTGCCTGGTCAATTATTACATTATTTAAAAAATTAGAGAAGGAGGTTCAGTTTGAACTTGCTTGAATGTTTATATCTAAATGAACTGTTTTTTTTCCGTTTTTTTGCAGTTTCTTATAGCGTGAATTTGACCTGAAGGCATAAGAGCGCTTTACATGAGCACAAGTTGCATTCATTTTTAGGCACGAGGAGATTACGTGATATGCCCAGAATTCCAGGATGCTTGAGTGTTTCCTGCCAGGATCGAACCTGGTTCCCCAGCTTCAAAGTCGGTCGCCCTAGCCGTTAAGCCACACCCTCTCCTGTGTCCATGGCCAAATGCTGAGGCTCGCTTTGCCAAAATGATCATGTTTTAGTCGCAGTGAGAAGAGCGGCGCGTATACAGTAAATGTTGCTGGGTCATATCTGAGGGCGTCACAGTTTTCACACTCAATGCACAAACGCTTCTAAAAACAGAAACAATGCAGAATGCGATTTGCAGAGCTTGAGTATGGCTTTATGTGCTCCAAAGATATAGCAGCCATCAGTATATGAGTGGTACATGAGGTTCAGAGTCTCCCGTTCCATATCGGCAGAAAAAATGCCACTTTTCGTGATCACTTTGCAATACTTCTTAAGTTCAGGGTTTGTCTGCTCCATTCTAATCAGCGATCTGCTTCACCCGAGAATGTATGTTCAGCTTTTGTTTTCAAAGGAATCCACAGAGAATGTCGAGATCCATCTCAGAACGAAAAGGAGACACACAGGCCTGCCCGGCTCCTTCAGGGAAATTTCTCTGGTGGAACACAGACAGCTCGAGACAGGTCCGGGTTCTGAAATCAGCACTGCCACTGCACGCAGACATTCAAGCCGCGCCATCCTAATTAAATGCACGCTACCCAAAAAAAATACAGTTGCCTGGCGAAAAATGTCACGGACCTCGCCACGTTGTTAAGTGTCCTGACAAATTCCCTCCATGCGCAATGCAGCTGCCAGCAGCTTAGCACCCAGCAAAGGCAGAGCAAGAAAGTCAGCACACCACTCCCCCCACACAAGCGTGAGGCCCAGTCTGAACTTGGGGGTGGGGGCGAGGTTGAGCAGCGGAGGGCGCCTTGCGCCCCTGACCTGCACAACATGTATGCCTTATTTAAAATATTTAATTCTCCAACTCTAGAACTATGTACAGTACACAACCTCGCTGAGATGTCCTCTGGTCGGTGTGCCACAGGGTAACAGGAAAGCGGGCGGGCATTTGTATAGTACACACACTAAATCTGAAGAAATTGCACCAATGATGCGTGCGCGGACTAAAAAACCTTGCCTTGCTTGGCAGCCAAGATCCGTCTAATGGAATGGCCTGCACGGACAGTTTCTTTTAGTGGAAAAGCATCCTTGAAAGTCTGATCAGAGGCTGCAGGGCAGCAAAAGGCTGGGTTTACAGCACATGTAGAGCGACAGCAGAATGAATTTACAGAGAACCGAAAATCTGGGTGTGGAGGGGGCTTTGGGATCGAGCAGATCAGCAGCAGCTGGGGGGCTGCGAAAGCGGTGCGTGGCACACAAACAGCAGGCTAGGGGTTACTGCAGTGAATGGTGACGGAAAAAGACGGTGACAACCCGACAGCTGCTGCTGCTTCACGACTGACAAACCCACGGGATGCAAGGAAAACAAGCATTGGCCGCGCGGCCGCAAAAGTGACGCGGCCGCGGGGCCGCGAAAGTGAAAGAAAACAAGCACGCGAGTGGTGCGTGCAGAGAAAGCCAGATGGCAGCTCTGGTGGGGGAGGGGCAAGCAAGACAGAGGCAGAGCGAGGCGCGGGAGAGCGAGAAGAAAGCCCGATGGCGCTCGTGCCCGTGCGCGTAATCGCGCACAGAATGCCACACAAAAAGCTGTGGTCGCATTTCTGAAAGCCCACTGACTAAATGTCTCGCCCAGACCAGCGCAAGCGCTGGCTCAGGGCGAGACCTAAAAATATAAAAAGGAAACCGAGCTGCTTCTGCACCGAGAAGCTACACAACCTCTTGTTGTACACACTATAAAATCATACCACAATTTATTAATTAAGGGTGGGGTATGGCATCTCTAGAAATAAATTCTGCCCTTTTTGTACAATAATAATATTCCTATTATTCGCTGACTTTATGTTGTATGCTGGTCTTTGACAATGTGCAGCATTTCACTTTGCCAGGTTCATATTATAGAAATACCATCAACATACAGAAATTTTTTGGTAGTTGCCATCGAGTAATTTCTTGCACTGATTGGGAAAGGGGGGGTTTGCTGGGTGTGTGTACACACACACACACACACACACACACGCACACACGCGCGCACACGCGCGCACACACACACGCCCACACGCACACACGCATACCTAGCCCTTTGGCTGTGGTGGCCCCAGAGTTGAATAGCCGGGGGGGTTAGGGGGGTGCTGGCAAGATTTCACCGAATGCCGCCCACATTGTAGAGGGGGGGTCTGGCAATTGCCACCCCAAGAATGCAGGTAAGAGCGGGAGGTGGCTGCCACTATATATATATATATATATATATATATATATATATCATGGCGGATGTGCTGTAACTGAAGAATAAATACCTGCACAACAATCTGGGTCCGTGTTTGTCCTTCTGTAACGAGGAGATTTTGGGACAAAATCCTTGTATGTATGTATATATATATATATATATATATATATATATATATATATATATATATATATATATATATATATATATATATATATATATATATATATATATATATATATATATATATATAATCAATTAATACCTTTTAAAAACGTATTTCCCTTAAAGCCAGCAGATGAAGCATAGAAGCCAGGCCTTCAAAAAAAAAAAAAAAACTGTAAAGAGGCTATGGTCCATGAGAGGGACAAACACATGACTGACACATATATATATATATATATCAAATAAGAAGCAGCCAAATGAGGGCGACAGGAAAGGCAACCAATAGTAAGCAATAGGTGAGCTCTAAGCCCCTGTCTATTCTTGGTAAACCCATAATATGTCTTTCTCAACCAGACAGCTTGCACTGTCTGGTATGCCTGACCTATAAAAACAAACAAAGCTAAAAGTTTACCCAAAAACTGAATCGAACGAGTGTTATGGTTATTATCCAAAACCTAAACACTCAAATTCACCACTAATTGAGACACAGAATGATAACCTTCACAATGCATTGCACAAGGTCACAATGTATATCACCACTGGCATTATTAAAGAGATCACTAGAGAGAGTCTCAATGTAGGGTTCACCAAGTTAAAATACTGACAACAGTCTGAAAGCATTAGATGCAGGGTATGGCCTTCATCTATGTCCTGAAACGGATGCAAAGGCCAGAGTCCACTGTTATACCCATCATGTTCTGGGAGACGGTAATGTACTCTTCGGCCAGGCACCGCGTTGAAGGGCAAAGGGATCTTAGCCCACAGCCCACTATGGCTGTGCCCTGTGTGCTGCAACTGCTTAATGGACTCCAAGTGCTAGATCAACAGCTGTTTCTATAGAGCCCACCAAATTGTTCTTTACCTAGTAGGTTATGGGCAGAGGATCTTTTCTTTAGCCAGGTACTAAGGTCAGTGCCACAGCTCGCGTAGCGGCTTAAATGATAGCAAATATGATATGGTAAGAGTGCATCCGTGGTGTCATCCGTGTCTGCACTGGTGATGTGGGGATAGATTATTGCTCAGTAGCTTACAGGAACTGGTGCATTTCAGTTTTGGATCATATCTATAATGTCACTTCAACTTGCGTTTTATCCAAGAACTTCAATATTCTTAAACATTTTCCCGATCTGAATAGAGAATCATAAGGTCTCTTTAACAAAGTTTCATTCAGTGAATTGTTTCTCATCTTTAGTTCTGTACTGCAGACCCTGCACCCCAGCTGTCCTGATCTAAGGTCCAGCAGCATATAGCTTTTGGTAGTGTGCTTCCTTCCCCCTTTTGGATTTCGCACCCATCACCACCACCCCAACCCACCCCACCCCTCATATAGCATGGACCGACCCTTTCTCACACGGAGAAAATTGCAGGTGTTACAAAAATATTCGGATTGTGGTAACCAATAAAATCGTACGGGTTCGCAGATTTGTTGGAAGTCCATGGACCATGAAAAGGCAGGCAGGAAAACTCTCCATATTGTCCAATCAGCTCTGCTTCAACTGTTATTTGCAATGGAACACAATCTTAATCTAAATATACATAAAATGAACCTTTCAATAAAGTCTTCAACGCCCAACTGGCTCCTTTTTGTAATGCTAATTTCCACTTGCCAATTCATTAACTAATGAACGGATTTACACTAAACCACAAAAGGGCAAATTAAGCATTAAGTTAAACATTCATGCCAAGTTTATTATAATTCCCCTAAGCAGTTTTTGCTTTAGGAGAGAGAGCGGGGAGCAGAGAATATGAGAGAAAGAAACCGAGAGAAGGAAGGAGAGGGAGAAAAAGTGTTTTTTAAAATATTTTTCTGTATTGCACACTCAAACCCGGAAACCAGCTTAGCCAGCTAATGACCTTGGAAGACCACCATTTAATGTATATAGATTAAGTCTATTCCATAAAGTGAAGCAGTACAATTCAGAATCGTAGGGTATTTGAGTAAGTGATTTAGGCCTGTGCATCGTCTCTCCTTCAAAGAATGCTGCTAATTATATCAAGTATCCATCCTCTCCACACAAAGAGATCCAGTCAAGGAATCAAACTTTTGGGACAAGCTTGTTCCAACTGTGCACTAAAAGAGAAATCCATGGCCTACAATAATATTACTCTCAATTGCAGATTCCAACTGTGTTGCAATAGAGTAATCCAGACCCTGCAACAGCAGTCACAAAGTGCCATAAAGCACGGTTACCTATTATAGCGACTTCCTTATTCTTACTAGATTATCCCCTCTTCCCTTTACATCGGAGTTGGGGTACTCTTAGCATTGAGAGAAAAGGACAACAGACTAGCCAAACCAATCACAAACAGGGAAGCAGGGACACAGGAACAGCCTAGGCAATAGGCCCTCACCATCAAACCAGTTGTCAAGGCGACTACTTCTACATTTACCAGGGTGGCTTCCATATGCTGACCCAAGGAGTTGGGTTTCAGATATCAGCTTCCAGTCCTTTTACCAGGTATAACTGTTGAAAGATAGCCATGCGCAAGTCCTATACAGAATAGCGATCTAATACATAAGGTGGATCACAGAAGGCAGCACAAGACCACGAAGCAATTTTACTTATATCATGGCCATTTTAGCAAGCGTATGTTAGGTTCACAGTTAAATGCAGAGTGCTTTGAAAATGTAAGCTAGAGAGCCGGCTCTAGTTTCGAAAGAAGAATTAGGGAAACTAGCAATGCGAAGGATCTCCACTTCACATGAAATCCAAAACGCCTTGCGGAAGGAAGTATGGATGGGGCCAAAGGAGCACTTTAATTTTATCTACCACACAGAGGGTTCTTCAGAAGATAACGTGTGAAACTGCCCCCTTGGTGAGCAGAATTCTAGACTACTAGAAAGCCTGTCTAAGTCATCCTAGCTTTACAGTAACTGGTGTATAAGTTTCAAGGGTGTGTAACAAAAGACGACAAAACATGCACATCCCAAACTGGATGGGGTCTCTGAACAAGTGGTACAAGATGAGGGGCCCAAGCGACTAAAAAAGTAATGCTACATTTACCTATTAACAGAGAGCATCCTGCAATCTGTACAGCTAACCTGACATGGTAGTACACAAGCAAAGGAATAACAAGTTCCAGGGCAAGGTAATAGAATTAAAGCTTTATACTGCCATTTAACAGACTATGTCCTGACCACATAAAGGAACAATAAGATTATTTTGATAGGAAGAGACAGCCTGCTGAAGTGGATCTGCCTGCTGCAGAGGGAAAAGAGGTTTCTATGTCCATGTTGGATAAAGTAGAGCCAAACAGAATGAGTCAACACAGTGAGATTTCATTGTATTTGTAGGACAGCAAGGGAACCAAGAGCAGAAAAATAAACTTACAGGAGCCCACTATCTAGTTAAACAGTTTTTCAGGACCAGGATCCTGACCCAGACCAGCACTTACACATTCAGAGTTCACAATGAGAAGAAAAAAAGTTTGGAGAAGAGCTGACTTCTCCCTGACCTTATATCGATATCATTCGTTTTCCTCTTTTAAAGAACAAATGTTTATCAACAGGCGCATCTCTATAAGGGGTAAAAGTACCTAAAAAAACCCAGTTACACTGCAAAACCCAAGCAGGGGAGCTTTAATCGCTTCTAAGGGAAGTCTGTGTTGTTCAAGTTATCTAGTGGGTCCCAAGCAGGGGATATTTACAGTTATGCCATTTGCAGTAGTTTAAGCTCTAGTCTCCGCATCAGTTTAAGGAAAAAAATGAATAATATTTGTTCTCCTAGGCAGGTAGGTTGAGAAAAAGTGGTACAAAATTGTTTGTAATAGCTCTTGGATACCTTCCGGTTTTGAGGAATTAAAAAAATGGACAAGAAAAGATTTTCTTTTTAAGAAATGACAATATTTCAGCAGTCAAGTTTGGGAGGCCTGTGGCCCTTGGGTAACGACAGACTGAGAAGCTGTCAATCAGCCAGAAGCAAGGACACAATTTTGGTTAAATACATAGGACTTCACATTCGACTATTTGATCTGTTCCTTATTTGACGCAAGAATGCTTCTGGAATTCACTTGCTGACTGCGTGAATACTCCATCAGGTAGTGGCAGTGTTGGAGACAGTCAGTTGGGTCAGCTTGAAAGGCCCAGTGCGTGGGCCGGTTTTTTCATCCCCATGGACCATAACAGGACCAAAACACTTCCTCCCTGCCTCACAAACAGGTCCAACATCTCTCCACTCAGCGTGAGAGGACATAGGAGGTGGGCTGTGAAGGGTACAACTATGAAGAAATTGGCATCTGCTAATACATAAAGAATGCAAGTAAATGAAGTGTGAAATTGTGTTAGAATAGGGAGAAAGATTGAGAAAAGAAAAAGAAAAAAGCAGCGGGGCGTGTCGGAGGGGACTGGGGGGCAGGGAAGGAAATAGGGAAGCTCAACACCCTGAAAAATATACTTTGATACCAGCAGTGTCAGGGTCATACTAGTATCGATGACATCCCCAGATTATTTTGTTTGTAAATCTCTTGCCAAATGAAAGGGGAATCGGTATTTGCTAAAATGATGAAGCAAACTACTGCAGCGCATGTTGTGAGATCCAGCAATAGGATCCCAAGACACTGGAGCATGCGTAGCAGATACAACATAAGTGACTGAGAGGTCAGATAAAATAAACATGGCTAACCCATCAAAAATCGAAAATCTCTGGGCAGTCTCCCACACTACTGCCATAACAGTCCCATTCACATGCCCAAAGCCCCAATGAATCAGGGCAAGACCGGCATAGAAGCCAACCCATTCTGAGCTTGGTTCACCACAATCCATCAATTTCAGAGGGTCAATCCGAGATTAATGAGGGATACATTACTAGCCATTTACTAAGGGATCATGTGTATATATGTATTTTTTTTTAAAAAGGAACGCCAATACGGGTCATTGAGAAGCCTTATAACAACAGAGTACTAACTTTAACAATGGGAGGAAATAATAATGAGTGACCCCTAGACAGGCAGCCTGGACGAAGGTCCAGTGGGCTGGGGATAACCAGTGGTACTTTATAACAAACCTGGATTTGACAATTCAGAAAGCCACTGAACTAGCAATTTTAGCATTACAAATGTACTCAGCACTTCAAATGTATTTGATACAACACAAAGCTTATGGAGGACTTTAGTTCGAGTGCCACTGCAAGGGAGAAACACGTATTGATAACAATCAAAGTGAGCTTTAGAACTTTTCATAAACTTGCCAATTTCCACACCCAAGTGGGGCTGCTTGGCCTAAAAATTGCATTACTTATGGTATACTATAAATCTATTGTTCTGTTGACAGGTGGTTTTGCCACTTAGCCTCACCACATCCTATCTGTTCCCGTATCTTGAGCTGCAATGTGTACCTGAATGGCTCTGCTCTATCTCACAAGCACGAGGGTCAACTCATGTTACAGCACAAAGCCAACTCATTACAACACTTGGAATGTCGGATGTCACACAATGAAGACAAAAATCTACATTTTTGACCAATTTTAGATGAAGTTGATGGCATTTCATAACATATTTGGGGTAGGTCTTGAATCCTCTTTCCGTCACTCCCTCCCATCTTCAATACCGATCAAATCTTAAGAAGTGATCGGTCAGGGGAATAAAATACAATCCTAAACAAGCTGGTATACCTTTCTCAGAAATATTAGACTCGAGTTCTGTCCCTAAATGAGTAGATACTGATATTTGTGAGAACCAAAACTGCCCATCTCAGAACATACAATCCCTACTCGATTTATTATTGTGACAATCTGCCTAGAGAATGAATGGTCCACAGGAAGGGGATGAAGGGAAATGAAATATAGGAGCGCCACAAGGGTTTCTAACCAGAAGGGAGATGAATACAACCAATGTAAGCAAAAGGCACTCAATCACTGTTCGTGCACTGGATGGATTAAAATAGAACATCTCGGCAACGGTTTCAAAATATCTCGCATCCAAAATGTCCTTCATACTGTTCCGTTTTAAAAGAGTCCAACTCCAAATCATAATTATCAGACGAGCATTTTGACTCAACACCACGCAAACCGGATCACAATAGCAATTGAATGTTTTGTGATAAGGCCATAGCAAGAGGAGAAGACTGGAGAAACCAAAGCAGGACAGGAAGATATTGCATAGGAATGGACAGAATATCTACGAATGACAATGCACTTTAGTGTATGATGTGGCGCAGGATAAAGGGACCCCCAAATAATTATCTGATAAAATTGTCTCTTTTGATTGAGAAAATCATCGTTCTAGTTGCCTTTTTTGAACAAAGCATATCAGCCCTATGCAACAAGCACCCCAATGAAATACTCCAAAACTGTCCCATGACATAGGAAGGCCACAGAATGAAAGCAGTCGCCCATCAGGGAAAAACCGCCAGCAAGGGTATTCTGGAACTGGAGTTTTAGCAGAGATCGGGTGATCCCAGGGATAGAAACACAACAGTTTATTGCAAAACAGAGCTGTGCTTTTTGGCGCAGTGAATCTAAAAAAAGCTACAGAACTATAAGAGATGCATGATAGAAAGAATAAGCAGTAGCAAACACAATAGGTCTCGGCAATCCGAGAGCTACTGGCAATGTCAATGTCTTTTAGGCATGTTGAATAGCAGCACGGCCGCTGTTCAGCATTGCTGAAAGTCATACAAAAAAGCACTATTACCCAGTTTGCGCTGTATTCTGTACTCATCTCAAAGTGATTTCATGCACGATAATAAAGTAAAAAGTTTTGGTGAAATAAAATATTTGGGCAAGAGTACACATTTTAATTGGTGAAGCCATGATTTATAGTGGTTTTCTAGTTTCACTTTGTACAACTTAGCTAGGAAATAAGTATTTGTTTTTCTTTCTGTATGTTAAGCAGCAAACTCGGGAAAGTTCCCCAGCAGCAACTGCCTGAGCCCAGCTCCCACAGCTGCTCCACAGCCTGGCCAATTAATTGCTCAGCCCCAACAGCAGACCTGTTTATGTCTGTTTTAGCTGTACAAATTTATGTCAGTTACTGGGCTGTGAGACAGAGGAAACTGTGTCGGGGCTGGAAAAACTGAATCCCTCCAAAGCAAATCATGCAACTTTTAGCAACCAAATTCGATGTGCAGTGACTAGCGAGTCTTCTTCACTACCATCTCATCAAAAAAATGTTGCACAAGAAAATGGTCATAACTTGTTAATTTGTTTCTGATTTCTGTTAAGAAAAAAAAGTTGATTCATAAAATCTGCATTTGTAACAAAAACACCACATGCGAAGATGGGAAAATAAGGTACTTGTTACAGCTACTAATCAATTTGTGAATAGCAACATGCACATCGATATTTAACAATCAACGTTAAGTTTTTAGTGTTCAGCTAGTGAGGCAGAACACAGATCAAACAACACAGCTCAACACACAGTGAACCTGATATATAAAAGGCGCATTGGGCTCGCTTTTCTGTTGATTAAAGAGAATGTTTTACTTTGAGTAAGATAAACAGGTTTGTCTTTTTCTGTTCTCAAAGCAACAAGGTTGGGGTCTATAAAATGGTATAGAAACGGTGCAAGCGCAGGTGAGAAGGTGAATAAATAAAGTCGATAAGGAGACATAGTGACTGAAAATACGAGCACTTGTGTGGAGTGCTGGAAGTCAAAGAAAAAAGAAGCTCCTTAAACGGGGGCAGTGGATGGACACAAGTTCCTGGTCCATGCTCCGGGGGAGGGCTAAACCCATGAAGAGGCATGAAGCATGCAAGCCATGGACAAATGGGGACAAAGGATATGAGATTGATGATGATGCAAGCAAATGGGAAGCCTCTGGGCGGGCTGAAGCCCATATATTGAACACAACATGTCTGTTCGAGACAGCGCATGCGTAGTCAAGACGGGACCTAAAAATCACCATAAGTCGAGCATGCTGGCTGTGCTCATTAGGAGAACGATGCAAGCCATGACCTTTGGCAAAAAAACAACGCTCAACACAGAGCAATAAAAATAATCATATAGCCCACTATCCAACATAGTTCATTACTAAATAATATCTTGTTTCATTCTACAATTGCTGGCCATTAACAAATAGCATTCACATCTAAACGGTATTATTAAGCAAGTAAATACAAGGTCAACAGATATTTTTGCTTAGAGTCAAACAATCCTAAAACGCAAAGGAAACCCATATAGTGAAATTACAACTGGGCTATTCAGTGGTAGAAATGGGCTATGCAAACACAAATAAAGTATATTAGATCAGTTCCCCACAAATCTGTAATCAGAGGAATTATCTAATTGCATCTCAAAATATTCGTTTTTAAAGCATCTGCTTCATACAGTCTTTACCTAAAAATAAGGCTTCAATATATTAAAAGTGTAGGACTTTAAATTTCAAATTGAATAAATCGTAAGAAGGAATCGCCTATGTAAAGCAAACGGGACACTCCAATTCCACACCGAACAGTAGAGGGCAGTGTTGGAACGGCTTAGGAAACCTAATCAGGATACTTTGCAGACGTGTCCTTCTATGAAGGTTTAATACAACTCCATCAATCTACCGCAGAGTAGAGCAGGTCATCTGAAATCAAAGTAAATTTTATAACCTGCAGAGTTAGATCGATCCAATTTTAAGGTCTGGCGTGGTCCTTTTTAGGTCTCGCCTAGGCAGCGCGCATGCGCTGCTCTAGGAGATGACCTTTAGAAATTGGTCAGCTCTTTTTAAGCACTCGTGCTTGTGCTGGCATCCACCTTGCGGGAGCGAGCAGCGGCGCGCGTGCTAATTTGAAACAGATAGGCCGCGCGCTGCTGCTCCCGCTCGGGGCAAGCTAGCACAAGCACGAGTGCTTAAAAACAGCTGTTTTCATTTTCTTTTTTTTTTTGTTCCCATTTTAACTGCTTGCTTTTTCTTGTCCGCGTGCTAGTGGTTAGAGTAACAGCCTGCCGATCCCGAGGCCATGGCTCTTTTAAAGCACTCGTGCTTGTGCTGGCATCCACCTTGCGGGAGCGAGCAGCGGCGCGCTAATTGGAAACAGATGGGCCACGCGCTGCTGCTCCCGCTCCTGCTAGGGGAAAGCTAGCACAAGCACGAGTGCTTAAAAACAGCTGTTTTCATTTTCCTTTTTTTTTTAATTCCCTTTTTAACGGCTTGTTTTTTCTTGTCCGCGTGCTAGTGGTTAGAGTAACAGCCTGCCGATCCCGAGGCCATGGCTACCCAGCACGAGAACACCAGTAACCCCAGGGACGCCCCCAGGCGCGAGGAATCCGAAACTAACGTTTTAAACATAGTCCCTCATTATGTTTTGCCTTATTTCACCTGGCGTTGAAACTCTGAGTGAAATAACCCAATTTGCAATTACTGGTGTTTCAGGTGTCAGAATTATCGTGTCTAAATTTCTCCGACCCGGTAACTCCCGGGCACATTGGGCTTCTAATTCAATCAAACATACCATTGATAGGCAGGGTGGCCAACAGCAAAAGTCTCGGCGTCCGTGCGTGAAGCTTGCAAACCGAGCACTAAGTTGCCACCCATTTTTATACTGTGACAATGTAAGTTGTCACACCTGTGTTCAAAACTAAAGACGGACATGCTCCATAAAAGTTATCCGCCATATTGTCAAAGTATAATGAGAATAACAAGTATATGCCGCAATGGCCATGTTGGTAAAGGACAATATATTCAAAAACGGACTATCTCCGCAACGATTTTCCACCATATTAACGCACGGACGCCGAGACTTTTGCTGTTGGCCACCCTGCCTATCAATGGTATGTTTGATTGAATTGAGACTAACAATGATTCTCTCCTTTTGAGTTACCTAATCTCAATATCATTGAACTGAACTCTGTTTCTCTGCTTTGCAGCTACCGTCTGCATTACCTTCATCATACTAAGGTATCATTTCAGTGTTAAGTCGATGTTTAATTTTTATAATTGGACATGATTTTAAAATATGTTATTTGTTTGGTCAGTATAAAAAATGTTTTGTTTGATATAGTAGCAATCTCGTCTATACTTTGACTATTCCTACTAAGCTGGCTTGTATTCAGGTTAAACAATGCTAGTCGCTAATGGCGCTGTTATATACTGTTGAGCGCCTATCTGTTTCTCCGGTTTGTTTGTCCACATTCTAAATGTTGGACAATAAAGTTTGGTCTTCCTGCATTTAATACCATGCGGCACATTACAGCCCTTTTAATTTAGAACCTTAGTCGTCATGAGAGGAAGTAACATTTTAAGTATCGGCTATCGGCACAATAGGGTCATGTATTCTTTTCATGCATGAAACTTTGTGTCAACTTTGACAATGCAATTTCTTGAAGAGTGCTGATTCTTTGCAATGGCAACAGAGCGTCTTGAAAATAGTTATAAAAATATGGGCATGGCTAAGATAAAATATAACAGCGGTGACGCAATACATCTTGTAATAAATAGCCGATTTTGCTCATTGTTGTTTTTTCTGGTGTCAGACTCTCTTATAATCCATGTATTTTTCAGGACCAACGTGGCAAAACTACATTGTTAGAATGGGTCGTTTTTTATACACGAGTGCCTTCTTGTTATTTATGCACTCCATATATATCCGCTGAAATACGACATTGTTAGAATTTGGGTTTTTTCGTTTTACATGAGTGACTCGTTATTATGTTAGGACAGATATAACAAGTATCACACTTTTGAAACCTCTGTATACAAAAATTGAGTGGTATGTCTTATACCATGTTTCTTTCTGCAGATGATTATTTTGGCACTATATTTATTTGTGTCTTAGAGTTTTTCTTTACCAATGGAATACGAACAAACAAACGTGTGTACAATTCTGAGGTATGTTGTATATGCGATATCTACGTATTACAAATGACTTTAGAATCACTATGATGAACTTTCTGTAACAAGCATAAGACAGTAAACTGTACTTATTAATGTATGGAATGTCTCTTTTTGAAATTGTGAATACAATGGCATATATTGAGCACTTTACCTTCCTCCTAGATGAGTTACCTAGCCATATAAGGCTTGAATATAATGTTGAATAATTTGCTAATTTTAATTTTTCTGTTATGATTATTATAACAATTTTGTAATATTCAGATCAGCTAAATGAAATTTTTGAATATTGGATTTTAACAGGACACCTTTATCAATAAAGAAAAATTCTTTTCGATCATAAGCAAAATCTGGACCTGCTTTTTTCAAATCATCACGAATATTTGATGTTTCAATGAACTTTAAATAAGATATAATTGATGTGTGCTGATTCCATCTTGTTTTGTGATTGTTTTTGGGATTAACCCAATAGGAAGTGGAGAGGGGTGCACTTCCTGGTTTTAGCACCATCACCATACTGTTAAGCCACTTTTAGTGACAGGTGCAGGATTATTGCCTCAACCCTCTTTGTATTTTGTTTTCTGCTTGTTTGTATATGTTAAGTTTTTAAATAAAGCAAAAAATAACCACGACATTGCAAAGATGGCTATTCTATGATAACAGATAAAGTTGGTAGGCGAAAGCGAAATATTTTCACATTCCTTCTTTCTTACCATGGAGCAGGGTTCCACGGACGATGGTGTTGTATGTTAACTGAAGTATTATTTTGTTTCTGCTTGTTATGCAGTCTTTGAGTTGTTGTGAACGCACTGCGCCTGGCTTGTGGTGTACCGGCTAGATATTCTAATCTATGTTTGCTCAGTGATAGTAGATTGCATGGCAATTCGTAATTGGAAAACATGGCAGTTGCGTAAGAGCAGAACAGGTTAGTCCGATACCAAAGACGTATTCTCTCTCTCACCTGTGGAGTATGGTGACGTGCTGTGCGACTGAAACCTGAATCCGGATTCCAACAAGGAATACCATCTGTCATGCATTACTGACGTTCCCCTGACCCCAGCTCCTGTTACATCACTCACTCTAACTCTCCTTCAGTAACACTCGCTCTCTTACTCGCAGTCATTCACACTCCGTCGCAGTCTCTCCCTCTCGGCCACTCATTCTTTCTTTTTCTCTTATACTCACTGGTACAGGGTCACACTCCCCCTAATTCTCTCATTGGTTTTCTCGAACACCCACTGGCACACTGTCATTCTGTCTCATTGTGTCCCATTGGGTCTCGTTCCCACTATTAACCTCACTCACACACATGCATTCTTGTGCACACACTGTCCCGCCAACATATCAGCAAGCCAGACTTATACCTGTGATCTAATCCCTCCCCTTCTGCACCATAAACGTGGAACCAAACTATCTGCAACCTGGTTCACAAAAATGAGTGCAAACCTGCCGTTTGAGCAGCTCCCCCTTACAGTACGAACTTATCTTACCCAGCCTCCTTTTAAACAGTGATTGTTTTCTGGCTGTACACAATATTCAGCACTCTTACTCTCTAGCAAGGTCCGCACTATACAAATGCCACAGCATACACACATACAAAGAAACCGGCACCACATGCAAATTCCACACAACCAAAATAAAATAAGATGTCTGCCTCAACACAGTAAGACAAGCCAGTATTTAGAGCAAGTTTATCTTCAAAGCAGTGGAGCTATAAATCTAGAAAATCCTGCTACTCCCGCTCGTACATAAATCTACTTAAGACAGAATTCGCTTTAATTGCCAGGAACCACAAAAAAGCCGCACAAACCTAGCTGAATGACATGAACTTGGACTGCTTCAAGCCCCAACTTTCTCTGATTACCAAGTCGCTTGAATTCACCCTGGTCACCATCCTTGCCCGTAAGGAACACATTGCCAACAACAAAGACTGCCTGGTACCAGCTTTCTGTCTAAAGAAAGTAAAAATCTTTCTTTCAGAATTGTTGGTCTATATTTGCCTCATCGTGTCTCAGTAAAACCCTCGATGCACAGCTAGCAGGTATATCTCACATTGTGCAGGCTGTGGTTCTGGTAACACAAAGGCCTGAACGTAGGTACTGTGCGTGGGACACCCGGCAGCAGTGGAGCCTCGATTGTATCCCGGAAGCAAGGTTCTATATTACACTGGTTTTAAAGGGACTTCAGCATGGTGCCCCCCCCCCCATTTCCTTTTTCATGCTTGTCAAAACACCCAGGATTCAGCAAACAACTGAGTGAAACACACAGCAGAGAGAGTACTCATCATGCCGATAATACATTTTCGCTAATTACATCGTGGTCTTTTTTATATATCAAAGTTCAATATTTACGTTTAAGGGTTTAAAGATGTTTTTCCATAACATTATTTTGAAAAATGAAGTTACCGGTGTTTCGTTTTCAATCGGTTTTAGTTATTGTAATTGCATTTATAAGGACTCTACAGTGTGAGAAGGTGGTATAAGCGAAGCATTCATTAGTCATGCGTTAGCCACAGAGCATGTTCCATTTGACACGTTACAGCTCCACTGTGACCGTCTAAAAGGTAGTCAAGGACAGGTACAGGCGGGAGCATGCAGTGACCACCCTGAAGACTAAGAGAGCCTTTTTCTGATGCACATTCTGCCCGGGGACACCTGATAATTATAGACTGAGGGTGCAGCGAACTCTGCAGCTGGGGAGAGGTATGTGGACGGGGTGCTTACACAGGCCCTGCCTTGGAGTTTGACAGACGGGTACTCTGTCACCAACCTTACTGCAAGTGCAATATACCATCACAAGCTTAACAGAAAAGTGAGTGTAGTGAAAAAGGCCTTCACACAATTGCAATGCACAATGCAGTGTTTCATTTTTCACTGACTCACTGACTGACTGACTGACTGACTCTCTCACTCACGCTCTGACTGACTCGCGCTCTCTGTCTGACTCGCGCTCTCTGTCTGACTCGCGCTCTCTGTCTGACTCGCGCTCTCTGTCTGACTCGCGCTCTCTGTCTGACTCGCTCTCTCTGACTGACTGACTCTCTCTCTGACTGACTGACTCTCTCACTCACGCTCTGACTGACTCGCGCTCTCTGTCTGACTCGCGCTCTCTGTCTGACTCGCGCTCTCTGTCTGACTCTCTCTCTGACGGACTGACTCTCTCTCGGACTGACTCTCTCTCGGACTGACTCTCTCTCGGACTGACTCTCTCTCGGACTGACTCTCTCTCGGACTGACTCTCTCTCGGACTGACTCTCTCTCGGACTGACTCTCTCTCGGACTGACTCTCTCTCGGACTGACTCTCTCTCGGACTGACTCTCTCTCGGACTGACTCTCTCTCGGACTGACTCTCTCTCGGACTGACTCTCTCTCGGACTGACTCTCTCTCGGACTGACTCTCTCTCGGACTGACTCTCTCTCGGACTGACTCTCTCTCGGACTGACTCTCTCTCGGACTGACTCTCTCTCGGACTGACTCTCTCTCGGACTGACTCTCTCTCGGACTGACTCTCTCTCGGACTGACTCTCTCTCGGACTGACTCTCTCTCGGACTGACTCTCTCTCGGACTGACTCTCTCTCGGACTGACTCTCTCTCGGACTGACTCTCTCTCGGACTGACTCTCTCTCGGACTGACTCTCTCTCGGACTGACTCTCTCTCGGACTGACTCTCTCTCGGACTGACTCTCTCTCGGACTGACTCTCTCTCGGACTGACTCTCTCTCGGACTGACTCTCTCGGACTGACTCTCTCTCGGACTGACTCTCTCTCGGACTGACTCTCTCTCGGACTGACTCTCTCTCGGACTGACTCTCTCTCGGACTGACTCTCTCTCGGACTGACTCTCTCTCGGACTGACTCTCTCTCGGACTGACTCTCTCTCGGACTGACTCTCTCTCGGACTGACTCTCTCTCGGACTGACTCTCTCTCGGACTGACTCTCTCTCGGACTGACTCTCTCTCGGACTGACTCTCTCTCGGACTGACTCTCTCTCGGACTGACTCTCTCTCGGACTGACTCTCTCTCGGACTGACTCTCTCTCGGACTGACTCTCTCTCGGACTGACTCTCTCTCGGACTGACTCTCTCTCGGACTGACTCTCTCTCGGACTGACTCTCTCTCGGACTGACTCTCTCTCGGACTGACTCACTCTCTCGGACTGACTCACTCTCTCGGACTGACTCACTCTCTCGGACTGACTCACTCTCTCGGACTGACTCACTCTCTCGGACTGACTCACTCTCTCGGACTGACTCACTCTCTCGGACTGACTCACTCTCTCAATCTCTCTCTCACTGACTGACTCGAACTCTCTCACTGACTGACTGACTGACTCTCACTCACTCACTGACTGACTGACTGACGCACTCTCTCTCACTGACTGACTGACTCTCTCACTGACTGTTATACAGGTACTATTTCCCAACCTCCACCCTCCTGTTATTTATGCCCCCCCCCCATAACAAAAAAAAACCCATAACAAGCAACCATTGGGACAAGCAGATAGAAGTTGCCAGCATTGAAAGGACAAAAAAAACCTCAAAACATTATTTATTGTTAATACTTTTTTAATATGGTCATTCAGTTGTACATAATGCTTTCTTGGTCATATATACGGTAACAAAAATGCTTCTCACACTTCTTTAGTATAACTTTTCAGCATGCTGCAGCCTTCTGTACAGCATAGCTTAAAGACATAGGCAAAGTCAATATCTCTGGCTAAACTCTTACAAGGTCCCAAAGGCGAGACCTATTGGCTATGCCAATGCTTGTTTAAAAAGGAGAAGGATCACAATAGAGTATAGCCACACCTGAAAGCTTAAGTTTAAGCGGAAAAAAACGTGCAGTCTGGGAATGCGTGACAAGTCCAAGAAATCAGCTTGTAATGGTTCTGACCGCAGCTTCCTACTTTGACACGCTGCCTAACTTCGAAGCGTGCCTCCGTCACCTGGAAGAATTGAAGTATAGAAACTGTGCAAGGGCGAATGAGGAGGTGAATAAATAAAGCCGACAAGAATGACTGGAAACACGAGCACTCATGTGGAGTGCAGAAAGACACAGGAAAAAAGTAGCTCCTAACACAGGAGCAGTGGAAGGACACAAGTACTTGGTCCATGCTCTGTGGGGAGGGCTAAACACAAGAAGAGGCATGAAGCATGCATGCCATGGACAAGTGGGGACAAAGGATATGAGAGCGACGATGGAGCGAGCAAATGGGAAACCTATGAGCAGGCTAAAGCCCACTTATTGAACACGTCGCTTCTTGACAGCGCATGCACGGTCTGAGACCTAATAATGACCATTTGCTCAATTAATATTCTTAAAAAGGTGAGACATCTCTACTCTACTAATCAATCCCAAGTGAAGGACACAAAAAATTATCTTGGCTCAAGTAGAAACAAAGGGGAAGCTATCAGTACGTCACTTGTTACCCGTCGTATGCAGACTTTAAAATGGAAAACAGGGGAGTTAACAGAGTAACCAGAAGGTCGGCTTGGGATCTGCAACAGGCTCCAGAGTGCCTCTGTGGAATGGCTGAAAGACCACCAAGAAACAAAGGAGCAGGCGGATGTCAACCAATGGTGTATGCCCTTTGCGCTAGTTGGGGTAGGTGTCTTTGCATGGATGAACACACTTGCAGGATAGCAACAGCACCTAAAGGGTATATAAGACTACCATAGTGCAGTGCACATCAGTTATTCTGCATCTAGAGAACCACAAAAAGTCTAACTACCTCCTCTGAAGATTTGTACCCAACTAGGAAACAAGACAAATAGTGAAAAGTGCACCACAATGGCTTCCAAGCTACAAGCGTTGCACCCAAGGCTGACCTGAGAAGAAGAATCAGAAGTGAAGATGGTGGCATCGCTGAGGAATGCTGCAGAAACCCAGAGGGAATTATCTGACCTTTAGTGGTGTGCTGAAGGAAGCCAAATCACAAAGGTTAGAGGACTACTATAGAGAGGCTAGTTATGGATCCAAGGAGGCAGAAAGAAATTACCTCAAAAGTTTTGCAAATACTGCCTGTAGACTAAGGTGCTTGTACAAGACCACAAACAAGCATAATGAGTTGTATTTGTGGGAAGCAAGGCAAATTAAGTTAGAATCATAATAGCTATGTGGGCTTTTGCTGGGGGTCAGGGAACGAAGTTAGGTTATAAGCAACTGTACAACATTTACATAAAAATGTAATTGTGTTTGTTTTGTCCTGATCCAATCCATTGCATCTTAGCAGGAAGAATGGCAAAGCGGTTTGTTAGAACTGAAGTGGTCATCAATTTGGAGGTACAGCCATCAATATGGCAATATGCAAAGCAGAGAAAATCTGGGCTTTCTAGTATGAGATCAAAGGATAAGACTCTTGATGTAAAGGTTTAGTAAAATAGTTGGCACTGGCATTAGGGGTATTACTAAATCTAGGTTGGGAGGATTAGCTGTACAGCCTGAAACTTTTATGGAGTTGTGTAGGGAGGTCAGGGAAATGGCACAGAGCGAGCAATAACAATATATCAGGAGATGTGCATACTCCTCCTCTAAATTGTGCAATATTGTCCTTTGATGTGCTGGATGGACACCCCCTGATGAAGTGCAATATCGACAGCAAGAGCTTTCTTTAACACAGCAGATGGTTATGAAGATTCCTTTTACCCGTTTAATGCCTTAATAAAGAGACTTTGCTAATCACTCCGTCTCCACTTGGCGTACATCTATACTAAACTAAACAATAAGCAACAAAAGGTATTTTTTCATTTTATGGAATGAATATCTCTTAAGAAGCGAGCATAAAATGTTAATGTTTTGTAACAATGTTTGGATAGGTTACAATTCTTGAACACAAGTTGTGTTTTAAATCAGAATCATAACACACATCCTAAGACATGTTGGTTTACTAAAGTAAATAAACACCGAGATGCCCAGTTTTAAAATCTAGACCGGAATATTTTTGAGCAATGAGATTCAGCTGAGACACAGTAATTCTTACTAAAAAGTACACAAACTGCAAAAATTACTTTCCCTCAAGCTCCCATGTGGACTTTAAAACACCTATAGAGCCTAACAGTTTTGTCAAGGCAAGGCGACTGCAAGGAATTCATCATATTACTTCTCATCCATCTTCTGTTTCAACTTTCAACACATCCTTAAAGATCTTTGGAAAGATCAGTGACACTTAAAGGCCTTCTACAACTCAAGGCCTCTGGATCCTATTCTTTCCATATTAGCAAAGTTTCAGTCAAGTGCTATGTCGACATGCTGTGATCAACAACTCAGTCTCAGACAGGTACTGGTCAGGGAAGAATTCCAATTTAATTTGAGTTTAAGGTAATCCTCCAGCCGCATGAAGATTGTTCTGCATAGTCATCTTTGGGTTTAACATCAGCAATAATGCTGCAGTCTTACAGCTCCTACTAAAGTTTGCAACAGACTATCATATCAACAAGTCTCATGTGGCCAGGTAGTGCGGACAAGAGATCAATTAGCTAACTAGTCCGGTCGAAAAAATTGGTCAGTTGAGATACTAAACAGGTCAAACTAATGTGGGCCAAAGTAGTAGTCAAACCACTGATGTTCAAGGTGATGACTCAAGAGAGGTTGGGCAAGGTGTCCCAAACGCAACTTTTACCAAATCTATAAACTGCTTATGAACACACATCTGCAAACTACTGAATATATTAAAATAATCAAGGACTACAATGGAAGCATGAATGAGCAGGCATGGTTATGAAACCAGTTGACAACTACTCTCATTGAGATCTTTCCAAGCAAGAGGAGCGCCCTGTGATGACCTGCTATTTATCTAATGTGGTTAGAACAGAATAAGTAAACAAAAAACCTAATCAAAACCCAAAACTGAAATATAAAATTAGAGCTAGGAGAATCTCAGAGTGAAAGGTTGAAATCCAGTTGAAGGGACTTCAAGTAAACAGTGACAAAAAGGATGCCTAACAAACCATGACGACGGCTTCATCAAACCATCTGATGCTCAGAGACTTGTGGCGTGAAAGAATAATTCTAATGGTGGTCATGGGATGTGGAGCCTCATTTGAAAATTGCCATCAACATTACAGTTGGTGCATATGCTCAACTTGGAGAGAGAATACATTTTTTAGTAAACCCCTGCACCAGGCTTTGTTTCGATTTACACACAGCAAGCAGATAAATTATAATAACTTACTACAAAGAAAGCAGAAGATGTGATGAACTTCTCTCCATTAACAATGAGCTGGCATTCAAGGCTGAAATTTAAACTACTTTGGTCTTTGAACATAAGTGGTGATAAAGATTCGAAATTTGTGATGCTGCATTTTAAAGTCAATGTGTTCCACATAAACATAATGCCAATATCTACAGCATGATCCTACAAGTCAGAAAACTTTCCGCAAAATATTTTTGAAAAGGTTGCCTATGCAGCAGGCATGGGCCTGCCAAACACCATGCGAGAGCAAGTAAGAACCAAAAAGTGAATTAACAAGATGTTGGGAGGTTGAGAACAAAAGTCAGAAATAAAGGGAAACAGACAGAAGAACCAAGAAGGAAATGAAAGACTGTTCCAGGACGAATCGCTAGATGGCAGAGAGATTGTTTAATATTCTGTACTGTTTTACAGAGAACTCGCCAATTATTCTGGTTAACATTTGTGCATTACAAACAAACCAGCCAAATTTAGTACAAAACAGCCCAGAAATCAAAAGATTTCAGCCACCATGTTATATGGTTCCTACAAATATAGCAGGACTCAGTCCACATATACTATTAGTATGTGTTTGTATGTTTTAGACTTGCTCAAAGTACCACATCCAAACCCTAAACTGACCAGTGTAATAGAAGTTGTTGGCAACCTCAGGCACGACAAGCTCAAGGAATCTGTGGAAAGAGATCTAATCCTTTCGTTTGGTAATTCTTGCACGCTCAAGGTAAACACAAGTGAGATATGAAATGATTGTATTCTTGCAAAGAAAGCATAAACTAAGATTAGGAAGGTGAGACATGTTACTGTAATCCGCAACATTAGAATGGTAAACAATATGAACAATTCAAGCATGTTAATTGTTGCTATGTTTGCTTACTCCTATCTGTATCTAATACTACACTAAAGAAAGTATAGCGGGAGCAACCTCTGCCAGATCTATTGGGATAGTCTAACACCCATACCTCGGTATTAAATGTCAGTAAGCTGGTCTCAGTGTACAGGTTACCTTCCTTAGCAGGATGGAGGTCGGAGTCAGCAGGGCTCCATTCACAGTTCACAGTTGTTCCTTGATCACCTTAGCATGGAAATGCTCCTCTCACCGAGCGTTAGAATGGAAGCTGTTTATATAACAAAGTACTGTTCTTATCAAACTGTAGCGGAGGCCCAGAGCAGCTCATTTGATTTGGTCTAGCTAAAATGAAGTGTTTCCTAAAGAGCACAGAAAGAAAGGAAAACAATGGCACTTGTCCTTCATGTAAGACCCTCGAACTAACTGTACAGACTACAGGGCCCCAGTGCCTATCGGGGATGCACATACAGAACATTTATGTGGTAGCAGAAAAGTGTAGCAAGAGTCACCACGTGAAAGATGTCAACTTAAAGAGTTGAATCTAAAATGGAGACTACCCAGAAGCCAACCAACAGATGTGCATGACTCCCTCACCAGTTTTAGATTAAAAGTCAATGCTTAGTTAATTATTGGCGCAGAGGTTAGAGTGTGGGCGGCATGTAGAAGCCACATATAATATCAGCTCGTTTTGGACTCGAGGCTACAAAAAGACCAGGGATCTGGCTCAACCCTAGTGTGAGCTTTCAGTTGCTCACCCACCTCTAATAGGTAAACTTGATACTACATGTCCCAGTGTCCCATAGGCTGTTGAATGAAAACCAGAACAGCCTTAAAGTCTCATAGTACCATTTGGTCAGTTGACAGCTTTTGAAAAGCAGACCTTCACACTCGCACTGTGTATCACACAGTATCTGCTCCCATTAGACAGTCACCTAGTGAGGAGCTGCTATCACTCGGACTGCACACAATTAACTGGAAACCCTTGCAGAGAGCAGGTTTCCACCTACTTGTTTGGCGGTTCTGTGCAGCCGATGTCCATTATGGGGTGTGAAACCTCACCAAGATATCAGCAGCAAGGTTATAAGCTTTGTTTTTTTGGTGTTGGAGAGTGAAAGTGGGCCAAGCTGTGCTCTGCACTTAGCCCCAGCCCCATCTCACATGGTGAAAATTATTCACAAGCTAGTAGGTCTGCAAAATGCACTAATTTAGGGTGGCCAACTGTCCTGCATTTTGCAGGTTTGTCCTGCAATGGAGGCTCGTGTTCCACAACCCGCACAAAGGCACTGTTGGACGCCCTTAGTACTGCATTTCCCCCCAAAAATTATTAATACTATGGCTGACAACACTCTCTGTGGTTGGGAGGGAGGACTTGTAGTACAGGAACTTTCCTCCACAATGCAGCTTCAGGAGCACTTTCCACTAATGAGAGGCAAATCCAGCCATATGCTGATGAACAGCCCTGAAAACCATGCTGCGGGCCTGTCGTTTATTTCTTTCATTAAGCATGTTTCAAAATCCTGACATTGTCAGATCAGTGGACAGAGGAAAAGGGAGAGTACGATTAGCCCAGGGTCAAACAGTTTGGGTTGCAATCTGAGAGTTTCTTATTTTAACACTGCTACGTGCTGCAAAGGCTATATGTTTACCATTAGACTGCATTTTGAAGATACCATGAGAAGGAGCACTTCTCTACCCCAGGTAATATCAGGGGATTTTTTATTTTTTATTTTTAAATCACAAACTCTCTAGCAGCTTTTACATTAGTTTCAAAATACTACACACTTACAAAAAAGGGCAGAGAAATAAGTTCAAAAGAGGTTGCCCAAGACCACACAATTTGGCCAAATCCGAGGCCAGAATTAAAAACCACGCCTCCTAGTTCTACATTTTCAACATGTCCAACAGATCACAACTGGGTGACTAGTCACAACAGTGATTCTGGCAAAGCAAAGGGGGCTGCGCTTCCTAGGGAAATATCACTGTGTTGTGGACCCTGACCAGCTTTAGAATAGTGTTTATTTACAGCAAATGTAGGTGAAGTGGTAAAGCTGAGCTTAGGGGTCAAGCAGCCCAGTCCCATGTCTAAAGCGTACCCACAGGGCCAGGGCCTGTTGCAGTAGGTGGTTACCAGGAAATAGGAGTGGTAGAAACTGATTTTAACTTTTGCATTTCAAAGCAAAGGACCATTTCATTCCAATTGGATACCAGAGTTGTCAATTTTCTAAACTGGTCTCTCAAAAATTGCAATATGGAGCAGTCAAAGCTTACTCTAGGAGGTGGATAACACGTGTGCAAACTGTCCTGCAAAGTGCCAATGGAAAGTCGGCCACCCTACACTAGCTGGGCTCGGGGGGGAAAAAAAGCCAGCTCCAAACGAGTAGTGCGGTTAACAAAGGAAAACACACAAAGGTAACTGTTGTAATCAAATGAAGAAAGGGACATACTTACACGTTTAAATACAGTAGTAGGTTTATTAAGATGTTACCATGAAGAGCCCTATCAGGAGCAGCCTTCCCGCTGCTCAGCCCATTCTCCAACTGCCTCTCACTCATCCAACATTCCACAGCATCACCACACCCCAACATTCCACACACCAGTCACACTGGCTGAGCCACAGGTATTACACATCTCCCTTCCTTACACAAGCCAGAATAGCAATAGCAACTACTCCATGCAAGACCATCAAATAGCAAAAACGAGGAAAGAAAGTGCAAACAAAAGACAATAACAATAGAGTCTCTTGCATGCACGATTACACTAAAGCAACAGAGATGCAATTAAAAGTGAATGAAAATACATATGGAAAACAATGCACACATGATGCATAGCTGAATAAGCAACATGTCATAACATATACGGGGGCCGATTCCGATCTCGGCCGGTAGGGCTCCGAATCGGATTCGGATTTACCGGATCCGATTCGGAGCCCTGTTTCCCGACCGAATCGTACGCGGGTCCGGCCGAGCGAGTACGATGCAGGCACCCGCGAAAACTCCGACCGACTCGAACGCGGCTTCAACACGCTCCGACCGACTCGCATGGACACGACTCGCACCGCGCTATGGAGACGTTTCCCGGCCGGGTAAGTACGATGCGCGCCGCGAGCAGTCCGATCGACTCGCGCCGTCCGGCTCGAAAAAGCTGTCGGAGCCGGACTTTGGGGGTCCGCGTCGGACCCCCTGTACGCGTAGGCGCGCGAGTCGCACACAGGGGGGACCCATGGGTCCCCCTACCTGTGCGTGTACTGGCGCGAATCGCTTCGCCGCGTACACGCTGTAAGGGCGCCCTTGTCCGCCTCGCACCCATTGAGTCAATGGGAGCCCGCGTACGCGTTGTACGACAGGCTCCCATTGACTTCAATGGGAGTCCGACCGACTTCGAGTCCGATGGCATGCGTGCGCATCGTACTCGATCGGTCGGACTGCCCGAGTCCGATTCGGTCGGAAATCTCTCCGGGTCCGGCTCGGTCGGAGAGATTTCCGGCCCGAATCGGAATCGGCCCCTAAGTGTATAGGACCATGCATGTTACCACAGCAAAGAAAGAAACTGAAAATAAGCATTATAATAAGAATACACTCATCTTCTCTCCTTCTAACCATAAAACAACATACACTCTACCACACCACAAATCCTCTACCAAACCCCTAACGCCACAACAAGCCAGCTGACCGGGCTGATATAGAAGACAGCACGCAGGGAATCGACCACCGAAAGCGCAGTAGGGAACCACCCATAGTGAATGAAGATAACATAGGAACGGAGAAACACCTTGGCATACACAGTGTCCTTCACCCTTACCCACAGTAAGTAACACTCCATTCACCCGTAACTATACCCCTCATCCATACCCCGTAGGTAGGGTGGAACAAACAACAAAGATCAACCGCAAGACATTTGGCTTAAACCCTGCCCTTCACCCATACCCCGTAAGTAGGGTGGAACAACTACTTCAACCACAAGCAGTTTGGCTAATACCCTGCCCTTCACCCTTACCCCGTAGGAAGGGTGGGAAAAAAAAACTTCAACCACCAGTCATGTGGCTAGAACACAGTGTACCTCAGGACCATAGGACTCATTTCAGATCCTTCACAAACTTGGCCCAGATGTGTACATGTCTCACCCCAGAAACAACACTGTGGCAGAAATACTGAATGGGGTACCCAACACACCCTTAATAAACATTAACACCCATGCAGAATAAATAAATAAATATATATATATATATATATATATATATATATATATATATATATATATATTATATAAATCACTAGTACCAAGTAACGCTCAAGATCACCTTTAGATCTCATACGACAGACATGCTCAACTAATCTATGCATAATAAGTCCTCTCAAATACATATACTTTCTAATTTGAACAATAATACACGAAAACGTTTCCAATGCCACACCCCAGCCATAACACTGAGAACAGTCGACCACCCACTACAGAGAACCCCATTAAGGAAGACCACACTATAAACACTATAGCCAATATTCCCATATACCACATAAGCATAAGCAAAAACTGCAGCACTATGTCCATGATGTTTTCTTTTTCTTCTTGTACCCAAAACCATTCACTTGAAGGAGAGACGTCTGTTGGATTCACAGTGGCTGGAATAGAAATTGACATGACAGTTACAGAGGGCGCTCCGACCCTATCCCAGCACACGAGTGGTCCTTCCTACAACACCATGCTTTAAGTTAACCGTCCAATGGGAAATGAAGCCATGTATGAAAGTCTTACTGCTTTGACTGTGTCACTTTCCAATGTGTTCCGGCACACATACTTGCCGCCAAACTGAAGCACCACTCACAGGAAAGCTTGAAGGCCACACAGACGCGCAACCCTCGTTAAAACTCCATGGCAACACTGAAAGCGCAAGCCACCACCAAAGCTTTTGCGATTCCAGCTTTTCCACATTTCCCATATTAGCTTTATGCTTTAGGAGAGCGTTACTAGGGCGAAAGCGCAGTTGCCGGGAAAACATACTTTCGGGACAACACCAGCTGACAAAATGGCAGCACACTTACGCTAGGAGCGCGCCAGTTGGCTCTAGTCCTGTACGTGCTGCACAGCATCATGATCCAGAGCTCCTCACCATTACTCGACGTACCGATGACTGGAAACGCTCTAGCTACCAAGGAAACCTGGTGTGCGAGCAAATGACTGGACTCGGAATAGCTACCAAGGAAACCTGGCATAAGAGCAAATGACTGGACTCGCGCTAGCTCCCAAGTTCCATGAGCACGAGCAAAAACCGTTAAGGTGAGTGCCTTCCTATTCGTATTTTTTTTTAAGTGAGCCTGGAACAACGGTTGATCACAGAAATAGTTGACATTACAGCTGAAGATTGTAAATAAAATGTCACCTGAAGGGGTGTCAATGTCCCATTCCTTGACTCTTTTAAAGTGCGGGGTACCGCTGTGAAAGACCACTTACTGGAACAGCATTATCACCCCACAAATACATAGCCGTTATCACCAGCACCTTCACAGCGGACTATAAATCTCTTGTTCCCTTGAAATTCTTTGTTGTGCATATCTTGCAAGTGTACCAATGCTTTGAAACTCTTAGTCGCAATAGAGATGTTCGCATATGTCTCCAAGTGCTGCTGCGTTGTCTATTGAAATACCACGCTGCTAGTAGTGCTTTCTTTCTCGCAGAGAGACGCTAATCCACTGTACGCTGGTTTAAGTAGTTCAAGCACGCCCTGGTTGGGGCCAATGGATGTTGAGGTCTCTGGTGGGGCTCAGGGCTAAACAACTATATGATGCACTAGGAACTCTTAGTTTCATTTAAAAATTCGTCCTCATGTAGTTTCATTGAAAGTTCTTCCTTCTGTAGTTCCTTTCAGCTCTAATTTCTTGTAGGTCTTGTTTCCATAATTTCCCCTCTCATCCAATTCTCACACGCAGGTTCTTCTTTGTCAAATCGTCGCCAAAATGTTGTAATCAAATGAAGAAGGGGACATACTTCCACGTTTAAATACAGTATACGTTTATTAAGATGTTACCATGAAGAGCCCCATCAGGAGCAGCCTTCCTGCTGCTCAGCCCATTCTCCAACTGCCTCTCACTCATCCAACATTCCACAGCATCACCACGCCCCAACATTCCACACGCCAGTCACACTGGCTGAGCAGCAGGTATCCAAAAATAAGAAGATAGGGGTCCAACTCAGCCAAAGGGACAGGACACCAACAGTAGAGACTATAATCAAGCAAAACGATCCCTTTGGGCTCCTTTTGAAGCATACAACATAGTCACACTACCTTCAATCATAAACCATTCACCAGCACCAAATAGTAACCCAGAACATAATATAAAAAAAAGTCATATTTTTATTAGCTGTATATCACAATGGTATAAATTTATTTAAAAAATCACAAGTATTTTCCCAATGCACATATATTAAAAACATGTATTAAAAAACATTTCATTCACAGAAAAGAGGGAGAACTAAAAGATTATTCTCTAGGCCCCAAAATCAACAACCTGCTTCACGTTAAAGACACTTCAGATACATATAATTGAACATTAATGTATCACATTAAATGTATGCATAATATGCTTTTTCTTTTGTCCAAACCAGATGTTATTTCAAATGTTTTTAGCCAGACCAGCTCTAATCGGACCAGGTGTTTGGGTATTCCTTTAGACACAGAAGCGACGCGTTTCGGTGGTATCTAACGATTCACCACCTTCTTCAGGCTAAACAGTGCTTTAAATAATCTCCCCAATTATTGATCTAAAAAACAATGATATCAACATATAAGAAACAATACTATATATAAAATAGTTATCATATACAAATACTCTATTTGTAAAATAATCTACAGCTCATATAACATTTAACATTCCATTATCTAATCAATCATAGTAAAAACATTTTACTATATATATTATTATTAAAAAAACTAAACAGAATGTTATTTTCCATATTGCAGTCTGGGTTTCACAGATGGTGCTTATCCATACTTTGACTCGCCACTTATTCACCAGGCTCACTCACATCATTTCTTAAACTACACACATTCCTCATTAATATCAAGAGAAATACCCACCCATAAATTGGTGAGTTGAGGGAGGATATATATCTCTCCTTTTCGCTAAAAAGGTTGCCTTCTTAGATAAACTGCAGAGCTGACATTCGTTAAAAGGGCCAAACTGACCTTCCTACAAAATATAGTAAATTATCAAAAAGAATAATATAAAATAATATGCCAAAAAGGACACTCTTCATTCTCTTATTGTGCTAAAAGATGCCAAACAAAGGTTAGTGTTAGTATTAAATTTTTTACCTTAATGGCCTCTTTCTAAATCTTATTCAATTCTTAAACCGGCAACTAAGAAAACCAGGGACCACTGCCTCATTGGTTGTACTGAAAATAGAAACATAGATTCAACGTTCTTATTATTGATTCTCACTGCCATGCATTTCTCTAAAACAGCCCACATTTGTAATGCAATACCTGTATTATGGGTCCTAAATATCTTGACCACCGGAGCTATGGCCCTCACACCGTCAAGGCTAATTAAAATAGTTCAGGTCTCCCAAAATCCACCTATTTAACGAAAACGCAATTACATAATAAATCCAACTTTCATTCTCACATTTTCTCGTTGCTTCTTTGTTAAATTGCAACACTCTGCTGTATTAACAGCACTTTCCTAATTACGCAAAACTTTTTTTTATCTCAACCACCATAGTTGTTTCGGAATAATTTTTAATTTAATCTGCTTCTTTATATAAAGATAGCACCTGCCTATTTCAAAGCAACTTCCCGGACGCGCCAGAAAATTCTATGTACCCTTATATTACCTCAAGGCATGTCTCTACTATTCTAGTGCCTGTATATGCTATCAACAAAACCCCCCCAGCATCATTCTCATGCAATTCTTTTGATAATATAATGGCCGTCTTAAAAATACTATCTAAACAATCTTTACATGTATTCACAATTCTTTGACGTATATAGGTGCTAGTATGTCAAAGTGCTCGTAAACATGAGGTTCAAACCAAGATAAAAGCACCATTACGGGCTCTAACAATGTAACTCGACCGGCTGAACCGCCCTCACTATTTCACTTAAAACACCCCGTCAATTGAGGCTCACTCCCCGAAGGTACCGCATCTCATAGACCCGCTGTCCCACTATAACTGAAAGGCTTCATTTACGCCGGTTTTATCAATTTAAACAAACGGGGTATAACGCCATGGTATATTATCCTTAACATACCCCATAGTTCACGACTCACTTACCGGGACTAATTCGTCTCCTGGCCTGCTCCTGTTTCTGTTTTCGTGTAACTAAAGGCCCACTAGTTCAACGCTTGGCTTTTAAACGCGCCCGTCGCATCTTTTCTCAATAAAGGTAATCATGATAGAAAGAGGACTATGCAAACTACGGGGCTCCGCCATCTTAAAACGGTGTTCGTTCCAACTATCGCAATCAACTTAAGTATACAATGCAAAAAATATAAAATAATTCCACCCGATTTGCAGTAATAAACACCAAGGTTCCACATGTAAAAGTTATAACCTATATAGGCAAAAACCTCTAATATTAGCAAACGAACTATCAACATGTGGTCTAATTTATATTATAAGATTCTTCATACGAAGGGAGATATTATTGTTATCACTCTACTAGGTCTACAACTCCATGCTAAAAGAAACCATTTTTCACCTATACGTACACTGTTATAATACTATATTAGGGATGGTGCCCTCAACCTCATTGTTCTCAGTGAGCTTCTCATCTTCCATAGCCCTATATTACCAGTATTTACAAGTATGTAAAACTGATATCAGGAAACTAATTATAGTTACCTGTTTCTATATATAAACCAAATGTGTGGTAAAATATACCCCAGGATATTTATATTTAAATTTTAATGAAGGCTTGAATCTAAGTGGTTATGGGTATTGCTCATCCATCTGATGCCCACATCTTTCTAATCCTTCTCACTGCTATTTCAAGAGCTTTTCCCATTCCTCACGTGAATTTAATCCCTTTCTGATGGTATTAAGAATAGAAATGTACCATTGTTCTCTCGCCTTCCTTTTGGCCTCCATGTTTCCTCCTCTTCGATTCATAATTACTTTTTCTAAAATATACCATGTAAAATCTGTTTCTTTATCTCCATATTCTAAAAAAATGGGCCACCAATGGAGCATTAATCTTCCTAGTCTTAATAGCAGATCTATGCTCCAAAAGACGTACCCTCAGCTCCCGGCCAGTTTCACCCACATATGCTTGTCCAGATGGGCATTTTAGTAGGTATATGATGTTTTAACTCCGACAGTTATTTAACGTGTGTGTGACCAGAGTTCTGCCATTGTGTTTTAACTCCTTAGCAACAATACATTGTGCACATAAGGAACAATTACCACATTTGGTGTTACCTGTTACTCTTGTGTTATCAATGGTCCTCTGCCTTTGAACTAATTCCTCCCTCTATGTATGGACCAACTGATTACGGAGGTTAGTGTTACGTTTATAGGCAAAAATAGGTCTCTCCAGTCTTACAATGTCATCATTATTCAATATGTGCCAATGTTTGTTTATCACATTTTTGATTTTGTTGCTAATCTCATAAAATTGGCTCACAAACACTACTTTGGTCATATTTTCTTTCTTCTTAGGTCCCTCAAACATCGCTTCTCTATTATAAAATCGTGCTCTCTTAAATGAGTGAGATATTAGTTTTCTAGGATAACCCCTGTCTTTTAATTTGGTTTTAAGGACCTCTGAATGCTTGTAGAAGTCTTCTAATTCAGTGCAATTTCTCCTTAGGCGGAGAAACTGACTAAAGGGAATATTATCCTTTTGGGACTTATGGTGGAAGCTGGAGTAATGGAGCAGAGTGTTTTTGTCCATTGGTTAGGTTAGTTACACGAAAACAGAAACAGGCCAGGAGACGAGTTAGTCCCGGTAAGTGAGTCGTGAACTATGGGGTATGTTAAGGATAATATACCATGGCGTTATACCCAGTTTGTTTAAATTGATAAAACCGGCGTAAATGAAGCCTTTCAGTTATAGTGGGACAGCGGGTCTATGAGATGCGGTACCTTCGGGGAGTGAGCCTCAATTGACGGGGTGTTTTAAGTGAAATAGTGAGGGCGGTTCAGCCGGTCGAGTTACATTGTTAGAGCCCGTAATGGTGCTTTTATCTTGGTTTGAACCTCATGTTTACAAGCACTTTGACATACTAGCACTTATATACGTCAAAGAATTGTGAATACATGTAAAGATTGTTTAGATAGTATTTTTTAAGACGGCCATTATATTATCAAAAGAATTGCATGAGAATGATGCTGGGGGGGTTTTGTTGATAGCATATACAGGCACTAGAATAGTAGAGACATGCCTTGAGGTAATATAAGGGTACATAGAATTTTCTGGCACGTCCGGGGAAGTTGCTTTGAAATAGGCAGGTGCTATCTTTATATAAAGAAGCAGATTAAATTAAAAATTATTCCGAAACAACTATGGTGGTTGAGATAAAAAAAAAAAGTTTTGCGCAATTAGGAAAGTGCTGTTAATACAGCAGAGTGTTGCAATTTAACAAAGAAGCAACGAGAAAATGTGAGAATGAAAGTTGGATTTATTATGTAATTGCGTTTTTCGTTAAATAGGTGGATTTTGGGAGACCTGAACTATTTTAATTAGCCTTGACGGTGTGAGGGCCATAGCTCCGGTGGTCAAGATATTTAGGACCCATAATACAGGTATTGCATTACAAATGTGGGCTGTTTTAGAGAAATGCATGGCAGTGAGAATCAATAATAAGAACGTTGAATCTATGTTTCTATTTTCAGTACAACCAATGAGGCAGTGGTCCCTGGTTTTCTTAGTTGCCGGTTTAAGAATTGAATAAGATTTAGAAAGAGGCCATTAAGGTAAAAAATTTAATACTAACACTAACCTTTGTTTGGCATCTGTTAGCACAATAAGAGAATGAAGTGTCCCCTTTTTGGCATATTATTTTATATTATTCTTTTTGATAATTTACTATATTTTGTAGGAAGGTCAGTTTGGCCCTTTTAACGAATGTCAGCTCTGCAGTTTATCTAAGAAGGCAACCTTTTTAGCGAAAAGGAGAGATATATATCCTCCCTCAACTCACCAATTTTTGGGTGGGTATTTCTCTTGATATTAATGAGGAATGTGTGTAGTTTAAGAAATGATGTGAGTGAGCCTGGTGAATAAGTGGCGAGTCAAAGTATGGATAAGCACCATCTGTGAAACCCAGACTGCAATATGGAAAATAACATTCTGTTTAGTTTTTTTAATAATAATATATATAGTAAAATGTTTTTACTATGATTGATTAGATAATGGAATGTTAAATGTTATATGAGCTGTAGATTATTTTACAAATAGAGTATTTGTATACGATAACTATTTTATATATAGTATTGTTTCTTATATGTTGATATCATTGTTTTTTAGATCAATAATTGGGGAGATTATTTAAAGCACTGTTTAGCCTGAAGAAGGTGGTGAATCGTTCGATACCACCGAAACGCATCGCTTCTGTGTCTAAAGGAATACCCAAACAACACCTGGTCCGATTAGAGCTGGTCTGGCTAAAAACATTTGAAATAACATCTGGTTTGGACAAAAGAAAAAGCATATTATGCATACATTTAATGTGATACATTAATGTTCAATTATATGTATCTGAAGTGTCTTTAACGTGAAGCAGGTTGTTGATTTTGGGGCCTAGAGAATAATCTTTTAGTTCTCCTCTTTTCTGTGAATGAAATGTTTTTTAATACATGTTTTTAATATATGTGCATTGAGAAAATACGTGATTATTTTAATAAATTTATACCATTGTGATATACAGCTAATAAAAATATATGACTTTTTTTTATATTATGCTCTGGGTTACTATTTGGTGCTGGTGAATGGTTTATGATTGAAGGTAGTGTGACTATGTTGTATGCTTCAAAAGGAGCCCAAAGGGATCGTTTTGCTTGACTATAGTCTCTGAGCAGCAGGTATTACAGTAACCTGTACTTCTTGCCCTCACCGGCTGCATTTCACTTTCATTCAGGAGCAACAAACATAAAGCGATGGGCCTGTGACGAAAATTCACTTGTGTTTTAGGCAAGAGCGCGAGCGCCACCTTGTGGTGAACAAATAGTTATCACATGTAAAGAACCAGGAGAAGACAGTGAATTCAGCTGAGGCCGACTTTGAACTTGGATCCCCAGTTCCACATCTCCGATGGCAGCCTCCAGGCGGAGGCATATTTCAGAATTATTAACAGTGGACTGTGGAGGGGCGCTCGAAGGGTGGTGCTAATTAATTAAATACAGGGCAAACATACCTAGAATCCGTCTTCTGAAAAGTGGAGAAGAAATAGAGAAAGTGCATCATTTGACAAATCTTCGGACTATAGGGGATTAAGTGTGCCCGTTCTTTATTCAAGGGGCCACCGAGAATAGCAATCATCAATTAATCACCCCTTTAAAAATATTCCATTCCATAACCAAATAAGTGGTATCCCTGGGGCTAAAAGTCACATAAGCCGTTCCTTTCTATTTTACAGCACGAGTTTCCACACACATTACCAGGCACGTGCTTTACAGGCAGTCCTAAAAATGAAGAAAAAGTTACTTCTCTGTAGCTAGAGTCCCCATACTCTGCAATTTCCAAGTCTCCAAACTAGCTGCTGAGGAGCCATGCAGTCTGGGGCTGTGACGGACCAGAATCTGTTGCTCCCACTTAAATGCGGATGGCGGCTTGTTCAGTTTCCAAGCAAAGAGGTCTGGGGGAGGTGTCGTCCATCGTGTAAAATGCCCCTAGGCAGTTGATCATCCTGTTCAATCCAGGCTGGGCTACCTTGTCCTTGCTGTACAGGATCATCTGGCTCCCTCTCACAGAAAGCTAGAATACTATGCTTTCCACAAAGTGACAGGTTGCCAAAAGGCATCTACACATCTTTCCCTTAAACCTCTGGCATTAAAGTAGCAGTGCACAGCCTTATTTGTCTCCTGGTTGGACAGATCGGTGGATAGGAGATATAGATATATATATATATATATATATATATATATATATATATATATATAGAGATTTTTTTTTAATAGAGTATACATATGCTATTGCTTCTTGATGAGACAGACGAAACAACCTTGAAAGACAACAGTGAAAAGATAAATACAACTGGACAATGAATGATGAAAAGTTAGGTTTTCAAAAGTTTTCTGAATGTCAATGAAATTCCAAGAGCTGATGGAAAGGCACTGTATTCAAGTTTTAATGCCACTATTGAAAAGATCTGCCACCCCAAGTTACTACATTAGTCTTGGGAACTGACAGAAGGAAAAGATGAGGAGCGCAAGGCCTCAGAACAAATATACTGTGAAACCCCAGAAGCTATAAAAGTTGGTGTCTTTCAGTGAATGGCTTTCTGTACTAAAGCCACAGCAGTTTTCCAGAGCCGCCGGATATTGGCAGGCTGGTATGAAACTTAGCAGGGATAGATGCCAAAATGAGCAGAGTTTCATCCTACATAAATCTAAAAGAAAGCACCATGCAGATGAAGTAGTTTGGCGATGGGCTACATGTATTGATTAAATAAAAGAGGGGCAAGTATGGAATCTTGCAGGACAATGACCTCTTTTGGTCCAACCAAGAATAAATTCCATGTCAGGACTAAGTCAGGCTGTATTTATAACAAACTAGAAATCCCAGTTATCCTAATGTAAAATGGCTGTCATCCATCTATCTTCTGGTATAAGGTCCATGAAAGGAAAGATGTTATTCCACGAAGGATTATCGTACTGACCTAGGAAAACATCTGTTAATGGCTTGGCCAGCCATGCCATATTGCTGGCTCCTTCATGCCAAAGGTCTCTTAACCTTGCAGAGAGTGGAGTTTGGTTGCGAGAATGATTCTAAAAACCCTTCTGTGCAAAGTTCCACCATGGTCTGCAAGTTGCCAGATAGGGAACTGGTACTTCAAAGGAGGGTGCGAGCATATGTTGCTGAAGAATGATGGAAAATAGGCATAATATTATACCTTTTGAATACATCTACTTCAGCAGTGAAGTTAATGGTTAATTCCCTTTGAGAGTCATTGTAGGAAAACTTCAGCCTCCTTTTCGTCCTGTAAACTCTGCATATATAGTTCTGGAGGTACCTCAATATGGGTCACTCACATCAAAGATATTGTTGATATGTGGTGCAGGAAAATTTCAAGAGATACTCAAGTGCCAGTCAACAAGGATATCCTCCGTAATGCAATCGATAAGAGCAGCTCATTGCTCTCAGTCAAGGTAAGGGCCACTTAATGACTCTCTGCAACTATGTGGCTGTCAAAGGTCTTGTTGAAGAAGCCATAGTAGACTATGGTCTCATCGACATTGAAGTTATTAATGATGGGGTGGTTGATGAGGGTCTGATCCGCAGGTCACAATCTGGGACTTATAAGAAGTTTTGGTTCCTCTTTACCCGAGGACAGCCCCATTGAGGCCATACAAGATTATCAATCATCCCAGAAAGAGGACTAGTGGAGTGAGCATAACAGGGAGGAAACAGAGTGGGGAAACCGAGGGAGGGGGGAAAAAATAGCAAAAAAGACTTATAGTCCCTTATCCAACAGCTGAAGAAAGGGCAGTAATCAACGGCATATTCTTTTATTCAAATTCCGCTTGAAGACGTTAAACACAGACAACGAGATAAACTAGCTTGTTATTTTGTATTAAAAAAAAAACACACTTCTGTGATGCATTTTATCAAATATACTCCACCAAACAATGCAGAATAACTCAAGCATGTAATTTGCATTAGATGGAGTGATCAAGAAACACTAACACTTCAAGGACTGGCTCAGCACACAGGAGCATTATTTTTACGGACTAGTAAATCATGCAGTTATCCAAGAGTAAATTGTGTGTGGGCCCCCTGGGTGCTTTTTTTGGAATCCATTGGCAAAATAATCCCCAGCAAATCCCGACCTGAAGCAACCCCTTTGTAATGAGCCCCATGCAGATGTCCTACTAATTTAGCATGTACTTTCTAGTAAAACGCAATACTTGTCACCAGGGTGGCCCATAGAGAACTTGGGGGCAGTGGTAGCAGAATGGGTGATTGAGGGAAAGCAAAGGTTTGAGCATTTTGTCCAGATCATGCAACACCTACTGCGTTATACTATTAGATGCAAACCCACTGACCAAGATTGAGTTTCTGGAGAAGGGACGGGGACTTATGTACATAATAAACTAGAACTACATTGGTTCGAGCTATCTGCCAACCACAGGCAAATCGGTAGGCAAGCAATGAGCTGGCTGGAAAGAAGAGCTGTATGGTATCTGAACCCACAGGCCCGTGCAAAACAGAAGATAGCAATGCATGGCAGGTCACCACTACAGGGCTACCAACCCAGGTAGATGAGATGGGGCACATGTGGGAACCCCCCCCCCCCCCCCTCATTTAACCGGCATGAGCCCCGTCACAGATCAGGCAGGGCCAAGTCGCAGCTTGTCCGCCAGGTTATGCCCGACCAAACAGTGGACCAACACAGGAGGTATAGCCCCACCCACCAGCTCACATATCACATCCTTGTCTGGCAGTTTGCTGTCCACAGCCCAGGGAAACTAAGAGCCGGCTGGGATCCATTTAAGAGCGGTAGAAAAACAGATAGATCAATTCGTACATTTGAGGAAAGGTGTATGCTACACTGATTCCATGATTTGTATTGTCTTCTGGCACTTCTGAGGTCTTGGCCCTCCCTACAAGCCAGCCTGTGGCCCTCACTCACTGCAAGCCAGCCTGTGGCCCTCACTCACTGCAAGCCAGCCTGTGGCCCTAACTCACTGCAAGCCAAACTGAGGCCCTCACTCACTGCAAGCCAAACTGAGGCCCTCACTCACTGCAAGCCAGCCTCACTACAAGCAAGCCTGTGGCCCTCACTACAAGCAAGCCTGTGGCCCTCACTACAAGCAAGCCAGCCTGTGGCCCTCACTACAAGCCAGCCTGAGGCCCTCACTCACTACAAGCCAGCCTGAGGCCCTCACTCACTACAAGCCAGCCTGAGGCCCTCACTCACTACAAGACAGCCCGAGGCCCTCACTCACTACAAGACAGCCCGAGGCCCTCACTCACTACAAGACAGCCCGAGGCCCTCACTCACTACAAGACAGCCCGAGGCCCTCACTCACTACAAGACAGCCCGAGGCCCTCACTCACTACAAGACAGCCCGAGGCCCTCACTCACTACAAGACAGCCCGAGGCCCTCACTCACTACAAGACAGCCCGAGGCCCTCACTCACTACAAGACAGCCCGAGGCCCTCACTCACTACAAGACAGCCCGAGGCCCTCACTCACTACAAGACAGCCCGAGGCCCTCACTCACTACAAGACAGCCCGAGGCCCTCACTCACTACAAGACAGCCCGAGGCCCTCACTCACTACAAGACAGCCCGAGGCCCTCACTCACTACAAGACAGCCCGTGGCCCTCACTCACTACAAGACAGCCCGTGGCCCTCACTCACTACAAGACAGCCCGTGGCCCTCACTCACTACAAGACAGCCCGTGGCCCTCACTCACTACAAGACAGCCTGTGGCCCTCACTCACTACAAGACAGCCTGTGGCCCTCACTCACTACAAGACAGTCTGTGGCCCTCACTCACTACAAGCCAGCCTGCGGCCCTCACTACAAGCCAGCCTGCGGCCCTCACTACAAGCCAGCTTGTGGCTCTCACTACAAGCAAGCCAGTTGCTCTCACTATAACCCCGCCAGCCTGTGGCTCTCACTACAATCCCGCCAGCCTGTGGCCCTCACTACAATCCCGCCAGCCCTAACTACAAGCCCGCCAGCCCGTGGCCCTAACTACAAGCCCGCCAGCCCGTGGCCCTCACTACAAGCCCGCCAGCCCGTGGCCCTCACTACAAGCCCGCGGCCCTCATCTACAAGCCCGCCAGCCCGTGGCCCTCATCTACAAGCCCGCCTGCCCGTGGCCCTCACTACAAGCCCGCCAGCCCGTGGCCCTCACTACAAGCCCGCGGCCCTCATCTAGAAGCCCGCCAGCCAGTGGCCCTCACTACAGCCAGCCTATGGCAGACATCCTCAGTAACAAGGACCCCCTTTAATGAGAGGCCAGTGACGCCACTGCTTCTCTCCTGCTCCCCCTCTTTATACTTTGCCACCCTGCTCTCCAGATCGGTGCTATCGCCCTTCTCCACTGCCCTCTCTTCACAGCTTCACTTCCATCCCCTCCTCGGCTCCATTTCTCCTCGGGGGGGTTACAGGGCCAGGAAGTGGCCGAAATGTCAGCATTACAGGAACACCATAAATGAATAAACACATCTACTATAAAGCCGACAAAACAGCGCATGGTTTTTTCGATCCTCAAAACACCCCTTGGGAAATACCTTTTTACAGACGATTACTGCAAACCAGAAACACGAAGCGACGAAGAAAAAGACTGCGTTACGCGCCATTAATTTTCCCATGACAAATGAATGAAATGCACCTTCAGAAACTGTGTCAAATGTGGTTAAATCAAAAAACCTCACTCGCCGTTTCAAGTGAATAATTTGATTTTCAATGAGGATGTTAAGAGGCCTGAACAAAAAATAAAGTGTCACCTATTTCCATTTCTCTCCTACTGCTAAATTATGCCATTAAGCCTGAACAGCTTGGGGTAAAACAAGAAAAGTAAATGGCTTAGACATCAATGGCGTCTAAAAGCAGTCCTCAGTAAAGTGGTGGGGCACGGGGAGAGCTGGAGGCCCGTTTCACTCGTGTGGGAAGATCTGAAGGTGTAACCAGGATGACAAGATAAGTGGGGGGGCATGTGTACGAGTTGAACAGACGCCTCCCTGAGGCTTCCCGCTGTTCACTATCAACTTAATTGTGCGAGACATCCATCAACTTTATTGTTTCAATTGGTCACTGTGCTGAAGCCTCTTGTCCTGTCCCGATAGAAAAACCTAAGCAGCAGCACGCCCAGAAGGACCTGCGCTGAGCCCTGCAACCTTTTTCCCCCCAGTTTTATATAGCGCGAACTCGACCCGAAGCTATCAGAGCGCTTTACATGACCACCAGCTGCATTACAGATGGACACATACATTTGTAGGCATTGATTTGCCCGGAATCACAGGATGTTTGAGCCTCCCGCCAGACTCGAACCTGGTTCCCCAGCTTCAAGCTCTGGCGAGAACCTCCCATGCCTGCTGGTCCGATTCAAGATGGCGCCAGGGAGATGTGGATGGGCCAGCCACACAGAAACCAATGGCACACCACACTGCCATAAAGCAACGGTGGTCATGGCAAGCAAGTGACCTGCAAGGGCGCCGAGGGGTTCTTCCCCACCAGACACCCTACCCCCAGGCCCTTCTTTAAGGGGATGGACGCAGAGGAGAGACCAGCAAATAACATGATGGGCATACATTTTCAGAGGGACACTTCATTCAAAAGGGAAGCACAGAAAAGAGAAAGAGACAAAGAGGGCACAAATGTTATGGTAAGGGGTAGTAATGTCTGTGGCCAATGTTCATGGGCCTAGGTTTGGTAGCTGGTTTTCCTCACAGTCCCAAGTGAGCTTGAATGCAGGGAAATACTAGCGATAGGAGACTTGAATCAGGCATGGGAAAAACACTGGAGAGGTCCAGGCGGTTGTGGTACAGTGGGGAGGGGTCTTGGTGAAAGCAGGCATTAAACAGCTCAGGTGAAATAATCAAGGCACCACATGGATTTCACAAGCGCGGAGAGAACTAAACACGAACTCTAGGGAATCCACTCTTTTCTGTCACATTCACAGGCCATATCAGAGCACCGATTGTATTCCTCGGAGTAACACTGGTGTCAGAGACCCATGCCTCTGATGATGGTCCCATTACGATTTCTGGCCATGCCTCAGGTTGGGTTTGCTTCCATCTAGGCCAAGTACTGCAGAGAAATAAGGAAGGAATTTTTCATCCTGAATGTTTCATGGGCTAGCCTTTAGGGGCGAATATATAAAGTCACAATAGTCAATATTCAATTTCACGAGGGCGGGATGTCGTCTTGCTCTGTGATGTGGGACTCAAGTAATTGTTCAGGGCGGCACTCCTGGACTGGATGTCCTATTTGAGGGTCATACAAAGCCTGGGACTCAAAGACTGAGGAGGCGGATAGGTCTCTAGAGCTAGAGTACAGACTCTCTAGTTCACTTCAGTTTTAAAAGAGATAAGTGGGGTTTAGGGGCCAGGTACACACTATCACTACCATTAAGGGACTATGAAATTCTGTGGCCGCTGCGTTTTAATTATGGATTTGCCGAATTTGCCATGTAATCCATTATCTGCTGCATAATTTAACAAAAAAAGAATTCTGGTTCTCACTCACACGGTTCACAAGTTACAAAAGAAACATGCCAAAACGTGTTTCAGCACACAGGAAGGGCCCCTAGCTTAGGCTGACTGGCAATTTAGCAGTTGTTTGTTGCTGTATTTGGGTGTTAAATTGGTGAAACATTTTCTCAGACAGTGTCACCATGGGTAAAAATGACCTAATAATTAAGTAATACTATAACAATATGTGCCGCATTACGCCGCATAACTTGTACTTTCTTGCTGCACAATTTAGTCAAAAAAGCCGCATAGATTATTCCTCCTCGCCACATAATTCCAGTGGCCCTGGGAATAGCTCCCGTTCGTGCACCTTAATTCGAAATATTATAAGCAGGGCAACAAGGCTTTGACAAACTTCACTCATAAGCTTTCCTTTAAGAGTGAGAAGCACAAGTTACTAACTTGTGTAACGATATATCTGTAAGAGACAGTAGTTAGTGACAGATTCCTTACCTTAGAATATCCCCAGGCGTCAGGCTGGATCCGGAAAGTTTTTTGCGTAGCAGTACCCTTGCGCGTCGGTAGGCGGCGTCGTGCGGCTCCGCGTCCGTCGTCGGCGTCGTGATCGCCGGGATGACGTCGCGGGCCCCTGCGCGCTGACATCAGTTCTGTACACGACTATCCGCGCCAGGAACGCAGAGCCATGCAAGAAGCTGACATAGGTGTCTGAAAAATACTAGGGCCCTGAAAGGGATGTCCTTAACCCTAGAAATCAGTACGCAGAAGGGGGAGGATGGCTGGGGCGGTAAGGAATCTGTCACTAACTACTGTCTCTTACAGATATATCGTTACACAAGTTAGTAACTTGGGCATCTGAAAGAGACACGTTAGTGACAGATTCCTTACCTTAGAATAGATACCCCAGCAATACCAACCCCGGTGGTGGGTCTGCGAACAAAGATCAGACAAGGAAGTCCTGGAGGACAGAACGGCCAAAGAAGCCGTCCCTCCGGACCGGACGGTCAAGGCAGTAATGCTTTGTAAACGTGTGCAGCGAGGCCCACGTAGCTGCCTGACAGATAACCGGCAGCGGAACACCGCGGCCCAAGGCCGTGGTAGCAGCCGTTGCCCTGGTGGAATGGGCACGCAGCCCAACAGGAGGCTCCTTCTTAGCCAAAGAATAGCAGGTCTTGATGCACAAGGTAACCCAGCGGGAGATGGTCCTCTTGTGCACCGCCCGACCTTTTGGCGCCCACGTAGCCAACAAAGAGCTGGTCATCCACCCGGAAGTGTTTTGTGCGGTCAATATAGAAGGAGAGCGCACGTTTTGGGTCCAGACGGTGGAGCCTCTCTTCCTCTCTGGAAGGATGCGGCGGCGGAAAGAAGGTGGGCAAAGTGATGGTCTGCCCAATGTGGAAAGCAGTAACCACCTTTGGCAAGAAGGACGGACGCGTCCGAAGAACAACCTTGTCTGGATGAACAGACAGAAAGGGAGGTTCGCAAGATAGAGCCTGGAGCTCACTCACCCGCCGAGCGGAGGTGATGGCCACCAGAAAGGCTGTCTTCAGAGTCAGAAGACGAAGAGGACAGTTATGTAGAGGCTCAAAGGGAGCGCACATTAAAAGGTAAGAACCAAGTTCAAGTCCCACTGAGGCATCACAAACGGAACAGGAGGGAAGAGGTGAGTAATGCCTTTTAAGAACCGGTTAACAACAGGGGACTTGAAAAGGGAGGGCTGATCAGGGAGCCTGAGGAAGGCCGAGATAGCACAAAGATAACCCTTGATGGTACCCAGGGCAGAACCCTGTTGGGCCAGAGAGAGAAGGAACAGAAGGACCTCAGAAAGAGGGGCAGAAAGGGGATTCACAGCCTTTGCTGTGCACCATGCCACAAATTTGTTCCACCTGCAGGCGTATACCACCTTAGTGGAGGGACGCCTGGCTGCCAGAATCACATCACAAACATCGGGAGGCAAGTCGAAAGGAATCAACTGCCGCCGCTCAATCTCCATGCAAGCAGGTGTAGACTGGACAGGTTCGGGTGGAGGACCGTCCCCTGCTGCTGCGACAGAAGATCCTCCCGAAGAGGCAGACGGATCGGGGGATCTACGCTCATATTGAGTAGCTCGGGATACCAAACTCTTCGAGCCCAGTCCGGAGCCACAAGAATGACTTGGGCCCGGTCGTGCCGAATCTTCTTCAACACTCTGGGTAGAAGTGGTATAGGCGGAAAGGCGTACAATAGACCGCAACTCCACTCGTGACGAAAAGCGTCGCCGAGCGAGTGCCGCCTTGGAAATTCCAACGCGCAGAACTGATGACATTGCGCGTTCTCTTCGGTGGCGAATAGATCTAACCAAGGCTCTCCCCACTGTAGAAAGAGTCCTTGCGCCACTTCCGAGTGAAGACGCCATTCGTGATCCATCATGCACCTGCGGCTGAGGTTCGTCCGCCCTGGCGTTCAGGCAACCTGCCAGGTGTTGAACCATCAGGAACATGCCCTGATGTTCCAGCCATGTCCAGAGGCGCAGAGCCTCCTGACAAAGGGTCCACGACCCCACCCCGCCTTGTTTGTTGCAGTACCACATGGCGGTGGTGTTGTCTGTGAACACCTGCACTACCTTCCCTTTGACAGAGGGAAGGAATGCCTTGAGTGCAAGTCGGATCGCCCGGAGCTCCAGAAGGTTGATATGGAGCCGGGACTCCGACGGAGACCAGAGGCCTCTGATCTCCGCCTCTCCCATGTGACCGCCCCATCCCAGAAGGGACGCGTCCGTCACAACTGTGTGCTCTGGCTGGGGAAGGGAGAGGGATCTGCCCATGACCCATTGCTGGTTCGAGAGCCACCACTGCAACTGTTTTGCAGTCCCCTCCGAGATCTGGACGTGATCGGACAGGTTGCCCTGGTGCTGCGCCCACTGGAACTTCAGGTCCCACTGCAGAGCCCGCATATGCCATCTGGCATGATTGACCAGCAGGATGCAGGAGGCCATGAGGCCCAGCAGCCTCAGGGTCATCCGTGCCGAAACCCAGGATAAAGGCTGAAAGATCGGAATCATAGCCTGAATATCCCAGACTCGCCGTTCGGGAGGATAGGCCCGAAACTGCGTCGTGTCCAGAACCGCTCCGATGAAAAGGAGCTGTGGAGAAGGAATCAGATGCGACTTCGGCACATTGATGGAGAACCCCAGCGAGTGCAGGAGTTCGGCCGTAGTCTGGAGGTGGGAGACGACTGCCTGGGACGAGCCCGCCTTCAGCAGCCAGTCGTCGAGGTAGGGGAAGACTGAAACCCCTGCCCGGCGCAGATGAGCTGCGACCACCGCCATCACTTTTGTGAACACCCGAGGGGCACTGGTAAGGCCAAAGGGGAGCACGGTGAACTGAAAATGCTCGGGGCCTACCGTGAACCGAAGAGTAACGCCGGTGGGCCGGCAGGACGGGGATGTGGAAATATGCGTCCTGCAAGTCCAACGCTACCAACCAGTCTCCAGGGTCGAGGGCAGTCAAGACCTGAGCTAGGGTGAGCATCTTGAACTTCTCCTTCAAGAGGAAGCGATTGACGTTCCGGAGGTCCAAGATAGGACGCATGTCCTCCTTGTCCTTTTGGGCACCAGGAAGTAGTGGGAGTAGCAACCACGCCCTACTTCTGGGGTCGGAACATGCTCGATGGCCCTCTTGGCCAAGAGGGCCGTGACTTCCTTCTGCAGAAGTACCAAGTGATCCCCTGACATGCGGTGGAATTGAGGTGGCATGGCTGGGGGTGGACTCGAAGGGGAGGGAGTAGCCCCTTCGGACAATGTCCAAGACCCACCTGTCCGAGGTGATGGCACGCCAGTGGGGAAGGTGATGGCGGACCCTGCCCCCTACTGGCATGCTGTGCACCTGAAAGGAGGGACTAGGAGGGTTTGGAGGCCGCGGACGGGTTGGAGGTGGTGGCCTGACCCGCACGCTGGTTGCCCGATCCGCCACGGCGTAATCCACGTCCTCGGCCACGCGAAGACGCCTGCTGCGCGGGCCGGTGGCTGGGCTGCTGACGTGAAGGGGCGCCCCTACCATGGCCACGATAGGGGCGAAAAGCAGAAGTCAGCGGAGGGCGTGTAGCAGAAAGGCCCAGGGACTTTGCAGTAGCCCGCGAGTCCTTAAAGCGCTCCAACGCATGGTCTGCTTTGGACCCAAAGACCGACTCCATCAAAGGGCATGTCCATGAGAGTATTCTGGACATCCCCTGAAAAACCAGTGGTTCTCAGCCAGGCGTGGCTTCGTAGCGCCACCGTCGTTGCAATAGACCTGCCCAGCGAGTCGGCGGTATCAAGGCCACATCGTATTGTGTATTTGTCCGCATCCCTTCCTTCCGCAATGGCGCGGGAAAGCAGTGTCTGGACCTCCTCAGAACACTGGGGCAAAACATTCACCACCGAATCCCACAAGGAGTGGGTATATCGGCCCAAAAGACAAGCGGTGTTGATGGACCGCAAGCCAGCACTGGAGGAAGAAAAACCCTTCTTCCCAAATTGATCCAGGCGTTTGGATTCCCTATCCGGAGGGGCGGTAGGGAAGGCGGTTTGGGAAGCGGAGGCTTGGACAACCAAGCTCTCAGGAGTGGGGTGGACAGAGAGAAACAGGGGTCGCCCGGAGCTGGGCGATGGCGTCGGGACACGTTCCTATCCACAGGAGCCCCTGTGTTGGGCTTGGACCAGGCGCCCAAAAGAACGTCAGTGAGGCGTCGTTAAATGGCAGCACAGTCTCCGTAGAGGAGGCTGCCGGCTGAAGCACCTCTGTCAAGAGATTAGTCTTGACCGCCACAGTAGGGAGTTGGAGATGTAAGGCTCCAGCCGCCCTACGCAACACCGTTGCAAAATTGGCTCCCTCCTCCATAGCCACGGGAGGAGACAGCATGCCAGTGTCAGGGAAGTATCTAGACCACTGGCATCCCCTAGACCCTCTGTCCAGTCCTCATCGTACTGACACTGTTGTGCCAGAGGGTCATCAGACCCCTCCCAGTCCTCCTGGTCCTCCTCTGGTTCAAAATAAGGGGAGGAGGGACATTTGGGACCCAAGGTCTCATCGGCGCCGGAACCGGCGTCGAGCGACGTCGGTCCGGGTCCATGTCCGAAGCCGGAAGGAACTGGGGGACGACGCCGCCCGGAGCCCCAGGCGGCGTCGAGAACGGCACCGGAGACTTCGGCGCCGGCGGAGGTGTCGTTAGGTCGACCGGCGTCGATGGGGGTTGTGGAGCCGGGATCGGGGCCGGAGCCGGGATCGAGGCTGGAGGCACGGGCGACGCCGGGGCCGGAGCAACCCCATCAGGGCCCGCGGGGCCCGAAGGCGCACCGGAGGGACCTTGAGGCCCGAGAGGTGGGCCATGGCCGACAGGAATTCCTGTACTTGGGCCGGATCCGCCCCCGAACCCAGGAAGGACGGGTATTGCGGGGGCGACTCCACAGGCATGTCCGGGGCCGCGGGGACGGTGCCGGGAGGGGCCTCAGCCGAGTCGCGAGACCGGCGAGGCGAAGTCCTAGAGCGACGATGCTTTTTGGACTTTTTGTGTTTTGACTTACCGGACGAAGAAGACTTGATGCCGACGACCGGTGTGGACTCCGCGATCGACCCCTGGACCTCTCACGCGACCGGGGCTTGCGCGGAGCCGAATGCCGGGCCTCGAGGAGCTTTCGAGACCGCTCTCGCAAAGCTTTCGGGTTGAGGGCCCGGCAGTCGGAACAAGACTCCGTGTTGTGGCCTCGGCCGAGGCAGAAGAGACACTCCCAATGCGGGTCTGTGATGGACATCATCCGAGCACAGGCGCCGCAACGTTTAAACCCGGGCATCCCTACGACACCTTGAAGTCGATTGAAGAAAAAACTGTGAAAAATTCACCAAAAAGTTTGGTCAAAAAATGACCAGGGCACTGCTCTTCCCGGATCTGCGCTTGCTGGCGCGGAAAAAGAAGAACTGACGTCACCGCGCAGGGGCGGCGCCTAAGTACTGCCCACGACGTCATCCCGGCGATCACGACGCCGACGACGGACGCGGAGCCGCACGACGCCGCCTACCGACGCGCAAGGGTACTGCTACGCAAAAAACTTTCCGGATCCAGCCTGACGCCTGGGGATATTCTAAGGTAAGGAATCTGTCACTAACGTGTCTCTTTCAGATAAACTATATATGCGAGAATCTTTTCTCTTCTGCAAGCCAGCTATTGAGGAGGGAGAGGAGAGTCAAGGAAATTGAAAGGATTCTCTGAATCTTTACACAAGGTTTCGGTCCGTTCACCAAAGGTACAAAGGTAGATATTTGTTGGCAAGGCATCTACTGCATTCTCCCCAGCAAAAGAAACAGACAATGAAACTGCCCAAGAAGTTTTAACAACTACAAGCCCCCCCGACAGGTAATAAGGTGCAAAGATTGCATGGACTCATTGTGAATTTTTAGAAGCTCTTTTCGAATTTCTTTTTTTTGCAGTTGTCAGCTGTGTTTAACTGTATCATGCACCAGGGCACTACCCCTAGCTCCAAACGTGGGACAGACATTTCTGACGCAACCAAAACCTTAGATATATTTATTCATTATATATATATATATATATATATATATATATACATATATATATACATATATATATACATACATATATACATATATACATATATACATATATACATATATACATATATACATATATACATATATACATATATACATATATATATATATATATTATGGATTCAAGTTTCAGACCCACAAAGTCCATATTGGAATACCCCTTAAGTGTGACTTCTGAAATGGTATTCTATTATAACTGGGACCATCCGTCATTGGTGTCGTGACAACACACTATAGGCGGCTCTTTCGGCAGTGCCTATGAGCTGCAAAGCTCTTAATTGCCACTCCTTGGTCACAAATCTGATCCCCAGCATTGAAGTACTGTCGATGTATGCAGAACACCCGTACTACGGAGAGCCGCAACTTCACTTTGTGTAGGGACAATTGATCGATTAATAACATAGGTAAACAAACAACTGGTTACCTGTCTCAGGCTTCCCTGGTAATTTCATGCCTGGTCAGGGTGAGAACTTTACTTAATATGTCACTGGCACCCAAAGCTTTGGAATCTGTTTCAGGTTAGTTATGTGCCTTCCTGAAGACATTATCGGGAAAACTTGGCTTTTCCAAGACATTTACAACGTTTGACTCTATAAAGTGATGCAGGAATGTTAAAAAATGGGAACAGGTTGGGACATTATGGGTGGAGTGATGTTGTATTTGGGGTATTTTTGACACTGGTTTTAAAGCGGACATCCAGCGCAGAGAAAAATAAAGTTCTCGACCCAGTTCGGTATTGCTAGTGATCACCAACAAAAGGCATTCCAGGATGTTCCTTTGTTTGATATCTGTTTGGAACTTGAGTCCTCCTATGGCATAATTCACCAAACGCCCCCTTTAAAAGTAATATGCATTATCTTGAGCAATAATGCCTATGCAGGCTCCGACATGCTTTGCCTAAGGAAATTAAAAACAGATCATCTGTAGAGTACATTAACCAAAGTCGTCATCACTGAACTGTGATTTAATTGTGATTTGGGGTTCAGAGATAGAAAAGTTCCAAACATTAAAATATTTCAAGCTTTTAATTCTGACATGGGTCATACGTTTTATAAATAAAAGTTTCAAACTAAATCATAAAGGGCAAATTATGAAATGTATAGTTTTCCCCAGAACAGAGCATACCAGACTTTCTAATGCTTTATGAAGTTCCATGTGGGAAGGTGTAGCCAGATATTTGGACAACCAATCTTTGCCTGCCATCTTATATTGGATGAGATTGTTCTTTTTGATCTGAGCGATAGGTCATCTGATTAATTCATTTCCTGTCCTCAACACCCATGCCATCGCCCATTAAATAACAAGCTTTGGCAAAGCTACATACAGCTTTTAGGATGTCAATACTTGTTTTGTTATTTATTTTTTGCAAAACTTGTGAGCTGTTGAGTTCTCTCTAATAAAAACCAAGCAAAGTCAAACAAGAAGCAAGGAAATGCAAAGGATAATAAAGCCAACCAACGGTAACCAATGTGTGGGCTTTGGTCCCACTGTAAATGCTTGGTAAGACAACAATAGGCCTATTACACCCAGCCAGCTTGCCCTGTTTGGTAGGCGAGACCTAACAATGACTAAAAGCAAAAGTCTTTTTTAGTCTACAGTACACATATAGTGGGGTGATCCAGTGCCCCATGCTGTAGTGGGCTGAAGAAGAATGTTAATGACAAAAAGAGACCAATGGATGAAGAGGGCTGGCTGAAAGCCCTAATAAGTATACAATAAAACGGTCTTAGCTAACTCTAGACTTAAAATGTGCAACAAACTGCCAAAGAGCAGCACTTTTTCAAACAGTTGCACATTTATGACAAAAACATAAGTAACAGGCCAGTCTCTGAAAGACATGCGTATGCATGAATAGCTGCTCTCATCTTGTGGGAACAATTCACGCGGCTGGGCTGCCAATAGTAAGTAATCTACTTCCATAGGCATTTTGGAATAGATGTTCAAGTTTTTGGAGATCCACACAGAAACAAAAAAACACAAGAGTCAGGGTTATAGTACTCTCATTATTGGACATAATTTATTCCTGTACATTTTCCAGCAGGTGAAAAGTCAGAATGAGGAATCATATTCGAATTGTTCTTAGGGACATTTTATTCCTTCACAAGGAGATATTTTTGGTTGTTGAGAAACCCCACGCCGAACTCCTACATGACTATAAAGTAGGGGTGGGCGGTAAACTCCGCTTCTCCGGCAGAGTTAGAGGACTGGGCCCACTCCGCTTGGAGTGCGAAGTTTCGGAAAAACTCCACTAACTGCCACATGGCAGAGTTTTTACTTTTTCACAGCTTGCCAATGTTAAGTTGGTTAGTGCAAGTGAGAAAATAGAGTGCAAGACCACCTCCCGGTGAGATTTCTCAATGCGGGTGGTCGCGGCAGGTCGCTACCGCTCGCGCTGAGAAAGCTGCCATTAGAGTAGAAAATCTACTTGAGCAGCAAAAATGAAGCAGCGCCCCTTGGGTCGCCGCGTGGTGCTGTTCACGCTCATTTTACACTGTGGGACAAGCTCCCGGTGCTAAAAATCAGTGCGACATACCGAACTCTGCCACTCATGAAACTCTGTGGAATCCCACGGAGTTTTAGTTAACTCCGAGGAATCCTGCAGAGTGAAACTCAGAGTTCGGCCCACCCCTACTATAAAGGTAACATCCCTTCCATTTGCCACGAAGGAAAGGGACTTACTCCTACTTTTAACAAGAGTAATTCTGCATTAGCTTCTGACGCAGGGATAATCTGCAAAATGTTTGTGAATACAAACACGTCTGCGACTGTTTACTTCATTTTGCGCCCTCTCCCACATACACAAAGACCCCTTTAGCCGCTATTTACAATTGAATAAAATTTGCCACACTGGTAGACTATCTACCCTTCGGATGTTCACAGTGCAGAATTCGGGGATCAGGGCAGGGAGCTCTGAAGCACTAACAGAATGTGCCTAAATTAAATACTGATGTACAGAAAGGGCTGTGGATCGGGCTCTCGTGCATAAATGAAACAAGGCCCTCAATGTAATAAGAATCAACGATCTTACAGGTTACATAACAAAATATGAATCTGCGTTTTTATAAATAGTTTTTGCAATACTTGCATTTAGTTTTTTTAGTGATGTGGGTTTCTTCTTTGAAATTACTTTATGGAAAGTATTGCCTAAAATAAAAACCCAACCGTCCCAATAAAAATGTCACATTTAATTGAATTTCATATTTTCAGTTTTAAGTCTCTTTTTGTTTACTATAGAAGCATTTTATTCATGCTAGTCTGATGTGAACCAAAGATACAAGAGAGCATAAAAGCAGGCCCCGTAGCAGGAGTTAACATAAGGAGTATTTATGTCAGACTTGAGCCAAATATACCATACCTGACATCACTATGCAAAGAAGACTCAATGCATCCAAGGCTTGGCCATTCATTCAAAAAAATATGTCAATTTAAGGATTTTAAACAATTGCTTTCATAGATCCACTTGGACTAACACTTTCCCTAAAAACGATTTGTAAAAGGAAAGCCCACGACAGGATATACGGTGTCCTTCTGACATGGAACAATATTCAACTGTACCTATGCACCCTACGTCACAATGATCAGCTTAATTTTAAGAGTATGACGATTAATTTACAAGGCGGTGGGACTCACAAATTAACCTAAAAGGTCTATTTCACAGCAATACACTGACCACGATAGCAATTCAAGCAAAAAATAATAATTGTAATAGTTCTCTTACTCGCTCTCTCGACTTCTGGCACGGATAATTGGGTTGGTCCCTTGGCAGTCATACTTCGACTCCGCATTTACTTCTGCCATGTACATTTCGCAGCTGCAAAACATTAACTCCCTGAACCCTGAATCTGTCAGGACATGGCTATAATGATCAAGGCACAAGAAAAGGTGTGTGGCAAATAAATTGTCAAGTGTGTGCGACATGTGCATTATAAAGAAGAAAAGCAGCTACCTATGCAGTCATGTGAAAAACAAGTCCTCTGCGCATTTGCACTCTGTGCTGCAAGGTTAACAAACAGAAAGCGAGGGAGGCTCGGAAGAAGGCTCGCAGAGGGACACCAGCAACCGAGATTCCTTTTAGAGGGCGGGAAATATAGCAGCTGGTTTTATTGAATGGTCTACAGAACCAAATAATGGCTATACCATTTGGGGAAAAAATGTTATTTATGCATTCTTTCTGCATGAGAATGTAGCACCAAACAGAATACAATGCACAGAACAGCTCACTAACATTCAACAGATCATACTGGATAAAACATCTCTCACACATCCACCACAGCACAAAACTGCTGCAAAGGTTGCAAATGTCAAAACCACTGGCACCAAGACTCATCACAACGAGACATGACAACACCACAGACAAAATAACGCACAAACATAATTCAACACATAACGGATATGCCTTTTAGAGTCCAGTATCAGGTTTCTCCCACCAACTCAAGCTCGTAGCACCGCATAGGCTAATAGGCAACAGGCTATCACCAATGGAATAGACATAATTAAAGCTCTCTGGCCTCGCATCTCACACAGTAAAACCATGCACTCCTGCTCAATGAACAGGCCGGGACTACTCGACTTGCTAAAATAACCACTTGTGGTCCACGTGCAATTGAAGCAAATGCTCATACGACATATCCCGCAATGGACACAACTGTGTTAAGGGATAGAATCGAACACAACAGCCTAAATAAGTCACCAATGTGCTACATGGCCGCAATCCGGTTAGCCGTATAATAGAGAAATAGTGATAACATGGAAAACTAAACCAGTGTGCATTGAAAGGTTGCATATGAGTTTTGTGGAAAGGTCTGCAAAAGATCCTCAAGGTGACGTTAAGCCCAAACGGCGGCAATGGAGAGAAGCTGGATGTAAGCGTATTTACATTATGAACACATCCTCACTCGGCAAAACACATCTACATAATAGCTCACCACCATAGCTATCTATTAAAAAAAAATAATAATAATCACATGAGGCAAACACAGCAATGTTGCAATAACGGTACATCTGGAGATGCACCCGTACAGCTGATTACGTGTGATGAGAACTGTCATGATATCCTCCCAAAGGTTCTGTCCAGCGATCCCCATCAAAAACAATTCAGATGAAGACCCTCGCCACTATATACTGTTAATGTAATGCCCTCGTAGAGCCAAGTTCTTCAGGCGAAGGTGAGGCCTTGGAGAGTAAGATATCTGTGTATAGAGTCCCCGTTGTGTAATAGGTTTAAACATGTCTTTATAAGAAAACACAAAATCTCATTACTCAAACGCATGAATACAAGGCTGTTTAACAAAGCTTTTCTTTTTTTAAATGTATATAATAGTGAAATCCTTCAAAGCCTTGTAGAGTAAGAGAAGCACTCAGAAACAGGCCATCCAAAGCAATGTGCTATAGATCGCTACCGCCAACACAAATTAGTTAATGCATTTGGCTACAGCCAAAAAGTCTGTCTAAAACCTAAAAAGGTTACAGACATAAGGCATGGCAGCATCTCTATACCCAAACAACCAAAGGAAATAAATCACTTTTTGCAACACATTAACACAGGTTAAAACTCAATGAGATTCACCTCTGCCAGTCACTATGGTCCAGAATTTAGAAAATTTCAACAAAGAGGACACACAGCAAATAACCTGCAAACAAACCCTTTGCTCAAAATGTTGATTTATCTAAGATACCCCAACTGACAACTCCCAGGAACAAAAGAATCAAAACACGTTTAACCTTAAAATAAAACAATACAAGTTCAAACGTTCACACCTACCGTATGTTTAGCCCAGTTAACTGCTCCATGTTCTCCCAGTTCTTCAGCTTCCCCAAAATTTTCTAAAAAGTATAAAAGGTTCATATTTAGATTTTGCTCTTAACATTTTCAGACATGGTGCATCAGGTCTTCAAGGTTAAATTTCAAAGCAAGAATAATGGGATTTAACAATATATGGCACCTCTATTATCTAGCACGGTCCTTTCGGCCCAGACATCTATTTGGCCATACTCCATGGCACAGTCAGACTGCAATTGGAGGCAACCCGTTATGGTGCATGCGAGACATCAAGTCCTCATCTGGCTCGCACCAGACGTCTATAGGCTGTTTGAACACAAGATCAAAATGGTCTAAAGATGATAAAGGGGGCAGAACTCTTCTCGAACAAACGGGGCACAAATGAAACCTGAAAGACACACAAACCGGAGGAAATTGGGCAGAGGTGTTCCCCTGATAGTTTAAAATATCAACTAGAAAAATAAAAAGCAACTCTGCTGTTCATTTAGGCCTGGAAGGCAAAAGACACACAACTGATGGACAGAATGCAGAACAAATCAAAACATTCACCCCCAGTCAAGAGATCTGAGTTAAATCCATCATTCTTTTGCTCACCATGCCACCCCAGTTTAGACCTGGCCATATGCAAATCAGTCTTGACCCTGTGCCTCATGGGAACAGTCCAGCCCGAACTGCCAAGCCAGGTCCTCCCTGGACCAGAAACAAGCATCCTAGGACCGGTTTCGGAGGTTCATCTAGACTTAGCAGAGATGGGAAAGCAGGCAAAGGTGGAGTACAGCTGGGTGGGGACAGCTGTTGCAGATGAAGTGTTCTTCTCTCCTCCTCATTCCTGTATATTTGTTAGCTAATGAAGGCCCGGTAAAAAAGGGTGAATTAACAATGGAGCGTTGGGTTAAAAATGTCTGGTGTGCAAAAAAAACAGGTGAGAATACTAAGGCTCAGAAAAGACCCAGAGCAAGAAAACAGCATAGATGCAAACAATTGCCACGTAGAAAGAGAAAGGGTGTATCCATCATAGGGCTCCAGGGATTGGGTGTCTGATCAGGCTGTGGCCCAAAAAAAAACCAACTAGAGGGTCTCGGAGAAGACACTTTAGAACTGGACTTAAGAAATATCAAAAAAAGAGGACTGCAACGCATGTAGCGGAGTGTGCAGCCAGGGGGAAGGGTGGGGTGGAATCCAAGGCACAGCACAGGTGCTGGAATAACAAGTTAGAAAAGGTAAAGCATGTTGGCTCTAATTCTGCAGCTTTAGGTTGCACCAAGTAGGAAAGTACAGATTTTCTTTATCTCTAATCGGCAAGCAAGCTCAGGGAGAAGGGGTTGAGCCTAAAGAGGCCCCGGGCACACAAAAAAAAAAATCAATGATATGCATGGGCACGATAGGCCCCAGACTGAAGACCGGTTGAGAAAAGAGAAAAAAAAAAAAAAGACGTGAATAGAACATGATTGGCCAGCCTAGCTGAAGGAGTAGCTTGGTTGGTGAGACAAACAAGTGTGAGGGCCATGGCAGGCTTTAAGGGGGAAAAAAAGATATAACAGAGGGCAAGAGCAGAAGAAGCCAATGGAAATATCAAAAAGGCAGTGAAACATTTTTTGGGGAGAAGAGACTAGGACTGGTCTAACATGGTCGGTGGTGCGGTTTTCCTTGTTCAAATTAAGATAAGGATGCCTGGATTGTCTGTGATACTGGTCTTTGTCTTCATTGGTAGAAACAGGCAGAAAAATGCCAGTGAAAAGGCAAAGGCAGAAATCTGGTTGAATTGTTTTGTTATGCACATAAGAAAGTGGGCACAAGACTGAGGGGAAAAAACACAGCAGGAGGAGGGTGTACTTCAGTATTTTCACAACCCCTGAAGGGGGAAGGTGCCGACTATAATAGAAGCTGCGAGGCAGGAAGGATTTTGTAGATGGAGCAAGGAATATGGTAAAATAGCAATGTTAGGAAATGAGCTAAGTTGAGCATCAATAAAGGAGCTGGGGAGCCTCCATTTACATGGTCTCTACAGTACCTAAACCTGAAGTAAGAGATCAATATGATTAAGAACAAGACTTCATGAAGGAATAATTGAATCTGCCTTGATGGAAAAGAAGTTGAATAGGGGCCGGCTGGAAATACAAGTGGTGCAACGCTTTACCAGGACATGGATTGGGATCAGGGACAGCATGTGGGGTTGAACAAGAGGTGGAACACAACAAAAAGAAGTGATCGAGGGTAAGCAAGATAAATGGAAGGAAGGCCAAGGGTTCTCCAAGTGGAAAGAATAAACAAATGAGACCCTCTTAAAATGTTAGAGGCAGGAGTTCTGAGAACCAAGACTAGAGATGACAAAGGGCAAACTGTATTATCTTCTACTTTCTAAATCATGTGACTTTTTAGAGAGACTCATCTCCAGAGCAAAAACATACAAGAACTTCGATGACCAAGTTACACAGCATCATCTAAAGACTTCTTCCACTTTGAGATGAGAAGCAAGCAAAGGTACGGGTGATGAATTAGTCTTACTGGCAAATATCTATTCAAGAAAAATCACAGCCCTGGAAAATGGTCTAATATATCAGCTAAGTTCCCCAAGGGGAGCATGATGGACTTTGCAATGAGTTTTCTACATGGATACCCCTCTGACCTGCAACTTTGTATAAAAAAAAAAAATGTCTGTCGGATTTCTTCCAACAATGGTTATCTCCAGGCTGTGCACTGCGTTGCATAGTAAGTGGAGGCATCGTAGAGTCAGGAAACTGAGAATGACTAGCCAATCATCTAAATCAGGAAAGAGGTGAACTGTAGGTAAAGATAGGCAGACATTTACAGTCCAAGACAAATAACAGGGACCTGAAATGGTAGAGCTGACCTACAATGATAAAGCTCAGACACTAATAACGCTCTTTCTGGACTAGATTATAATACGCATCGTGGAGATGCATGAAGTTCATCTAATCCCCGTCTGCATTAGTTCGAAAATGTTGTATTTGTGATTCCAAGGAAATAATTCCACAAGACATTTGTTCAGAATGTAATGCTCCACATTCAGTCCAATGTTTAGACCTTTTGTGGAAAATGAGGACTCCAAACCTTGATCCATTAGGCGACTGTCTTTGAAATTCAGACAGCTTCTCAAGGAAGCTGAAGTTGGGAATAAAGGAAAACTCTGCTTAATTATTTTCAGAAACAACAAACCCAGAGTCATTACCAACCACTGCTGGTAAAAGAACTGACACACTGGACCTGGTGATTTCTTTTCAATACCTTTTCGTTCCTTTCATGACAACACCGGAGGTAATAGTGAAACCTTTGTAGAATGAAGTGGTATCAAGTATAGAAGTGGCAAGACAAGAGTCTCTTCTAGTTTCAATATCCTAGTCCTGGATGACCAAACATCAATCACAAATACACGCCTTGACCAAAATTAGGACGAGGAAGGGATTAGAGTATGGAGTCTGCCAAAGAGAAAGTAAATAACTCAGGCCACATAAACAACCTTTTAAGATTGCACTTTCAATCTCCCTTACAGGAGCACCAAACAGTCGCTTCAGAGGAAATTTTGAATCTATTAATGTTAGAAAGCCTGTGCCCGATTTACGTTTTAACAGCGTCTGCTTTTAAATGTGTGCGTTGTGATTAACCTGTTTTTAGAAACTTTGACTTAAATGTAATAGCGTCGGTTTTAAATCATTGTTTTAGCGTGAAATACCTGTGAGATCAACAAGATTCTTCTTAGTGGTTGTAGCCTGCACTGCACTTTTCTTTCTGCTAACCAAGGTGTGCTGGTGTACTTCCGCATGTAAGAGCGGGTCACCGGAAACACGCCATCTTGGTCAGCGGTCTAGCTGCTAGGAAGCACTCCTCCCTACTTAAGGAGAAGGAATGCAAGCGCGCAGCGCGCGCGCGCAGCGGGCGCACCGATGGCGCGCCAAAGGTAAGCCCGTCTGCGCACCGGTCGCGCTCAGAGCCAGTTATGCTGCCACACCGGACTCCGGTATTTCCAGGAAAGTTGGCCCTCCTTATACTAGGGAACAAATTATTGCCATAGGTGAACAGGGTATGGATGAGTGTAACAATAGGGGGCAGCTGGATATTAAGGCCACTTTTTCAAACACCACGGCAGAAAATCTTAACTGTGGGTTAGTTAATGCCAGATCCCTAGTAAAGCATTTCCAAGAAATCCACTCTATTAGAAGATCAGAATTTAGATATCTTATTTCTTACAGAAACATGAATACGTCCTGAGGTTGAAGTTGAGCTAGGGATGGCATGTCCATTATGATTTAAGACATTCCACAGACCTAGGCTAGTAGGGAGGGGGCGGAGTAGGAGTGATATATAATGAAAAGTGGTCGCTTACCCCCATGAATATAGATGCAGTAGAGGGATTTGAATTATTGGGATTCTCGCTTGAGGATGCCAATAGACAAGTAATTTCTGGCATACTCTGTTACAGACCCCCAGGGGAGGAGCCCCTCTACATCAAGATTTGATTGATGGGATTTATAATTTTTCACTTACTCATTCTAGATTAATCATCCTGGGAGATTTTAATCTTTGGCAGAATGGTAATTATGAATTGGCCTTAAATGAACTACTACAGGCCTGTGAGAATCTTAACCTTCAACAGTTGGTGTTACACCCTACTCATCAGGGAGGACATGTTCTGGACTTAATTTTTGCCAATCATCTGGAGGTAGAGGTGGGAGAAATTCTGCCACTTTGCTGGTCAGACCATTCTTTGGTCCTTTTTGCTAAAACCTCCCAATCTAAGTAAGACAGCTCATGTCCAGGCTAGTACCCGGAAAGGAAGGGAATGGACGAGATTGCTGAAGAATGAGAGGCTCCCACAACTTACCGAAAAAATAACTTTTGATATTAATAAACTGGTAGATGAGAATTACTCGAATCTATGTAACCAAATCACCCACACACTAGATCAATTGGTCCCGATGAAAAATATTAAAAATAGAAACAAACTGTCAGCCCCATGGTACAACGAGGAGCTAAGGTTACTTAAGAAAAAATGTAAACAGGCCGAGAGAAAATGGAGGAGGCGATACATAGAGGAAGATAAAGCTGCTCTGAAAACTGTATTGTACAGCTATAAAGGGACAATTGCTAAGGCCAAAGCTAAATATTATGAAGAAACTATCCTGCAGGCATCTAACAAAACCGGAACTCTATTTAGTATAGTAAGAGACATGTCGAACCCGGACTGTGTGAAAACTAAGACTATAGCCTCACAAGAGTTATGTGATGGCCTGTCAGTATTCTTCGAAGAAAAAATTAATAAAATTATTAGTGGCCTAAATTCCAATATGGAAACAGAGATAGAGAAAACGATAAGTTGGAACGAGCAATAGAAAATACTCAGAAGGAGGGAACTGATAAAGAGATCAGAGTAACCCTTGAATCCTTCCCAATTCCTACAGAGGAGGAGTTTAATATATTAGCAGGTAATATCTCCTCTGGTTCTCCGTTGGACCCTCTCCCACATAAGCTATGGAAAGCTTTCAGAGTAGAGCTTTTCCCTCAGCTCTATCAAATTTGTTGCCAGTCCCTAATTAGTGGATTAGTCCCAGAATGCTGGAAAAAGGCAGTGGTGACTCCTCTGCTAAAAAAAGCTACACTTGACCCCGACTGCCCATCAAATTACAGACCTATATCTCTGTTGCCATACCCGGTAAAGATCGAGGAAAGAGTGGTTAGCAAAACTCTCTCGAAATATGTAGAAGAAAACAATCTACTGGATGAAGTACAATTTGGGTTTCGTCCCGGTCATGGCACAGAAACAGCCCTGGTGACAGTTTTGGACGCTCTTAGAATGCGTGCCGACACTGGCCAAGCAGCTATATTGGTACTATTGGACATGTCGGCCGCTTTTGATACGGTCAATCATAGGACCTTGATTAAAAGATTAATGGAGGCTGGAGTGGTGGGAAGGGCACTGAACTGGTTTCGGTCGTACCTAACAGGGAGACAGCAGGCAGTGGCCATGTCACCTTTTATTTCTCACAGTAGCTATATAAAACATGGGGTCCCGCAGGGTTCAGCCATAAGTCCCATTCTCTTTAATCTTTACCTGCGTCCACTCATGTACATTATTAAATCTTTTGGTATTGAAGTGGTTAACTAGCAGATGATACTCAACTTGTCTTCTCTTTTGAAGGGAATCAAGCAGTATCACTGGATAAATTTCACAGCTGTATGCGTGAAACTGCAGGCTGGCTTAGGGAGAACTCGCTGCAATTCAATGGAGACAAGACTGAGGTTATATACTGTACAGTAAAGAAAATACCCCGTCCATTGCCAGTGGACTTCTGGCCGGTTTCTGCGAACAATCCACCGCGGCCAGCCAAGACAGTGCGTAACTTGGGGGTGTTACTGGACAGTAATCTACAGCTAGAATCACAAGTGAATAAAACAGTGAATACATGTATTTCTCTACTCCGAGCTCTACGGAAAATACTCCCTCTTTTATCAATTTCGGCCAGACCCCAGGTGGTAAGGAGTATTATCATGAGTAGATTGGATTATTGTAATGCACTGCTTCTTGGAGCACCGGTGGCTCTAACAAAAAGGCTGCAAAGAATACAAACAATCGCGGCTAAGCTGGCACTAAAAAGACAACGCAGATCTTCCGCGTCGTTAGCGCTAAGGGATCTCCATTGGCTGCCTATTCTGCAAAGAATTCAATTTAAAGCACTTTGCATTGTTCGTAAGGCGGCACACAAAATGGGGCCTAAACCATTAGAGAATGTTTACTTGGTACTCCCCAGCTAGAAATCTTCGTTCCTCAGCAGCCCACCTAGTATGTACCCCACGAGTTAAGAAAACCCGACTAGGAGGTAGATCATTTGGCTATGCAGCCGCAAAGCTATGGAATGAACTACCAAGTGAACTCAGACAAACTGACGACTTACTGCAGTTTAGAAAAAAGCTAAAAACCAGGCTCTTCCCAAGAGAATGGCCTTGAGAGACCTGCTCGTGGTGATTTATAATTTTATAGCTGCACAGTGACTTAGGTAATCCCAGCGCCAGGATGCCCGTTGGGTGACAGTTGCGCTATATAAATGCAACTTACATTACATTACAACAGAGGGGAAATCTTATGAACTAAAATAGTCTTTTGAATCGAAATTATTAATGGACTCAAAAGGAGCAAGGATCAAAGGATAATGTGCAACCTCTGTTACTGCAGAAAAGACACAGAATAAATACAGCTGAAAAAAGGGGTTTACCAAAGCCCAATTAATCCCCTCGGGAGAAGTTGCCCTCATCAACACAATTGCTTCCCTTTCCTTTTCAGGAAGGATAGAAAAGAGCAAAAAGTGCTAGAGTAAATGCCTGCATTACTTCAGCCGCTCATAAGTACTCTGTAACAAATGTTTCTTCTTCTAAGTCAGTAAGATTTGAAGGTATCACAAAAAGCAACCTTAAAATCCACAACAGACTTGAAGGTTGACTAGTGTCAGAGGACCCCAACTGTTTGAACTCCAGGATCTACCTCCAAAAGTTATCAAAAATGCACATACCTGTAACTCTGCCGAGACTGCTGTACATTTTACAAAACACGCCATTCCCGGTCCCCCGCACTCTTTTAAACGGATCGCACAGGCAGTCCGCACGCTGCTGTGGGATGGAGGATCCCCGCGAGTGCGCTTCACAAACTGCAAAGGGGGTGTTCGATGGCGGCCTGGCAATCCCAGACGTAAAATTGTACTACTGGGCGTCGCAACTACAGGTAGTAAACGACTGGGTATATGCCGACGGCGACGAGCCAGCATATCTGGTGGACAGGATGGTCATGACCGGCAACAACTGTGAATCCCTTCTCTACGCTAGGAAGACATCGCTGGGATGGCCGGAGCACACTAGGGTGGTGGTGCAATGCTGGAAGGAGGCCAATAGATTCCTTGGGTGGGAAAGTAAGTTGACTGGTAAGACCCCGCTATGGTTGGGAGCCCAGCTCCGGGAGGTGACCGCCTTGACGGGTTTCGGGGGTGGCGGTCAATAGGTATTGAGTATTTGGGAGACATTTGGAAGGGTGATTCCCCCGCTCGTTCGAATACATGCAGAAGGAATATGATATGCACCAGTCACAACGATACCACTACATCAGATTAGTCCACACACTCAGGGTACACATGCCGAGGGGCGCATCCATACCGGAGTACTCCCCATTGGAGGACCGGTTACTGCTTGATCCTATTGAGGGAAGCCCACATCCACGATTTACCGGAAGCTGCTTAATAACAGCCCAGACCCACTGATCTCTCTAAGAATAGCGTGGTCTATTGACCTGGGCAGTATCACTGACGAAAATTGGCAAGAGGCGATACAAAGTCCTAGAGAGGTAGCAATACGAGCCAGATTCCGACTGATACAGTTGAAAATCCTGCACCGCACATACTATCCCCGCACACTCCTTCACAAATGGGGTAGAACTCAATCGGGGCTTTGCCTGAGGGGGTGCAACCAAGAGGGATCCTTCTTCCATATCCTGTGGGAATGCCCTGAGATAGCATCATTCTGGGCTGGGGTTACAGACACTCTGTCCAGAGTGATGGGGAAAGTGGTCCCAATCGACCCGAAGTGGCTGCTTTTAATGATCAAGGGCGAAGAAGCCTGGCCCCGGTACGCGGAAATCTGGCTGGTTCTGGCGGCGGGGGTGGCAAAACGTAACATTGCCCGATGCTGGGGAAGCAGGCACCCCCGCAATTAGAGGACTGGAAGCGTGACTTAGACTGGTGCCAAAGGGCCGAAGCAGTTGTGTACAAAAGCAGGGGTGTGCCAAAAAATGGGGAAAGGTCTGGGCGCCCTGGAAACAATATAGAAATCCTGGGGCAACCGGAGATGAGTGAGAGGAAATGTCATTGGTTCTCCCCAGAGCGGGGCTCTCATGCTTTTACCCCCTGTTGATATATGTATTCGGCGTAATAATGAACTGTTATTGTAAATACATGTGGTATGGTCTCATGAGCTTTGTTAATAAAAAAGAGTTAAAAAAAAAAAAAATGCACATACCTGGAGGAAGCCACCATAAACCGGTATTTGTGGACTCAAGAACTAGAGATGAACCTTTTACATGTACAGGTCAGCAGTGCATTCCTCGTAATCACATCCCAGGTCTGTATCCTTCTTACCTAGATACTGCAGGATCTATCCCAGGTGGGCATTGGTGCCCAGTCATTCTTAGCCACCCCGATTATGGTACCTAGCAGTCTTAGCATAAACAGAGCAATGATTCACCAGATCAAAATTCCAGGACCTGAAAGGCAGGCTTTATTTACTAGGAGTTTTTGTAGCGCTGCAAGCCACCATGCAGGAGTCTCAGAGTGCATTGGATTAGAAACATAAAAGATGAAAAACCAATCCGAATCTGGATCACAGTCGATAATACCATTCCAGTAGATGTCTACGAAATCCACCAACTATGTACGCTAATAGGCAGGTGGTGAAGCCTTAGTGAAATGACAGTCGGGACTGTGCACGATGAAATGGGTGGAAACCAGGTTTAGGCGTGTAACCAACAGGTCAGAGGCCAAGCATTATTTGCTGCATCCTATGCACTGCTTGAGGCCCTTTCATAAACAGTAGAGCATCTTTTTTAGCCAAATGGATCAAAGGAAATGTAAAACAAAAAAGAAAATAACCAAAAGGAAGATAAAAAAAAAGTTTATCCAGCCGAAAAAGCGGAGTGCAGGACAAGCTAGTCTGGTGTCCTTCCTGGGAAGTGGAATCATACAGGAACTTGAGGAGAACAGTTTGTAACACTCTGAGGGGAGTTTTTTCCTCCACCTAGGAGGGATGAATCAGGAAACATTAAACCATGAATCCATGAGCTTGTAAAGTGCTCCTAAAAGGGCAATAACAAGCAGCAAATAGAACTGATAAGGTGAACAGTCTCGGTCCAATGGGAAGGAAGCTGCACAGACCAAATAGAAATTACTGTGAAGCACTACACAAGGAAAACTACCTGAAAAAAATGAAAACCGCAAAATATAAATATTACAAAACGAGTCTCAAATTAGCTTAACAGAAGAGAGGCGGGATTACTTTAGACCGGCTTAACATAAGAAAGATTCATTTGAAAAAACTGTTGTGTTTGAGGATTCCAAGAAGGGAGTTTTGCTACTCATGAGTTCATACTGGACAGCACTTAGGGAAGATGCTGAGAAAAAGACAGTTGTCTCCTTAAAACTAAGAAAGGGCAAACGAGAAAAGGTAGGGCAAAAACAAAATAGCGGTCTAGAAACAGTTTTCTTGTAGTAGTTCCGCTATAGCAACATTTGGAGTGCATAGCCATATTAACCGTCTATTTAACCCCCCCCCCCCATGGCATCCCCCCATGAAGGGCTCTGGGGGTAACATAGCGGGAATTATAAGTTGATTCAGGTTGGGAATGAGAACCCTAGGGTAACAGATGTGTACAGTGTGCCATGTATCATGTTGATTATGTGATGTTTGCTATGCTCGGACCAGTTGAATTCCTTGATGCCCATGTTGCACTGATGCCTGTAGTTCATATGTTAAAATGCTAATAAAAATATTATTTAAAAAAATTACAAAACACTGAAGTAATACTATCAAAATATGTGCATCATTATGCCACAAAATTTGCAAAGTTATTCAAACCTGCTGCATAATTTGGTGCTCCCCTGCCGCATAATTCCAGTGGCCCTGTCATTACTAGGAGCGTCCAGAGGATGGTGGTGGAGGCTGCTGAGGATGGAAGAGGATTTTTTTTTTTTTTTACACAGCACTTCATGATTTATATAATACCTGTGGAGTCATGACAAATGCCTGGTGGCACAGTCTAATGTATGTGATTGTGTTCTTAAGTGTTTTTATGGATAATACAAAGGCTATTTTTATATAACCTGGTGAGGAGTTTCTTTTGTGGCCTAGTGCGTCACTGCTGTGTGAGTGTGTTGCGCAAACGCTTTACACATTGCCTCTGGGATAAGCCGGACTGCTCTGCCAAGCTACCAAGGGGGCGAGCAGGGGTTATCTTCAGCATGTAACTGCCTTACCCTGACTAGAGTGGTGGTTTCTGCCTGACTTAGGCATATGCCCTAGCCAACCAGACACCCCATTTCTAACATTGGTGGCAGCGGTTCCGGAGTAGCGTGCTACTCGCCCAAAAAGCGCTTCAACACCCCATTAGGGGTAACAAGCGCTATATAAATACAAACCTTTATTCCCTCTTCTATCCTTCTGCTATTCTTTTGAATCCAAATAACTGACTAACCTATCCACCACTCAAATTACTTTCATATTTCACTATACTAATTCAACACTAATCCTTTATGGAATCCGGAGTAGCGTGCTACTCGCCGAAAAAGCGATTCAACACCTCGTCAGGGGTAGTAAGCGCTATATAAATGCAATTACAGTACAATACAATATCCAACTTCTGTTATTTGTATGTGCTGTAGATAACAGTTGTTGTTAGTACCCAATTTATTAGTACACTATTTACTGCCTGAAAGGAGGAAAGTTCAGCTTGGCACTCCAGGTATTTGAATTTATGCCCTATAGCTCACAGGATTTTTATTAGTACTATCTATTAGTAATAGTGCATACATAAAGGCAAAGTTTCAGGTACAGCAAAAGCGCCAAGCATAGTTCTATCTAACGAGAATAAAGACCCTTTCTACCAGAAAAACTACAGGCCTAGCTCACTACAGATGCAAAAATGTTAGGATAGTGGTAGAAAAAAATCATCATAAAGGTAATTCAGCAATCACAGTCCGGGTTAAATGTGCGCAGATTGACCACTGACAACACGCATACTTTCTGCCATATTATTGAGAAGGGCCACCTCCGACTCTCAGTAGGTGCCCTAGATTTCAAAGAAAGCCTTCAATAAGGACTCCTGGCCCTACCTGCACTTCAATATGATCTACGGGACCACAATATTAAAATGGCTTTGGTATGATACGCATGACCAACTGCAAAGATCGGAATTAATGGTACCCTCCCAGACCTACAAGTGGGCACCTGCTAAAGTTGCCCACTCTCCCCACTACTTTTCCTGTTAGCAATCAATCCACTCTTAAGACTTAAAGACGATTTCCCAAACATCAAAGGGTTTAAATTCAAATTTGCCAGTCTCAAAACAGCGTTATATGCTGATGACATCTTGATCTTCACCGAAAAAGCAGATAACACGACCCCAGTGCTGCTGGATATCACAAATTCTCCAACATCTCAGACTACAGTCTAAATAAAGAAAAAAAACGAAGTCTTGTCCCTGAATCCTTAGCGTAAATAAAATGAGGGGCCCCAATCCTATGCAAGTTAAGTGGCAAAAATGATTTTTAAAAAAATTTCTGAGAGGCACTCGACAGTGCACTCCGGTCACACCCTATTCCATTAAGAGGAATGCTGGAGAGCGATGTGCTCTCCTTGGAGAACTGGCTACAGCTCCGTTCTCTGGAGCTTGCTCCTCCTATGACTCGGTCAGCAAAAGCCAGTAGAGCTTCGGCCCCTTGGTTCACGGAGGCCCTCCGAAAAAGCAAAAGTGCATGTAAATACCTTGAGAGAGTATGGCGGAAGAACTTTAATCCCGCTGACAAAGCCACTTACAAATGGGCCTTGAAAGTCCATTACGCTAAAGTCCGCGACGAAAAGAAACTTTTTCTATACACACAAACTTGAACAGACCGGGAACAAGAGTAAGGAACTGTTTAAAATAGTAAACGATTTTGCATCCCCTAATGCAATGGATAGCCCATTTACCCCTACCAGCGACTGGACCAACTGCTTAGCTCGCTATTTTTTTGACAAAATTAAAATCATCCAAGATTCTTTTGAGGTGCTGCCCCCGGCGGAGGGGGTAAATATAGGTGCTCCCTCTAGAAGTAACCCTAATTTAGGTGCGTCCCTCTTACAGTTCCCTCCTATCTCGTTGGTCAAATCCCTCGAGATAATGAAAGCTCTTAAATCTGGTTCTCCCTCTGACCCTTGTCCAGCGAAAGTTCTGGCGTCCATTGCTGAAGTGATTAACCCAGCTGTCAATTTGGTTCTGAACACCTCCTAATCTGAGGGGCTAATGCCTGTGAGCTGGAAACATGCAAAAATTCTCCCGCTCTTAAAAAAACCTACAGCAGATCCATTGGTTGCTAGTAATTACAGGCCAATCTCACTGCTGCCTTTCTTCTCCAAGGTCTTGGAGAAATATGTAAACACAGTCATTACAGAATATGTGTAGGCTAACCACTTACTGCATCCGAGTCAGTCAGGGTTCAGAGCAAACTTCAGTACCGAGACGGCCTTACTAGAAGTCTCTGAAACTATTAAAACCACCTTGGATAGTGGGGGCAATGTGGTACTGGTGCTATTAGACCTTTCCGCGTCCTTTGATCCCGTGCCCCATGACCGACTCCTGCAAAGACTTCAGGATTGCGGTATTGGTGGCACGGTATTCAAATGGTTCACCTCCTTTTTAAGTGGCCGTCAGCAAACAGTATGGTACCCCCCCCCCTTTTTCGGCCCCCATCACCCCCATGAAAGTTGGAGTCCCCGAGGGCTCAATTTTGAGGCCGTCTCTTTTGAATGTGTATATGGCCCCCCTTGCGCTTCTTGCGGAGGAATACGACGCAAAAATTGTATCTTACGCCGACGACACGCAACTACTGTTCACCTGTGAGAAGGGTACCGTGTTCAGAGGCAGTAAGATAAGCGCCTGCCTAATGGAGGTGTTCTCTTGGCTTAGACAAAACCAACTAAAGTGTAATCCGGAAAAATCTGAGATTATCTTCTTCGGCTCCAATCCGTGTGAGGAGTGGCGCCAGTGGTGGCCACAGGACATGTCTCGCCCGGCGACCTCAGTAACTACCGTAAAAAACATTGGGGTTAAGCTGGATACTGACATGTCCATGAAGGCTCAAATTCAAACTGCGGCTGGTACTTGTTTTGGGCTACTGAAAATGCTTAAGAATTTCCTCCCCCTGCTCCCGGTCCCCCACAGGAAGACGGTAGTCCAGGCCCTGATTGTATCAAGGCTGGACTACGTCAATGTCCTGTACTTGGGCCTACCTGACTATCTACTGAGTCGCCTGCAGGTGATCCAGAATGCGGCAGCCAGAGCGATTCTTATGGTTGGCCCCAGGGCACATATGACCCCCCCCACTTAAGATCCCTGCATTGGCTTCCGGTACAAAAGAGGATCCAGTTTAAAGCTCTTGTCTTGGCCTTTAAGACCCTACACGACTCAGGGGCACCCTATATCAGGGAAAAGATTCTGCACTATGCCCCTCAACGGACCCTAAGGTCCTCTACTCAGTGCCTGGCGACCATCCCAAAGTTTTCCCGCTTCCGTATGGGTGGTCGCTCTTTTCAAGTGGTGGCCTCCCGATTATGGAACAGCCTGCCACCTTCTCTCAGACAGGCACCGGACCTCCTTGTCTTTAGGAGGAAACGAAAAACTTGGCTTTTCCAACAGTGGAACTAGTTCACCTGCCTTAGCACACACTGCCTGTCTTGCGGTCCTTTTAGCGCCGGGACACTCTGTGGAGTAGCCGCGCGCTTTATAAGTACCTAGTTACATTACATATAATAACAAATCTTCACAAATAATATTACAATTGGTTTATCAAAAAGAGGACTTCCGACATAAAAATATATCACATGAGAAAAGTCAATCTTCCACATATAAGATAAAAAAAATTAAAATTCACGTCAAACTACAAAAAAACAATAAATCAATTACAAAGGAAAAGAGAGAGAACACACTAGACAATTACATCGGTCTTAAAATCTTGCTAATTTGTGCAAATCAGTGACAACGGCACATGATTATGAAAGAAACCTCTTCTAATCTGCCAGTCTATTCCTCAAATTTAGCACAATATGGGCGTCGACGGGTTTCGGTGGTTAGTGCAGTTAATGACCACCTTCTTCAAGACAACAACATTTCTCTGACATGAATACCCATTGCTAAAATTCCAACTGAAAGCAATAGTCTTTAAACTGGAGTTGATTCGGCAGTCTTCCGGATCCAACAAACTTAAATTTACCGGTCCCAAGTTAAAAATACAGAAATGGCCACCAAGTCTCCCTCAAGACCAATCACTTCAATGTAGGTAGACTCGCCCTCCTGAATCCTTAGCGCCACCTTACATGTACTGGAAACACCGGCTTAAACTGGCAACCGAAGTACATAAAATACTTGGGTATATGGTTCTCTAATGACCAATCTGAATCAATTAGATAGAATAAACAAAAAACCCTGTAAGACCTTTTTGATGCTTGGTCACCCAAATACACATCGTAGTGGGCAGATTGGAGACATTAAAAATGATGGTCACCCCGACAAATAACTTTTTAATAAAGCATGGTCCCCATCAGACTCTCCGAAAACTTTAACCCAATAGACATACTCATTTTAAAATTCCTCTGAAGCTAAAAAATAAAAATCCAGAATCTTATACAAAAAAACCTCAGTTTAGATTACAAACCGGGTTGTTGTCGACTCCCAAACTGGTTGAATTGCAAAACAGCTTACTTAAAAAACAAGATATCTGATATCCTTAAAGTGTCCTGGAACCCAACCTTATCAGTGCCAAATTTAACAAGAACTCGTTTACCCCTACCACATTCATATGAACCTGGCAAAAAGCCTATTAATCCACCACACTTCAAACAAATCATCCTAGACATTAAGAGAACTAATATGATTCATGACAGAAAAATGACTAACCAATGAACCAAAATCAACCTAATCTCTCTCTGGAACAATGAAAAACCAGAATTGAGTCCTCTACCAAAATTGGGCCTACATGGTCCAAGAAAGGAATCTCGCTCATCAAGACAGTTATTTTTCGCAGAACTCCAGCAAACCCACTCAAGTCAAGTCAAGATAAACTTTATTCAGCCAGAGGACATAAAAGCAAATAAAACCAGACCACAGATTTTTAAAATAAAAGTATATAAAACGCTTATCGCTGATCCAAATAAAATCAAGAATGTTCAATTCAACCCACAATATTTAATGAGATTAAAAAGCATTGCTATTTACAAATTCAGACCGAACGACTGGAAAACTACTTTTAAGGTTCATAACCCCTCCTAATGTGAAATGCTGATTTTATAAAATTGAGTACCGCAAAGCAGACTTCAAGTGAACCTAGTGCATGCATAAACAATAGCCCTTCCTTGTACTGTCTCACATTGGTCTTGCATAGAAGAGGTGTCAGGAAGCGTGGCGTCTTGGCTCCTGGTACAAGTGGCAAAACAAAAATAAGTGGCTAATGCTGTGAATTGAGCTATTGTCTCCCCTGCAGAAGGGTAGGTCTTGAGTCCAGGCACCTGTTGCAGGAGAGGCAAATTAAAAGTGCAAAGTGCTTAGTCTGAAAACGGGTAAGCCAGTAACGTTGGGTAGGGGATATGAGCCATCCCAAGTAAGGCTCTAAGCCAGGGGTAGTTGAAACTTGAGCATAATTTACAATGCTTCGCATCTTTTGGGCTGTAACTAAACAGTTATTTATGCAATGCTCCAGAAATGCTTTTTTAACATGTGGCTTAAAGTTTGGGCCAATTAAAGGGGGATGGGGGATTGTAAAAATCAGCCAAACCCAAACACTCAAAAGAAACCTTCACGTACTTAAGCCATGGTATTTTTTCTACCCCATCTAGTAGCAGGCAATTGGAGATACAAGATCTTGTTAATCCGGCATCTTGTGATGACCACATTTTCGTCCACAGTAATAGGGGTGCTAGCCCAATTGCATCTTAAAGAACGACATGCCAAGCTCTTCTTGGCAAATTAAAGAGGAAGTACTTGCCGGGACTGATAAAAGTCTACGCATAAATTAGTTCTCTGCGCATTGTAAAATATCCACATTGTTATGGCCCCAAAGGACGGCACCATAAACGCATGCTGACATACACTTGCTCTTGTAAATATTCAGCATTGCTTCAATTGGTTTGTTTTGGAGCTTACTAGCGAATCTAAAAGTGGCTTCAATGTTTCTCCTAAAAATCTGGCCTCTCAATGTTAAAAGCGGGAACCAGCTTAGAGACTGGCTAAATAAAATCCCCAGATGATTACAATTTTTAACCTTTAATAAGGCGGACTCACCCACTTGGTACCGGGACTACCACTACCTCAAGTCATAATGTAGGACTTTGAAAAATTAACTTTAAGGTCCAAGTCCTCCTTATACGTCAAAAACAAATCAAAAAAACGCTGGATGCTAGTTGTTGTTCGGGCTATTAATACTGAGTCGTCCGCATATAATACAAGCATTTGCAATGCAATAGGTCTCGCATTTACTTGAGTTTGAGGTATTGGCATTGTAAATGACAATGCCTTTTATTTATGATTTGGTTTTAAAAAATAAATAGAAAGGCATGGTCATTTACAATGCCAATAGCTTAAACTCGTGTAAAGGCGAGACGTATTGCATTGCAAATGCTTGTTCAATCCGGTATCAGGCACTCCTCTCCTGTGAGCTGGGAGTAGTTTTCGATATAGAGATGGCGCTCTTGTCTCCTGTGAGTTGTGTGGAATGTTATTTCAGGGGGGAATGGAGGACTCGTGCCCTGTGAGCTGGGCTGTGCTCTTACAGGGAGGGCTGGAGGACTTGCCTCCTGGGAGCTGACATATGATCTTAGAGAGGGAGATGGTGAGGTTGTCTCTTGTGAGGTTGTCTCTTGTGAGCTGTGTTGTGAGAGTCAAGAGAGGTATGGGGTCATGGTAACAGTGTTGTACATTAGTACCCAGCCTTCAGCGCTGCGGGAATAGGAACACAGAACCACGGGGCATATTAGCAAGACCCACGTTAAAATTATCGCCGTTTTAGCGGCAGGAAACTGCCGCTAAAGCGGCGATAATGGGCTTGCTAATATGCGTTATGGAATTCCAATAGAAGCCCAGGTTAGATGTCCTGCACATCTAACCTGGGCTTCTATTGGAATTCTAGAACGCATATTAGCAAGCCCATTATCGCCGCTTTAGCGGCAGTTTCCTGCCGCTAAACGGCGATAATTTTAACGTGGGTCTTGCTAATATGCCCCCACGTTGGCAATGCTAGACGTCCCCTTCTATGCTTCCGGAGTCTGTGACGCTCTCTAACAGAGGAGGGGAAGGGGGAATAGAAGACACCGAGATGAAGGCGACTAAGGGATATGTGTGAAGAGGATATGTGTGAAGCGGTGCCTTTGGAGTCAGGAGATAAGTCCACGTAACAGCCCACCCCCCTACTAAATATTACACGTCATCGGGGACTCAAAACTCCAGTTCTGGACTTTTGCATAAGTGTAAGGAACCCCATGCATTCCGAGTGGTATGGTCCGTGTCACCTTAATAGAACTCATTGGTCTAAAGTCCCACATAACAATGTTTTGTAGAAGGAAAAACTGAACTGGAAAGTTGTGATCTGGAGACCTTAGTCCATGCACCCCTTACCCTTCTCTGTGGGAGTGATGACCTCTGATTGGGCAGTTCATGACTGCAGAGACACTGGTCTTGTGCCCAGGGAGAGGTCCATTAGTGACCGTTAACGCCCTATCTCTAAGGCAAAAGGCGCTTATTGCCACAGACAAGGTCATGTTGAGGCCACCTCTGACACACAAGCTCTTAAAAGACTTTGAGCGCCGCATCTTACCTATAGTGCTAATGTCGAGACACGCCCACTAACTTAAGGATCTGCAATGAGTGCCACTTAATGACTCACAAACCAGTTAAAGTATTCCTTGAAGCCAATATTTAATACTGATGAAATTTACTCAAGAAAATCAATAAGTTGGACTTCGTTACTCCATTAATCAGAAAACATTTTGGTTGAAGCATCCACCACAGAATCAAATTTCTAATTAACAAAGTTTAGGGCCGGGGGCGTGGCTGCGCGGCGTAGCAATATGGCCGCTAGCTAGGGTTGCTCCGATCTCACCCACTCCCTACATATTAATCCGTTACACTGATCCGAGATCCGAGGCGAGAAACTGCCGTCGGAAGGTCCGCTCGGTCGAACGAGCCCAGCCTGTAGCCTGGGTGACCGCGCCAGCCGAAGTTAGGCCGGGTTGAAGTTGCGGCCTGTTCCGGCGTGCAAAGCCGGGCGCTGGAGTGGAAGCTGGGCCGGAGGAGAACGCGACTAGAGCGGAGGCCGCCGGTCGATGCCCGGAGCAGACACTCGGCATACCACACCACCGGGACACACCTTCGGCACAGCGCCGGTGCACAGCTGAATGGTAGAGCCCACACACAGTACGGTGGAGCCCTGAGAGGCAGCAAAGTCGGCGGAAGGCGAGGTTCCATCGAGACCCGGCCAGCGTGAAGGTTGGAACTCCGGGGACCAGTGGCCCAGAAGTGGGAAGATAGTTGTGCGGGGGGCCCACCTGAGCACCGCAGGGCGTCAGAGATCCATGCGGTGCCGGGAGTGCCCACGCAGTCTGCACAGGCGCCTAGGCGGTGGATATCCGGAGGAGGCCTGGTGACGGTGGCCTAGGGCAGACTGCGTGGCATGGTGGAGGCGCATTCGCCGGCAGGCCCGTAACAGCAGCAGTGGTGGACGAGGTGGGAGAGCGACGGCATCTCTTGGTTCCCCCTTTCTTTTCCCCCCCCTCTCTCCTTAATGGCACAGGCACCCGTTTTGGGGGTGACGGGCCCGACCCCGCAAACAGCGCGCCTCGCTCGGACACAGTGAGAGGGCTCACGCAGGACGTGGAAGCTTGAAGATACCTTTGGGGTCGTATTGCTGCTGAGAAGGCGCATGGGACGGAGCAAAGGCATTTGAAGTGGCGTCTGGCCTTCGAGCAGGGGTCTGGGACTGCGGACACAGGTCTATCGAAGGTGAGCAGAGGTGAGGCCGGGAGGCCTGCTCACGGCTGTGATCCTAGCAGGGCAGCGACGTGAGGCCGTGCTACCATGGCCTCCAATAAAGGATCCAAGGCGACCCAGCAAAATTAACTTGATCGCTACACCTGTTTGAGGGCGGCGGTTGATCAGCAGCTGCCTAAGCCAACGGCAGCCGCTGAGAGTGAAGGACCGGAACCAACGCTAAAAGACGTCATGGCGGCCATCACCGGAGTCAGAACATCGATGGAGCAACGCATGGACGCTATTTCCTCGGAGGTGATGCTGATCCGAGCAGACCTGACCACCAACAGAGAAAAGGTCAAGCAACTTGAAATAACTACGGCCAGCCTGGTGAGTGATACATCGGAACTGCAAAGCGAAATCCAAGAGCTGAAGGCCTTTCGGAAGTTTGCAGAAGACAAGCTCGACGACTACGAAGGGCGCACTAGCCGCAACAATGTGCGCATTTTGGGGGTTCCGGAGAGGGCCGAAGGGCAAGCTACAGACCTATTTGTAGAAAACCTTATTACCGCCCATCTGCAACCTAGGGGCCTATCCAATATGTTTGTAGTTGAAAGAGCGCATAGAGTCCCAGGGGGGCGACCGAAACCGGGGGCACCTACGCGCCAGATCTTGGCCAGACTGCTCAATTACAGAGACAGGGACGCTATCCTGCAAACATCTAGAGTGGCCCCCCCGCTAAAGTTTGAAAACTCTGTGATAACCTTTTTCCCGGACTTCACCCAGGCGGTGCAACGACGGCGACGAACTTTCCTGGCGGTAAAAAAACGTCTCAGAGACACAGGCCTGAAGTACTCAATGTTATTCCCGCCCGGCTCAGGGTGGAGGCCGGGGGAAGAACCCGGTTTCTCGATTCATCAGAATCTGCAGCAGAGTGGTTAGATGGCTGGAGAGAAGCGTCGAAACACACAGAGCAGGAGCACTGAACTCTCGAGCGCACACCTGATGACACATATGCCGACAGAGTCAGGAGAAGGCCACGAGTGACTGCACGGTCTGACACGTGCCGGGTTGGCACCAGGTAGAGCGCCACTCAGGCGATTGACTTTTACGGACCCGATCTTGCACACAGCATAAAGCATTGTTCATCTCCCTCTGCAACTTTCAATGGGTATCTTTGTGGGTGGGGGCGGGGCACATTACTCCCTAATTTTCTTCTCTTAGTTAAGTTATGGGCGACAGGCACTCTGCATTAAAAGGAGAATGGGCAGTTTTAAGCCCAGAGTGCAGGGAAGCAGGGTGGGGGGAGTTGGGTGGGGTTTTCAGTTTCTAAGTTCGTAAGTATGAATCTCCAAGGTACCGTCACTCGTGTGCATCTAGGGCTAGCTAAAACGTAGGATGTGATGATGACTGCGTGGGAGAAAAGCATAAAGGTGATGAGTTGGAACGTGAATGGTTTGGGGGATAAAATCAAAAGATGCGTGGTACTACAGAATATTAGGAGACATGCCCCTGACGTTATGATTCAAGAAACGCATCTCATAGGCAACGCCTGCAGAGCCCTCAACAGATGGGGGTACAAACTAGTGGCACACTCTGGATTCACCTCGGGCTCGAGGGGGACGGGGATTCTACTCAAAAACTCATTCCCTATGACTACTAACTCACTTTGGACAGACACAGGGGGTAGATACGCCGGGATCACGGGACAGTGGGAGGGACAGCTGCTAACCTTAATATCGGTATACGTTCCACCTGGTCTCCAGAGCCTGGCGTTTCGGGACCTCAGCGCTCTGCTACTGTCGGTCCCCGATGGCCTTTTACTGGTGGGAGGGGACTTCAATTCAGTGGGCTCTGGAACGTTAGATCGGCATCCCCTAGAGCGCTGGGCTCAGCACACCAATGGCTCCCGGATTTTTGGAGACAATGGGACTGGTAGACAGCGTGGCGGACCTATCACCCTGGTAGCATCCAACACACATACCACTCGGGAGCACACAATAGCTTGTCGAGAATCGACTATCTATTGGTTCTGGCATCACAGGTATCACATATACAAAAAATACGTCACGGGGCATATCAGATCACTCTCCAGTTTGGGCTCAAGCAGTGGTTGGGCAGCACAGAGTGGGTAGGATAGCACCCATTAACCCCTGGTGGCTCCGTAACCCTCTGGTCAGGAAAGAACTACACAGGGGAGTGGAATTATACTTCCAGAAGAATGAGGGATCGGTTCACTCCCCTCAGGTACTGTGGGAGGCATTCAAAACAGTGATAAGGGGACAGGCCCTCTCCCAGATAGCCGGGGTACGGAAAGAAAAATCACAAGCTATAGTGGAGGCAGAGAACGAAATTCTCCGGCTGGAGGAAGAACAAGGGAAGACAATACACCGGACAAAACACACCTCCTGCAACTTAAGCGGGACAATTATAGGGCAATAGTGACAGATAGGGCAAAAGAGCTGGGAAGGGAGAAGCAAGGAAGAATTTACGACCTAGGAGATAAGGCAGGGAAACTAATAGCATGGCTAGATAGGAAGGAACTTGCGAGCAGACTGGTCCCAGAATTGATTAATGAGGCAGGTCATACGATTAGAGACCCACAGGATATTGCCAACGAGTTCGCATCTCACTATCGTAAGATATATAGTTCACACACAAACTACACAGCAGAAGACTCCCGCCAACTGCTGGAGGACATCACACTCCCCTCCCTCTCCGAAGACGACGTTAGGCTGCTGGACAGCGACCTCACTAATGACGAAGTGGCCCAGGCCATCAGAAGTCTACGATCAGTGAAGGCCTTAATGCCAAATGGCTTACCCATTGAGCTGTACAAACTCCGACCGGATAAACTAGCCCCGTATATTTGTGCGATGTGGGAAGAATGCAGGGAACAGGGAGTACTCCCCCGGCATCAGAGGATAGCAACGCTGGACTCAATTTACAAGGAGGGGAAGCCTAGGACAGACTGCGCCTCTTACAGGCCAATCTCTCTGTTGAATGCGGAGCCTAACATTCTGGTGAAGCTCCTGGCCACCCGTTTGACCAGAGTCATTAGCAGACTGGTCCACCTGGACCAATCGGGCTTTATGCCACACCGCAATGAACCTGCGAAGGGTCCATGGTGTGCTGGGAAGGGCGGGAACGATCCAGGAGGAGGCGGTAATCGTGTCCCTGGATGCCACCATGGCATTCGATACCCTTGAATGGCCGTATTTATTCGCGGTTCTCGCCAAGCTAGGCTTCGGCCCGCACTTCTCAAAATGGGTACAGCTTCTATATTCAGCCCCGCTAGCCCAGGTGGTGGTGAACAACAAGAAGTCAGAGGTCTTTCAGCTGCACAGAGGGACACGGCAGGGCTGCCCGCTCTCGCCTTTGCTATTCGCTCTGGCGTTGGAGCCGCTAGCCTCTTGGATCCGCAAAGACCCAGTGTTGCGGGGACTGAAATGGGCGGAGACATGGGAGGACCGCATCTCACTGTATGCGGACGATATTCTCTTATTCCTGGCCTCCCCGAGAGCGTCCCTCCATAGAGTGCTGGATATATTTGCCACATTTGGTCGTTACTCCGGTTACTCGATTAACTGGCAGAAATCCCTGCTTTACGTGCTGCACGGGCCTCAGCCAACTCTCACGAGGGGATGCCCGATCCAGATCACCACAACGGGTTTCACATATCTAGGGATATATGTCACTATAGATCCAAAACGCAGATTCGATCAGAATCTCCTCCCCCCCCCCCTTCAGCGACTGAAGCGAGATATAGTGGGCTGGACAGCACTCCCGCTCTCGATGCTAGGTAGGGCAGCATTATTTAAAATGATGGCATTGCCCAGATTTCTGTATATATTGCAAAATACCTTAGACCTAGTGAGTTATTTCAGGGAAATAGAAAGTCTGCAGAGAACGCTGCTGTGGAATGGAAAGGCACGAATAGCCCTTGCCAAACTTACACACGCGTGGTACGATGGGGGAATCAGCCTGCCAGACCTCAAGCGATACTACTGGGCTGCCCACCTGGCTGCCATAAATCACGGTACTTACAGGCGGGCTGACGACCCTGGATACTCCATGGACCGCTGGACGCTCCCCGGGGGGAACTATAACAGGGCACTATACTCCAAGACCGGAGGGAAATTACTGACAGGACCGACCAGACACTCGGTGCGGGTGTGGAAGACAGCTAACCGTAGCTTGGGATGGGAGAACAAACTCGCATTAGCCACCCCCCTGTGGGACTCTGAGATGCTGGGCAATCTATGGACTTCCAAGGGGTTTGACAGGTGGGATCTGATCGGAATCTCTAGAGCGTGAGATCTCTGGGCCAAAGGGGAAATTAAATCCTTTAGTTCCCTGCAGAGGGAGTACGAAATAGCCAGTACTGAATACTTCAGGTACATGCAGGTGCGGCATGCACTACAGACCCACATACCGAAGGGTGTCACACCCCCGGACTCCTCCCCACTGGAGGACAGACTGCTGGACGGGCACTTACCCACTAAAACTATCTCCCTCATTTACAAAAAACTAATCAATCACACGAGTGACCCTCTCAGCCGCACAAGAGAAAAATGGGAACACGAAGGTATAATTCTAGACGATGAAGACTGGACAGAGGCAGTGACGTCCCCGCGAGAGGTGGCAATATCAGCCAGGCTACGCCTAGTCCAGTTGAAAATTCTGCATAGAGCGTACATAACAGGCCCCTGCCTGGTGAAAATGGGGAGGGCAGAGGGTGGGGAATGTAGGAGGGGGTGTGGACAGATGGGAACATTCCTACATATACTATGGGACTGTGATCTCATACAACGATACTGGCGTGAGGTGCACGCAACCGCAAGTGCCGCACTGAACAAGATTATCCGCCTAGAGGCCAAGAGATGCCTCCTTAATGTGTGGGAGCCCACAGACCTTACCACAGCACAGAAAACATGGGTGACATTAGGCCTAATGATAGCCAAGCGCAATATCGCACAACTTTGGGGCGCTGACCATGCCCCAGTAGTGGGGGCCTGGACAAGGGACATGGACTGGTGCATGTTCAGAGAGAAAACGGTTTACCTGGCAAGGGGCTGTCCCCGGAAGTGGGTCTCCCTCTGGTCGGCTTGGAATGTGTATAGAGGAAATATTTGTACCCCCCCCAAAATGCCTGAAAGAGATGTCCATGATTCACCGTAATATGTTGCAAAGCTAAAATGTAAGACTGTTGACTAACTAAACCCTACATGTGTAAATCTGAATATCATAACCACCTGAGGTACCTATGTAATTGTTTCAATGTTCAATAAAAAGAATTATAAAAAAAAAAAAAAAAAGTTTAGGGCCTATACTTCGATTAGATGCACAACCCCATACTACCTCCAAATAAGGCGGTGTAGCTCTTTGACCAACAGCCCATTTAATGTTCTCACCTTTCATAGACAGAGATATTGTGCCAACCAAGGCCAGAGACAATGGGGAGGCAAACCCTTTGTTGCACAAGGACATGCGCTCTGGGATGCATTCTTTTATTTATGAGGGCACAGCTGAAGTACTTATGTTTCAGAAGACTGCTAACAACTGAAATGTGCTGGCAACCTTCTAACTATCAAAAAGACTCTGAAACACTGCAGTGACTAAAAACATAGAGGAAGACTTTAGCCATGTCCTGCTTTACAAACTGCCCACATGTAATGTTACTCTACCCGTGCAAAATGCCCTACCCAACTAAACTCCGACATCTACCTGCCCCACTGCTGTCAATTACAATCCGAATCATATGTATATTTGAAATCGTACTCTGTGCTGAATGCTAATGCTGGCTGAATAGCAGACCGTACTGTACTAAACCACTGAAAATAATGTCAAGCTACCAAACCGCACCCACTGCTTTTACGCTGTAGTACTGCAAGGCACGTTGATGTGGACAAAAGGCGGTCTTCTTCACAAAATATGAAACACCAAATAAGAAATAAATAATATTTAATGATGGTCTATAAGCGTGGAATCACGATGGGCCTCGTTTTTTTTAATTATACACAAACGCACACAAATACGTCTTCTAATACTGATTAGCTTTTACGCCTTTTGATTTTTATGCTCTCACCTTTACCCCCAAAGCTTATTCTAGATGACAAATGCGAAATGAAGAACCAGCCTTTAAACGCACATACCTCTATGAAAGGCGCAGATTCACTTAAAATCCACTATGTCAAATTAACTCTTTCATGAACGGCTCAACGATATGTGAAAACTCAAACTGTGTGAAATACACTTTTAACTGCACAAAGCCATTTGCAATGCAGAAACGTGTAAAAAACACAGGCCGGCATGCAATTCCAAATCTATGCATAATGCACAACCTCAGGGGCGTCATTAGTCCCCCACTGTAGCAGCTTGAGCAGGTGTGAGGGCCACTGGGCAGTGAGTGTAACACAAACCTTTAACAACTTGTTTATGGCTCCTTTGACTTAGATTGGAGACACTGCTCTTCAAGCAAGTTAAAAGTACCCCTGCAGGAGAATACAAACAAGGGAGAATGAGAGGAGAGAACTGGTGGACGGATAGAGAAAGGAAGGATGGATAAATGGAGAGACGGCCAAATTAATTGAGAACTGAGGTATGAAAGTCCCCATTTTGCTACATTGTTTCCCGAATTCCGCCGGAGGAAGCAACCAAACGAGTGCCTGGCTCGCTGACCTCATTCAAATTGGGGGGTTTGTATTTTAAGCTGAAGATTTGGACACATTTATGAGAAATAGCTTACTATTGGATGAAACGTATGTTTAGAAGCTGTAGGAGAGCAAATAGCAAATGTCCCGTATTTTTAAAACATATGCTGCTTTTGACTATTTTATAATGACCAGCGTCATGAATGAGGTGCTTGTGGAAAAAGCAATTACCTGGGAGGAGCCAGCCGCCCCGTGAAGGCTCCTCACAGTTGCAAACACGGGAGGTGCCCGTGGTGACGGGGGCACTGTGCTACCGTTTACTGCCGTGTGACAGCGCCTGCAGGCAGAGGAGAGGGGACGTGAGGTGGCGAGGCTGCTGATAGTTTCCATCAGGGCACACTAGGACAGGTGAAGGAAGGAAGCAGCAGTGCCTGCCCGCACAGCCACGCACTCCACCCCCGCCAAACTCTGGAGCCCCCAAGCGAGGAGACGTCAGAAGAATTTGTAGGGCGACCCGACCCCGGTGAGGTCAAAGGCGGTGGGCATGTATGTTATCGGAGGCGAAGGGTGCACATGGATGATCATAATCCCCACTTTTTTTTTTATTATCTGATTGAGTGTTGTTATATAGCGCTTGCACCGCCCACAAGCATCACAGCGCTATACAAATACGACGCAACATAGCAGGGTAATTATACACGTGAGCAGCGATCACAAGCACGGCACCAACCCGACCTCCCCCACCCCAACACACACGCCCCTCGCAAATTATTACACTATGCAGTTCGCGCGGGGGCAAGCAGTTGTTTTTATGGGGGGGCGGGGGATCCTCTACCACTGGTTGTTTTGGGGGCTGGGGAGACGGTTCGTTTATACTCCACTCCAAGCCCCAAGTCAAAGCGTGCCTCTGTTACTACCGCTAAATTAGGGAGGAGAGTCCACATCTGCGCATTCCACTGAATAAACCGTACAGCGAAACAAGCAAAGAATACAACCTCCGCTTTACTGTCCAACCCCCAATCCTGGGGGGGAAGGGGGGGGGGGCAGGCATGGGTAACAATGAGGAAAGAATTACACGGATTTCAGCAAAAAGGCACATTACACAGCCCAACTCCCCACTGTCTCGAGCGCAGATCTGCAGCTGTCACCTCACTCGCAGGAGGACGTCTGCTCTCTATCCGACAGCACCACACCGATGTCACGCTACCGGGTTCCATAAGCAACACTCGGCAAACCGGGACTTCCACATGGCCTATTGGTGTCTATTACGCGCTTGGTGCGCGTAATAGACACCAAAAGGCCATGGGAGGAGCATTGCTCCGCCCATGGCCTATTGGTGTATTACGCGCTTGGTGCGCGTAATAGACACCAATAGGCCATGGGCGGAGCAATGCGCCCGCCTTTGGCCAATTGCGTGCAGTCTTTTAGACAAAGACGCACGAAACGGCCTATGGGGTAGCACATAAGGAATCGCACACGCACGAGTGCGTGCGATTCCTAGGTCAGTGCTGAATCCCCTTTTCACCTACTAAATGTCTCGTGCTGCGCGAGCACTGCTGCGCAGTGCACCGCTAGGCGCGAGACCTAAAAATGTGCAAGGGGTATGACCCATACAGGGACATCTTTACTGTTCCTAGTCAAAAACTCACTAATTCCATTTACATACAACAGGAAAAGGAATGGATCCAAAATGCACCATTGCCTGACACCCATAATTGATCTAATGCTCAGAGAACATTCGCCTGAAGGGCCACGGTGGAACTTAGCTGTGAGGTCCTGATGCAGGCGCATTATAAAGGGACAGTAAATCCTGTTCAACTCCCATTTTACTCAATCTCACAATTCGAGCGATTAAAAAGATAGGTGTTCGATAAATCAATAAATGCAAGGTGCAGAGAACCTTTCTTGGCTTTCACATACTCCCTCCCCTCACCCCCCACCCCCCCCCCCAAATTAGGTACAAATTCAGGCATTGCTCAGTTTCCCAATGCCCTGTCTGAACCCGAATTACACCGCTGACAGAATGTTTTTTGTGGTGGCCCAATCTTCGAGGAGGGACAGTAAAATACGTCCTAAGATCTTGGTGCCTGAATCTATCATAGAAATTAGACGATAACAAAACGTCTGAGACCGATCCCCTTTTTTAAATATCGGAACCACAATAGCAGACTTCCATGTTTGCGGGATAGGCCCATACACCAAAGTTCTGAACACCTTTGTAAGTAGAGGGGCCCAGAGAGGAAAATTTGATTTTAAAAAGTCCTCTGGGACCCCATCTGGTCCTGGTGCCCTGCCTGTAATGCATTTATTTAGGGCAGTAATGACCTCCTGAACTGCACACCCACTCTTTCTTACCTAGACTTCTACAGATTTATAAAAATTAAAACCAAAATATCCACATTAGGTGTGCTTAGAGACCTACTGAATCTATTTTGGAAACTATACACATCACGTTTATTCAGCTTCCAAAATATAGAAATTGATCACAGGCCTTGTAAATCTACTCACCAACTCGCAATGAAGTTAGATTTTATCACGTTGAGCTATTTTTAGCACCTACTGGTCTGTTCTTGCAAGTGAACATAATCTGGAAAGGAACAGGTGTTCTATTCATTTAGACAGTGAATGAGCAATAAAGATGCTTTTAAATCTTGTTTTCATCTTGACAGATTTGCTGTCTGTTCAAGGCAAGAGGTTGAATGTCAGTTTGTCTTTTTACTAATTGCTGCTTGGAAAATGTAGTTTATTTTTCTCTTACTGCAGTTAGAGGTTTTTATCAAGTGAGCTGTCTGATCCGCATTGTAAAACAAAAGGCTTCAAGATGTCAGGTTTTTTTTCTTACACAACCTTTAAATAGCTTGTAAATGAATAGTACAAATATTTCAAAATGTATCATGAATTACAAAAGCACCTTTTTTGTAATTGAAAAGTGTGATGCAAACAAAGATTTATCTAGAAACAAAACAAATAAGAACACTACTTGGTGATGTCTAAATGACAAATATTTACAGAAACTATTTCCAAACATGATTGTTTGTACAGTATATGGTTTTATCAATAAAACCGCATGTCAGTGGGAAAGTTTGTGACCATTTCAATGTAAAATCTGCTGATTGCAATTGTCAGTGTGCTACCACCTCATGCTTTAGTTATGTATTTATTAAAAGTTATATAAACATGATTTGAGAAACATGCCTGTCCCCGCCCTGATGGCAATGTTGTTAATGAACTAAGAGGCAAGTCCATGTGTACCCTATATGTGGCTAGATTTGTATTATATATGGAGCAAAGTTTTAGTCTTAAATCAAACAAGAGTTTTCTGTACAGCAGACATGCTGAACTCGCATATATGAAGGTGCTCCCATATAGGATAATGAAGAAAATGGCAGCTCAGTGAATTAAAATATTTGCCCAGTATCGCATCATTTAAAACCAGTTTATGGGTCAAGAGCATTACAATTAGGTTGAGTAAATTATTTAAGTCACTAGACCTGCAGGTCTAGTAACATTTTTATGATTTTTCGAGCCCTGTGATCAACACATACACACTTAAGCCTCCCACTCCTCTCCATCATAAATTTGGAAAAGGAGTAAAAAAAATTATTAGTGATCCTCTGCCGGATAAAATCTGGACTAAGATCTGGAGCAACACCTTAAAAGATAAAATCATTCCAACCCTTTACCCATGCAGACTTGACACACTTTACAAGTTCTACTGGACCCAGACATACTGGCTCGACTAAACCCGATCAAATCCAGCATATGTTGGAGCTGCAAAGATTCCACAGGAGACACTTAATACATGAAGACATTCTTTAAATATTAAAGATGACAAAAAATAAAAAAGGATAAATAATGTAAAGAAAAATGCACTGGAAAAGTAAAGTAGCCCACAAGCCCTGGAACTGAAATACAGTTGCTTTCAGGCAGCTGTGCACATATATATATTTTTTTACTGTATATAGTTAATAAAAACCATTACAATGTATAAAACAAATCATCTTAAAATGTAAAGCAAAAGAAAAAAAGACATAATATTAAAAACAATCATATAAGTAAATTTAAAAAAACAATGATTATATAGTAATGGAAGACTGATTGTTCGAAAAGCAGCTTATTGTCACTCGTTCAATAAAATGATATGCATTTTGGCTGGTGCCATATCACAAGTTTGGCTCGATCGACAAACCTTGTTCATGACTTGCACCATAATAAATTGTAGTGCAAGCGGAGAGAATGTATATTGACCAGTAAAGTGTGATGTGCTAAATGGGAGCTTGTAGTAAATCTTCAATCTCATCTTCAATCCTAAGGATAACTCTACTCAAAATATTGATTTAAAATGTTTGTAAAAAAAATGTAGCACTGAGACGACCCCGGTTATCAGATGGATAGGTGGCTTCTCCCGGGGGGCAATTTTATCAGAGCACTATACACCAAGTCCAATAAACTACATTTAACAGGTCCAACGGCACACGCGGTGCAGACATGGCACACAGTCAACAAGAGTATGGGATAGGCGGGGAAGATCACGCAGGTTACCCCTCTCTGGGACGCAGACCGATTTGGTAACTTAAGAAAATCCAAGGGATTGGATCGCTGGGATATTATAGGAATCTCAAGGGTTGGGGACCTCTGGAAACATGGAGACGTGATTCCCTTCGCACAGCTGCAAATAGAGTTCGATTTAGCACCCACTGAGTATTTTAGATACTTGCAGGTAAGACATGCATTGCAGGCGGTCATCCCAAAGGGGGAGTCGCTTCCAGCATGCTCCCCACTCGAGGATAGAATCCTTGACGAATATATGCCGATTAAGTCCACTTCACTGACGTACAAGAAACTATTTAACAATATGCCTGACCCCCACCTCCAGCTGCATGCACACTGGGAGCGGGACGTGGTGGAGATGGAGGACGAGGATTGGCTGGAGGCCCTGGCTTCCCCCAGAGACAAAGCAATCTCTTCCAGATTAAGGTTGGTACAGCTAAAAATATTATACAGAACTTAGCCATCAGGCTCTGTACTAGCGAAAATGGGCTACAGGACAGACGCTGAATGTAAGAGGAGGTGTGGCCAAGAAGGCACATTCATTCATATTGTTTGGGAGTGCGCACATATTAGAAGATACTGGTCGGCTCTGGTACAGTGTATGGGAGAAGTGTTGGGCATTACAATAGAACCAGAGATAAGACTGCCTTTTGAACATTTGGGGACCCACTGACCTTAATAGTAAAGAACGAACATGGGTAACACTGGGAGCAACTGTTCGCAAGCGTAATATAGCCAGATTATAGGGTTCCCAAGAAGCGCCGACACCCGCTGCATGGAAGAGAGATATGGACTGGTGCATGCTAATGGAAAGGACGGTCTATGAACAAGTGGCTGTCCCAGAAAGTGGACACAAATATGGGGAAAGTTGAATGAATACAGGGGAAATGTGTGAGAGCCCCCACGAGCGTAGCGGAATCGGGGGGAGCTACATGACTAATAAGATGTGTTGGGAACTGTATCGTTAAATGCACGTCATTTAGGATTTGTTAATATATGACCGTTGCGGATGTACCCCAGGTTCTCATATTGCAATATCTGTAAAGTGTTAAAGCTGTCATCAATAAAAAGATTTATAAAAAAAAAATTAAAAAAAATGTAGCACAGGTTCTAGAACTGATCTCAATTGTTCGCATAGGGAAGAAACTTTGTTTGATTCATTAAAATCTTTACAATAGAAAAACACTTTAAAAAAAAGTATAATAAAAAAAAAAAGTCGCCGATACAAAAGTTAAAATATTTGCCGTTACAATATTGCACAAGGCCAAAGATCCCAGATTTATGTTTTCATGATTTTTCAAAACACATGCGTTATCTGTAAAAAGGTGTGCGCCGAGGGGCGCAGAAGCTTCGTTACTAAAAAGGGAGCAATTCCATTAAAACACAGTTAAAAAGACGAACATGGCACAAGTCCCGGGAAGTCCAACTGTCCAATCCACTCACTTTAGGCTCTATCTAGACGGGTGGTGATCTCTGCATAAAACAAGCATTGGCATAGCCAATAGGTCTCGCCTTTGGGACCTTATAAGTATTTAGCCATGGCACACATTATTCTGGGTGCTTAAACATTTACTGTTAACCTAAAACCCATTTAAGCTCACATCTTGCCAACAATCACATTTATTGTTGTCGATGGTAATGGGCTTGTTAGTTGTCACAAGATGGACTATCTACTTAAGGTATTTTGTGTGTCTGGCACAAGCTCTACAGACAAGAGGCGGCAGGATGCAATCTTACCACTGGTACATGTAGGAGTATTTATCTGTGGCCAGAGCAGTATATGCCAATGCGCCCTGCTTGCATTATTACTTAACAGCAGTAGGGGGTGGGGTAAATGGGCATAGATGTGCAGCGATGCTCTCTTAGGTACGAAGTAAACAAACTTATTATGCGCGTATTTGTATCAAAATGTTTAGTAATGATGAGACAAACTGTGAATTATTATTTTTGGTACTTTTTAAAGTGGCTACTACATTTGTGATTTACATTATTTAATGCCCAATTGATAGGTTACTGCCCAGGTGACAAAGAACTGGAATTACGCCCTAATTAATCCAGATGGATTTATTGGTCTAGTCTCAAATATAACAAAATACCAAATAAAGCTATTTTTTTAAAGGGTCTATTTGTATTTTTAAAATAATGAAACAATGTTCGACCGAAAGTGGAATTTTTAGAAATATGTCGGTTAACAATAGTAAGAGGATTGTTTTGCTCAATAGTCGAGAGGGCGCTCATATTACAACTTTAAATTGAACTAAAAACCTGAAAGCAATCCGTGCCCCATTTGTTTTTTGTAGATGTGTATAGCGCAAACTCGACTCAAAAGGTATTGGAGCGCTTTAAATGAGCACCAGTTACGTTACACACAAGGACACATTCATTTTTGCTAGGCACAGGGAGATTAAGGGCCCGATTCTGATGCGGGTTGGAAAAGCTTCCCGACCGAGGGCCTGATTCCGATGCGGTTAGGAAGGCCTCCTAACGGCATTTGCTCCTTCCAAATCGGATCGGGAACGTGTCTTCCCGACCGAGGGCCCAATTCTGATGCGGTTAGGAACAAATGTTCCCATTGAAGTCAATGGGAGTTCAACCAAATCGTATCTGGAAGCATCCGGATGCATCCTACTCCGCCGGTCGGACTTTCCCGATCAGAGTGGGTCGGACACCATTTCCCAACCGATTCGGTCGGGAAGCTTTTCCAACCCGCATCAGAATCGGCCCCTAAGTGATTTGCCCAGAATCACAGGATGCTGAACCGACGCCGAGGCTCAAACCTGCTTCCCCAACTTCAAAGTCGACCGCTCTGGCCGTAAGGCCACATCCTCTCCATGTTACCATGCCGTTAATAGTGCTCTAATTTTGGTGCTCGATGTGCAAATGGAGAAAGATGTTATTCCATTTAACAATTAGTCTGGACTCTTTAATAATTGGACACTTTCTAAAGCATACCAACGATGACCGCTATCTAGTTCTTGTGTAAAGCAGGCCCTTTGAACTATTTAAATGACATTTATTTACCCGTTTATCCATTTGCTGTGATTTTGTGAGAACCTGATGACGGGCCAGTTGGGGTATTAAACACTAGTTGACGGGGAAAGCAATCAGCGTTTAAATAAACATTTGAAAAACACGCCCTGTAAGCGTGCACAGTATTTGTAAATGTAAAGTTAGTCACGTCTGCCAAGCTGAAACAAAGCACCGCGGCAGTTTTGGCGGCGCCGTGTGATCAAAGAAAAGGGCGCGGCCTCCCAAATAAAATTAAACAAAGTTGAAATCCACATTCTAACAAGGGGAGCCCAGCTGTGTAGAGTTCACACATGACCTACGTCATGACGCATGCTGGTTAATGGCAAATAACTCGCTCGTCACCATTAAACACCTACATTTTATAATGACAGTAGTCATTATTTATGTTGCCGGACAATAAAAGCCATTATTTAAAAAAAAAATTTTTTTTTTAAAAAGAATGCAGATCGAGTAACTTGCCACCGGGTATCCTGGGGAGGATGTGGCGTTATTGCCAGAGCTCTCAACTTTAGAACTGTGGAGCGAAGTCTGAGTCCCGGCGTCGACTTGATAGCCTGTGATTCTGACAAAACAGCTCATCTTCCGATGGGCTAAAAACGAAACAAGATGTAGCGTCCCCAGATATGTGCCAATGTGGAGACACACATACTGCCCTAAGCCGGCGGAAGCCATCCAGTAAGGCTGGAACCACGCGGGTTCGATTTCCGTCCATAAAGCACGCAGTAGGGAGAGCCCAGGTGCGGAACGATGCGTGTTGTCACTGAACACGTTGTGTTTAAGGAAATTTTGTGCCCGAGCTAGCATTGCAAGCGACTGTACGTTTCCCCAGAGCCGAGTGCCTGACCAACACAAACAGCAACGTTGGGAGGTGGTGGTGTGGGGGGCGGCACCTGGGAGATTAAGTGGAGTGGAGATAATCTGCCCCACAAGCAGAGCATGATGGAAGCTCTATGCGGCAGCCCCTGTAGTGTGAATAAAAAAGCGGTGCCGTGCTGAAACATGAAGCACAGCGTCCATGTAGATAACTTATTCATTTTTAAATAGTGCATTATGTATGATAATTACCTGTGTGCTTAACGGCGTTTGGGAAGCTGGGAGAGTCTCTGCATACAGAGCCGCCAATGGATGTGTCAAAGGTTTGTGAGCAACCCAAAAGCCCGGGGGTTTCTCGACGGCAAAGCATACAGTCAAAAATAGTTTAGAGAAGCGGCAGAAGAAACTAAGCCGCCTGCCGGGGCTGACCAAGTCCGGAGGCAGGCGAGCAAGAAACAGCGCTGGGTAAAGTAAAACAAGCGCACGCGTGAAAGCTCATTAAAACAAGCGAGCGCGTGAAAGTTCATCAAAACAAGCGTGAGGGACAAGCACTCGTGCTTGTGCTGCCATGCGCCTTGCGGGAGCGAGCAGCAGCGGCGCGAGAGACATATGTTGTCAATTAGCATGCGTGCCCCTGCTCGCTCCCGCAAGGTGGATGCCGCCACAAGCACGAGTGTGTGCTTCCAAGAAGAGCAGAGCGACGGCTAAAGGTCCTCCTACGCAGCGCATGCCCGCTGCGTAGGCGAGACCTAAAAAGGATATGGTCTCTAGTGTCTCCGTGAAACTCAGGGCATTGCGATGAAGTGAGCAGCCAGTAGACCACGCAGTGCAGCTAACAGGTTGGGTCAGAAAGAGAATGGCAACTGACTGTCATTTATGAGAAAGAAACGACCCGGTGCAGTAAAAAACGGGGATATGGTTTCTGGCACTCACACTGCGTTAAAGTTTTTACCGCTCTTGTAACGAAGTTGGTGAACCGGATATTAAGCGTTGGGTTCTCTAGATTCATGGCTGCTATGATGGCTTGGCGGCAGGAGCGAACACCAAGTTTATTCCATTCGCCCCGTAGCAGCATCCTTCGATTGTTAAGTAAGGCGGGACAAACACATGCCACGTGCTCAATCGACTCCAAGGTGCACCCACACCCCCTGCACACTGTATTGTCGTTTGTGCGGCGCCAATCTGGTAGAGGGAGCAAGAAAGGCCATTCACCCATCCTAAGTGCCATAAATCTTTTTTTCCATGCTACTGCATATGTGCATGATGGATGTGGCACTGCGACGCCTGGCTTAAACCCCGATAAAACCGCCCAGGCATGTTTGCATTTTGCCAGTTGTGCCCTGTCGGTGTGAAAAGACCAGGACTGGACTCTTTTTTTGATGTACGTTTTAAGGGCCTGCTGGGGTGGGTTAGCTCCCCAGAATTCTGTTGCATCGAGCATTTGCAATGAGTGTTCTAGATAGCAGCGATGTTTTCGTCCCACTTGGCTAAATGATATTTCTTGCCACAGCATAGCCTTCAAGCTTCCTACACTTGAGGTGCGCAGTTTATTACACAGCTTGATAAAAGCGCCGGCCCCAATCCCTCGATGGTCTAGAAGACCGATCTCAAGTCTCAACTGCGCTGGGGATGAAGATTTCGGTAGACACCATACTCGCTTGAAAATTCTTGTTATTGCCTTGTTCACCATACGGTAGTCTTTCCCCAGCATAATCTCCTGGCCATACGATAAGTAATTGGAAGTTTTGGCTTTCATAAAAGTTAAGAGAGAGGTCAGACTTGGGCTGGATAGCTGCCTCATGAGCTTCGTTAGTGCTGCCTCGATTGATAGAGCTTTGGCCCTGACCACTTCCTTCTATTTGGAGAAAGTGCCCCTTGAGTCCATGTAAACCCCCAGATATTTGTAGAAGGCTGTGCTTTTGATGCTTTTGCCGTTAAATTGCCACTCAACACTTAGCAGCTTCCTTTTCCCAAAGGTAATGGTCTTCGATAGGTTTAATTCCAGCTCGTTGCTAATTGTGTAGGGGAGCAGATGATCGAGAAGCCTCTGCAAGCCGACCCTTGTGTGGCTAAGCAAAACAAGATCTGCGTATAGCAGATTGCTTACGCATGTGCCGCCAAATTTTGGAGAGTGGGAATTAACATCGTCAAATAGCTGTGATAGATCTGAGATAAAAAGATTAAAAAGAAGGGGAGCCAGCACACATCCTTGTTTTACACCACATTATGTTTGTATTTTCCTTGAAACTTGAGATCCGTCCCCCAATTTTATGCGGATGCAGGTATTGGAGTGAAGCTGGATTATGGCCTTTAAGAGAGCAGAAGGGATTACCCATTTCTGCAGTTTAAGCCATAGAAGACTCCTGGGCACGCGGTCGAAGGCCGCCTTGAAGTCAACAAAGCAACAATGGAGTAGCATTCTTGAGGCTGATGCTTTCTCCATCAGTACAGATAATGCAAGCAGATTTGTTGTGGTTCCTGATTTTGCCACAAAGCCGGTCTCATTGAAGGGTAAGAGATGATTATTGCAGGCCCATGACGACAGCTCTTCGAGCAACAGGCTGGCATAGTATTTGGATTCAACGTCCAGGAGGGCCATCATCCTGTAGTTTTTGGGGTCAGCTCTCCTACCCCCTTTAAAAATTGGGAGGATGATGGCTCCATGCCAGGACTCTGGTATATGCTGACTGAACCAGCAATAGGAGAATAGTGGTGCCAGGTGTTCGGACCACAGCTTGATGTCTACTTTGTACAAAGTCTGAGGAAAACCGTTTGGCCCAGGGGCCCAATTCGACCGGCCGTTGCTTATAATTCAGGCTATTTTAGTTCTCAGTACTTCAGGTGCCTTTGATGCCGGAGACAAAGGCTCATCTTGCTGATGCGAGATTTCAGTAATGTTTGTGACTTGTGTTTGGGCAGCCGTGTCTGTTGGTTGGTCTTGCCTTCCGGTGCGTGCTGTGCTCAAGGAGAGCTGCGAATAGTTGGAGATGGACGAGAAGGCGGGTGATATGAATTTAGCAGATCGTCCCTCTTCATTTTTAGACACTTTGAAGTGATTTGTTAAAAATGATAACCATTCGTATTCACCTATATTAGCACTGCTTTGCCCTTTAGGGCCTTGTGTCCTCCTGTTCACAAGAGACCAGAATAACTTTGGATTAGGGTTTTTGCTTGCATGGACTAATTTTAACCAGAACTGGTCAGAGCTTTTTTGTTTGTCTCGGTATATTGCTTGCCTGAATGCTTTTTGGGCTTGCTAATAGATGCTAAATAGCTGAGTGTCCCCCGGGCACTTCCGGGCATGTCGTATAGCTGAATTACGTAGGGTTTTTAATTTTTGGGTCTCTGCAGAAGTGAGTAATAGATTCCCGATTGAGGGGTTTCGTAGAGTGGACGGGAATTTGCTGAGCAATTGGCTTGAAAAGGACTCCCATGCTGCAATGGGTACAATATCAACGGAGCTCCTTGCACCTAGGAGGCCTCTGCACTTTGTCATTATAATGGGAATGGAAATCCGTTTTCTTTAGCTGCAAACTAATCAAGCCTTACTGGGATAATGTCTCTAACTACCTTAACAACAACTTTAAAACACATCAAATTAGACTTCCCCAACAATGATCCTGAAATCCCTGCTGCCTCCAACATTTCCCATCGAAGGAAACCTGTTAAAAATCTATTGTTGTTACTGGTAATCCTGACAAAGCTCATCTTAATGGAGAGGAAATCAGCCAATCCAATCTCTAGCCACAGTTGCTGAGCTTCGTTTTCCTATATTCAAGGAGCACACAACTTTCACATCAACCAGATAAACAACTCAACAACCAGAAGAACTCACTCAGCTTACAGATCACCATTAACAGATTTCTACAGAAACAAATTTCGCACAGAAACTCAGATCTCCATGGCCCCAGCAACAAAAATGCACATTTGGATGTACACCATGACCCCCCAACCCCTCACCTTCCCCATTTCAGATTCTTCTCCCTCTCCTATAATTTCTTTGGGCACGTAACCAATGACAAAGCTCACTTTAAGATCTCCTGATACATATGTATGCACTTCAGTGCATATATGCATACTACCACACCACCCCAATTCTACGAATGTGCGAAGTATATTTTATTTGAGATGTTCTTGCAGTCTATAGTCTGCTTAGGCTAAGTACCCACTTAATATAAGCAATCACCTATTGTTATTATGCACTAATGTACATTATTGTACCCCTTTTTACCGCTATAGGTCTGTATTTTCCCCACTCTAAAAATTCTCAATAAAAATTCTTATGTGACTTTTCTCCTTCACCAGTAACCAAGGCGCTTACCAAACATGTTTGGGATTGTATGCCATGCTCCGCACTTTGGATTAAATAACCGTTGCACAGCAACTATTTGGAGTGAGTGCTACTCTTCAGTCCGAAGGTTGGGTAATTTTGCAGATATAGTTAGAGATATATAGATGTATAGCTATAGACAGACGGTGGGCAACGGAGGAGCAGTTGGGGAATGGAAGTCACTGGAGACTGTGTGGGGATGGAAAAGTAGCACAAGGGTGAGCAACATGTAGTCAACACAGAGCGCAATAAACTAACACGCACAACACCCCACAGCCAGCCTGATTTAAGGGAGTCACTAAGGACCATAACAAGATGCCACAGTCTCAGCTATCTTATATACAAAGCCAGGCAATTAATTTTCCACACCTTTAGGTGAAGCAATGACCTATGCGAAAGCAAAACTGCTGTAACAATGGGCAACTAAATATACTGTGTGTTTAAAAAACATCAGACTTATAAAATCATTTAAGAAGTCAACTACCCCTTCTGTTTGAGTACTTCAAGTAGATCTGGCAAGATGAAAGAAAAATCATTAACAATTAATGGAAAGAAATGCAGTCACAGAAACCCATGTGGTCCTTCAATTGTTAGACCATTTCCCGGGTCTTCTGCAGATGTGTTGGGCAAAGTCAGATAAAGCATTTCAGATTGGAAGGTGGGGTAGTGGCAAGTCTGATTAGACCTCGCCAGGACTAAAAGTGGCTTGCGTGTCAAAATACCAGCAAGCCACAGAGTTACAGATCCTAGCAGCACATCCCAAGAAGGGTATGGAAGATGCTTAAAATGAAAAGGATAACAGCTGGAAGTATGTGCTCAAAACCCCTGCACAGCAATGTCAGTTCAAAGTCACTGGGATCACAAAAGTAACTCCACCCCCATTGCTTTGTACCTGCAGAAAGCACTGGAATTCCTCTCAAGAGGTAACCACCTCTTGAGGCAACAAATCACGAATGAATACATATAAGGACATGTCATGATTACGGAGATTGTCCTTTTAAATCCACTGTCACTACTCCTCGGTGACAGAAGCAGCAGATGAATTACTCAGAGCACTGCAGCATTTTCTATCTACCAAAGAAGTGATGCTGAAGTTCATTCTAGACACCAGGCCATGGATGTCAGGGTCTGGTTACTCATGCTCCCAGAACCTGAACTTGCTTGTATTTCTCGAACGTGCTGCTGTCGAACACTTCAAGATCAAGAGCAACGGAGGGGAACTGTGGCAAGGGAGGCGGCAATTTTTCAACGTGGCTTTTTCCTGGAATTATTTTATATCTTTTTGTGGGTTAATAAGGCATGTAAAGACAAGGTTATTTACACATTAGGATTTTTAAGCTTAAAAGATATACGTTTTGTTTTACCTCCTTTAGAGCCATGATTCTGTTGTGTATGATAAATTTTAACAGAACATCCATTCTTTGTGGAGTAGTTTATTATTAATTTCTATGACTAGCGAGGAAAATCCAATTTTCTGAGGCTCGACTCCTTTTCACACCCAATCAGTAGAAAGATAAAAAGGGCAAGGCATTCTGGTTAATACTTCATGGAAATCAGATGGAGGCTAAAAATGTATACAGGTTGTAAACATTTACATTTTTTTTTAAAACGGAGGAGCACCAGAACTCACCACTCAATTATGTACATGACTCTTTGTATTCCTAAACACAGGAAACAATTTACAGCATGGACGGTGGTCTACCATATCGCAAGGTTGGCAGAAGATCATCTGCCATTCTTGGACATGCCCAACAAGCATGCAAGAATCTACAGTAGAGCAACTGCTGTGGCAGATCCAGTGAAGGCTGGCAAGCAGGCACAATGTTGACGCTCCAGCTTGGCAAAGCTTTTTGCTATTCCAAAATAACCTGCCAAAGCGGTTTGGTTTAGTTTTGGGAGAAAAATAAATAAATCAATGACATATCTGCAGAATTTTTTTTTCCTGCATGTGTGGCCCACTGGACAATTTCCCTGCCCAGGACCACCATGCTTTGCATGGCAATCCTGGGCAGCAAATGTAGTGATGGTCACCACAAACTGAACAAAGCAGGGCAACAGTCACTGAAAAGAGGCCGAGAAGAAGACCAACTGTCAGAAACCCAGCAAGCACTTCCACTGATTCTAAACAGAGGGCACTAGGAGTTTGCTGGATCACGACGGGGCTTTAAGGTATATGTCAACGGCATGTAATGTTTGGAGAAATTGTATAGCGCCTTCTATCTTTAGATCAACACCACTAAGCACTCTAAAGTTGGTACCTTTTTTCTTTTTGAAACTTATTTTGATAATCATGGACAAAACATAATTGCAATAAGTATGGACCAAAGCATTCTATTACAAAGGCTGGAACATCTAGGAGTGCTGGGCCAGCCCTTGGCTGGCTGAGCTCCTTTCTGGAGAACCGAGAGCAGGTTGTCTGGCTGAACCCCAGCTCTTCCAGAGCCAAATCATTGACATGGCGTGTCCCACAATGCTCCTCTTTGAGACCCACCTCTTTTCAATGTTTATATGAGCCCACTGGCCCAACTGGTTGAATTCTTTGGCATTAAGATTGTGTCATATGCGGATGATACGCAGCTCCTGCTCTCTTATAAAGGGGATTCAGTGAGCGCCAAAGAATCTTTTGTCCTCTGTATGAAGGCATTGTTAAGCTGGTTCCAGTCTAATAAACTACAATGCAACCCAGACAAAACGGAGATCCTTTTGTTTGGATTGAACCAGTTTTTAGGGTGGACCTGGAGCTTGGCCTTCTATGCTGAGCACAGAGACACTCTGAGTAGCTGCGCGCTATATAAAAGAAATCCATTCATTTATTCACATACACTGTGGTGAAGGCCAGCCGGCTGGCAGCAGCCAAGCATATATATGATAAAACATATGAGACGTATACTCGATGATAAACAGTGGAATAAGCCTAGATCATGTTGGCATACATATCACAAGGATTAAGATAAGAAAAACAATAAATGGTTTATCTACTAACTAACCACCCTCCCACCCCACAACATTATCAGTCATACTGAGTCCATGCCTGCTTGTGTATCAGCTCTTAACACAGTGGGTGAGATCTCCCCACATCCAGAAGCAATCATATGGGTCAACATACATCCTGTACAAGTAGGTAAGGAAGGACTAGATGAGGGGACAAGAGGGTGTAAACACCAACGTACACGTTGAGGTCAGGCGGTGTCCTCTTCCTGGGCTTTAAATTGTTCCAGGAAGTATTCCCACACAATTGCTATGAGTTGTTTACACAACCCATGCTATTCCTCTCTTCGCAGTGCAAACTTTCTGCTGAACCCCATCGCCAAATCTCTTCTTGCCAACCCGCCACGGTGGGTGTGGTAAGGAATTTCCAATGGCGTGAAATCTGTCGCCTAGCAAGGAGAAGCACTAGATTAACAAAGCACGCCTCAGTCTTGGAGGACTTGGGCCTAGGGTATAGTCCCAGAAGGCAATGTTCAGCAGTATCCCAGTGTGTGGTCCCTGTGAGTGTTGCGAGTGATTCCTCAACATCCCTCCAATAGGACAAGAAAGTAGGACATGCTCATAGCATATGCAATAAGTCTGCGTTATCAATCTGGCATCTAGGGCAGGAGGATGAAGGTGTGGAATATCCTATGGAGTTTTGATGGTGTTAAATACACACTAAGCAGGAGGGAAAACTATATAAATTTAAATAATGTGTTTTGGGGTATCATGCTAGGCTACTCTATAAGAAAGCACCTTTCTTTGCCACTGAATGCAAAAATTCTGAAATCAGACTGGAGATGATGCACCGTGCCCTTGGTCTACAGGGAAAAGGATCAAAAATTTAAAGGAAAAACACAATTTTGTTCTGCTAAATATTGTGAAAAAAATTATTGTTTCACCACTGAATGAGCAGTCCACAGCCTCTAGATCTTTGAGAATGTAGGTGATATTGCAGAATTGATTGGTGCATGTTGCTTGGAGAAAGGCTCAATGAGAGGCTGACAAATGAGGCAACTTGAAGGTGACAATTCAGAATCCAGGCATGGCACAGAGCATTCATCCTTCCGAAATCCGTAAATGCAGTACACCATAAACCGGGTGTGTGTAAAATCAGTTGTATACAGTTCATAGAAATACAACAGTAAAATTATCACCAAATCTTAAGCCCCCCACATACCAGAACTTATGAGAACATCTTAAAAAGCTTTATCAATATAGAGGATTAAATCCCTCCACATGAATCATTAAATAATAACGCTCTTAGCAGCAACTCCCTCCAGCCATCAAGGAAATTGGTTCGATAACTTGTGTCCACAACCTAGTACAAATTATGTTAATAGCACCAAAAAGGAGCACGACATTTCCTGACAAAAATGTACATAGAATGCCACAAAATGCCAATGAAGTCCACCTTAAGCCAAGATGGTTGTAAGGCATAGAATTCCAAGGAGCACCAACAGCTAGAATAAGAGTCATGGGGGAGGGGGGGGATCACCGACTTTCGTCATTAGACCAGGTACAAGGCACGGGTGCCAGCGGTCATCCTTGCTGTTTTCCCTCACCATGGAGTTATTTTCAGAATATGTCCGCAGAGACCAACAGGGAATGTAAGTTGGCAGACAGTTAAAAATTATCCATTTACGTAGATTTAAAAACAAATTTTCATAACAATGACCCAGATTATTCATCAGTCACAGTGATGGAGGAGCCAAAGATTTTTGGGAAAGCAGCAGGGTTCAAAGTTGACCCGCTGAAGTCTCAAGTGCTTAACATACCGGGAAGCCCACATCTAGTGTGAAATCTTCTAAGGACTGAATAACCCAAGTAGGGCACAACCCTACGCAATTTAGACACCAATGTAAAAGCCAACTATGGCCCACTACTACAGGAAGAATATGGACTTCCAATTCTTATATATGGGAGGTTTATCCTGGCTGGCACATTGTAGCAGTGAAAATGGGGCTTACATTATTCCCATCACAATATTTCCTGACTTTATTTTTCTTTATAGCTGGTGTAATTTAGCCGAATTGACAATGAGAGGTTGTGAAACAGAGCATCTATTTGAGATATCCAGTATCAAGCCCTTGGATAATCTCCAAAAGTGTTCTCCAGAACCTATATATTTCTTAGCTGTCAAAATAAAGTGGAGAAGTCTCCAGTGGAAAGAAGACGAGCAACAGAAATGGAGAGACCGTTCAGTGAGGAAAACCAGAAGGCTATTTACACAACAGGGAATATTTCAACTAGACGCTCCACAAGAAACAGGCCATGACAACGTTGGTAATACACTGGGACCACATCCCTGCCAAGCTACATGGTTTGGGACACAACCATTGAGAGAAATTTTGGAGGCGATGTGGAGAGACGGGCGCATTGACGCATATTCTGGGCAGTGATACAGACCCTTGTTTGAGATGTGCTTGACACCATAGAGGAAAGGGTTATAACCTCCATACCGAAATTCCTAGCTTACATCATGCTAGATTTGCCTAATGAGCACACACTTCTACTTCACTGACTAAGAAGTAGACAAATGTCTAGAGATGTGAGGAATTAAACACCCATAATGTTGCGAGTGCCGGATGTCATAAATTGCCAATGGAGCATAGGATCTCATGGCCTTGGAAAAACTTGTGATGTTCTTGGAGCAGAAACTAGAGGCTTTCAAATCAAATCGGCCTCCATTTCTCGGTTATCTGGCATCATAACTTAGGGCACTCAGTTATACCAAGTGTCTAAATTTTTTTTAGAATAATTCCACTCATGTGAATACAGATGCTTCAACGAAAAGATGGTACTGAGCCAGGCTGAGCATGGACCTAGTAAGGGACGTAAAGACAACCTTACAAGACAGGGGGAGCATCGAGGAATTCTGAACTGTGCGGAAGTCGGGGTGGAAGGGCGATTTTCTAGCTGTTACTTATTTCAAGTTGTTATTGTTCCTTTTTATTTATGAAGGATATATTACTCGCATGGGACAAAGGTTATAGGCAAGGATATACATAAAGGCAGGATTTAATAATAAAAAGATTTGATCCCCAGCTTCCAATGAATGCTACTTTATGCTAGGTGCACCATAATATCTTGAATGGTACAATATACATAATTACCTTAAATGGCCGTATAATCTCTAAGGGGATCAAGTTTGCATAACAGGTCAGCCTTATACCAGGGCCACTCTCATGCCTGGCAGGCCCATGAAATGCCGTGGCGAGTAAGCCAATCGCAAAAAAACAATGCCTAGAATGACCACCACAATTTCTATCTGTTGTAACCGTCACATTAAATCACCCAGTTTCCGTCATATCTTCACATTCGATCTCCTCAGTTTCAGTTTTCTCCTCCAACTTTTCCCCAGCTACTGCGCCCTAAACCTTCATCCCCTACATCATTCTACACTTACTTCTTACATTGTTAAACTACTAATTCTGCCACACTTATCATACTCCTCTTCCTTTATATGCTTCACATCCCTCTCCTATTCATTTTTCTCCTTAACTTTCTATTTTCTCTTCTCTACTTTTCTTTATTTCATTTCTACACTCCTTCCCGGTCTCCATCATTTTGACCTTACTGCATGCCTTTGTGTCTACTTTGATGTCTTTTTTTGTTCCATTCTGCTTTCTTTTACTAGCTCGGTTTCCCTTTTTTGTCATTGCTCCATTTATTTTATCTGTTCTTTTGATCTCATTGCCCTGTCTCACTTTGTTTCCCATCTCTTCCCTTCCACATTCCTCCTTTTTTCCCCCTTTCTTCTTTGCATTTCTTTCCACTCTACCATCTCTATCAATTGTTTTCTTTCTAGCTTCATTTTTAATATTTACCACGGGTTTCTTTTTTTCTACTTATAATGAATTTCTTCTCATTTCTTTTTATACATCCATTTATATTTCTTACTTTCTTCTTCCCTTTCAATCCATCTTCCTTTTCTGTCATGCTTTATTCTCCACTTCTATTTGTTCTATTTTTCTTTTTCCTCCTTTCTTTCTCCCCATTTCATTCAACTTTCTTACACCCTTTTATCCTTCCTTTTTGATCATTTCCTTAATTGTTTTCCCCTCATTCTTTATTTTCACTATTTTTTCTTGTCCCCTTCTTCCTTTTGCCCAGTCTTTCATTTTAAGTCTTCCTCCTTACCCTGAGCTCACCCTTTCTTGCTTTATCTCCTTCTGTCGTTCATATTCTTAATTAGATCTTTGTTTCTTCCTTTAACGCCCATTTCTTTTTCTACCTTTCCCTTCTTCCCCTTTTACCCTGCTGTTCATTCCACTTTTCTATTTTATCTCTACTGCTTACTTATTTTGGTCCATTCTCTCACTTGCTCTATTTGCCTCTATTTGCATAAGAAAAGGAAACAGCAAATAGGCCTTTATTAGCGCACCTAACCAGTTTTATTTGCTCACATTTAGTTTCAGTGGTATGGTATGAACACAGGTATGAATGTCATTTTTCTTAATGGCACATATAAAACACGTTAGACAGGTCTTGTGTCCACTATGGCCCTTTGCCAATATCCATAAAGTCACAAAACACTGTTTCAATAGCAATGCCGCCCCTCGTGGGCAACTGAGGGCTACTGATTTGGGATAAAATTAGGCAGAACAAAGAAAAGGCAGAACTAGTGCATCAGACAGACTGAGCCTTGCTGTGAGAGACTTCAATTATGGAAAAGAAGAAACAAGAGCGAGCAGGCCCTCCTCACCCTCCACTTCCTCACCTCTTTGTCCAGTTCCAAATTCACCATCTTCTCTTTCATTTTGTCATATCGTTCCTTCACCCGTCTCAGGCTCTCCACCTCCTCATTAAGCAAAGCATTGTTTTCTTTAACCTCGCTAAAATGTCAAAAGAGGTGGGTAAATTAAAAAAATTAAAAAATACATATATATATATATATATATAAAAATAAAAAAAATGTATCTGCACTTGATCACAATGATCCAAGCAGATCAACTTCTAAACCTCCAGCAGAACACTTTGGACGGCCCTCTTCCATCTCTTCTGGAAAACATTTGTCTGGAGAAGTCAATTTAAGATATGCTTTTAGTACAGCCTTAAAATGAATTGACCCATTTCATTACAAACTCTTGTAGGTTGTGTACATGCTATGTATATGTAGAAGACATCCATCAATTACAGAACATCTCAAAACCCTCTGATCTGCAACACTTGATACTGGAATGATCTTACAGCGGCCCTGGGGTATGAAGCCTAGCGGCAACTAGGTAAACTGACATTGCTCCAGACTGTACTCTTCACTGTCCTACTTAGTCCCTATGCGACTCTGGGCCAAGCGATAGAAGTAATGCACCCCAAAGAGTGTTGGGTGGCATTGTTTAACTTTGACGAACGTTAGGTTCATCTTACCCCTAACATAGCTTAACAACTGACTCACCCATCATATACAAGGGAAGAGGTGTGGTGCCACGGCCAGGGCGACTGACGCTGGAATCTGGGGCTCACGGTTCGATCCCCGGCGGCAGGTCAGCCCAGCACCATGTGACTCTGTGCAATAGCTTGCTTAATCTTCCCGACGGCCCCCAGCGCCGGGATGCCTTTGGGTAGCTGTTCGCGCTTTACAAATACTGGATTTACATTTACATATAAGCCCTATCCACTTAGTTGTGAGGTACAAAGAGAACAAGCAGATGGACTTGAACCATTAAGGAAACAGTGCCCTAAGACAAAAGGGACAGTATTCACCCAGGAAGTCTGGTTTAAGAGGCAGGACCCTGACCTGGCAATAGGTAGTGTTGATGTGAAACATTGATTTGACGTCCTATGTTTTTTTTTTTTTAACCATACTCAGTGTACCCACCGATAAATGATATATTTTAGGTTTACTCACGGGTCTTATTAATTTATCTGGAGCCCTTGCAATTATCCAGTTCAACCTTATACTAAACGCCCTCAAAATGTTGAGTCTGTTCTGGTGGTATCAGGATGGGAGAAGGACACAAATGATAAAGCATGCCACAAATGTGGGTTAAGTTTTTTTTAAACTAAGGGTACACTAAGGGTTCGATATCAGCGTTTTACTATCTGGCGCATATCTTGCTATGTATGACTTGGATAGGCAGGCCGTGCAACAACAAACAGTTCATATTTCTGCTCACTCCCTCTGTGGTGATTACAAGACCCTGAACTGTCGCTCATCAATCTTCCAACGAGAATTAAAACAGATTTTCCCCTGTACCCAGAAAAAAAGAGGACAGGACACCAAGAGTGGAACTGAGAATTTGAAAAGTGCTTCCAAGTCAGTTACGGGTTGGTCATAGAGGGGAGGACGTATCCGGACAGCCCATGCTTTCCCACAGAAAACTAATGTTTAAGGGGGACTCCAGCTTTCCTAGAAATAAATAACAAGTTACTTACCTTTGGTAACGATATATCTGTAAGAGACGCACATTAGTTATAGATTCCATACCTTAGAATTACCCCAGGCGTCAGACTGGATCTGGAGAATTTTTTCTCTAAACAGTACCCCTGCGCGTCGGTAGGTGCCACCGGTCAACTCCGCGTTCGTCGTCGGCATCGCAGGGATGACGTCGCAATATCTAGTTAGACGCCGCCCCTGCGCGCTGACGTCAGTTTTTTACACGACATTCCACGCCAGAAGCGCAGAGCCATGCAAGACACTGACCACTGGTGCACAAAACTAGGGCCCTAAAAGGGAGTCCCTTACTCTAGAAGTCAGTTCGCATAACGGGGAGGATGGGTGGGGCGGTAAGGAATCTATAACTAATATATGTCTCTTACAGATATATCGTTACCGAAGGTAAGTAACTTGTTCATCTGAAAGAGATTATTAGCTATAGGTTCCTTACCTTAGAATAGATTCCCCAGAAATACCAACCCCAGAGGTGGGTCTGCGAACTAAGTTCACACCAGAAAGTACTGGAGAACTGAACGGCTAAAGAAGCCATCTCTCCGGACTGGACTATCCAGGCAGTAATGTTTAGTGAACGTATGCAGTGATGCCCACGTGGCTGCCTGGCAGATATCACCGAGGGGGACTCCCAGTCCCTAAGCAGTAGTGGCTGCCGTCGCCCTGGTGGAATGGACGCGCAGTTCTACCAGAGGCTCCTTTTTTGCCAAGGAGTAACAGATCTTAATGCAAATGACGACCCATCGAGAGATCGTTACGTTTTGGCACGGCCCGACCTTTCTTGGCCAACAAAGAGTTGATCGTCCACCCGGAATGGTTTTGTGCAATCCAAATAAAATAACCCACGTGGAGTCTCTCAGCCGCCTTGGAAGGATGCGGGAAGAAGGTGGGCAAAGTGACAGTCTGTCCTATGTGGAAAGAGGTAACCATTTTGGGAAGAAAAGAAGGTCTAGTCCAAAGGACAACTTTGTCCGGATGAACAGCAAGGAAAGGAGGTTTAGAAGATGGAGCCTGAAGCTCACTCACCCTGCGAGCAGAGGTAATGGCAACCAGAAAAACAGTCTTTAAGGTCAAGAGTCTGAGAGGACAATTATGTAGTGGCTCGAAAGGAGCACACATAAGGTAAGTTAAGACCAGATTCAAGTCCCACTGGGGCATTACGAAAGGAAAAGGAGGAAAGAGGCGAGTAATGCCCTTAAGAAACCTATTTACAGTAGGGGACTTGAAGGCTGATCAAGAAGGCGAAGAAAGGCCGAAATGGCCAAAAGATAGCCTTTAAGGGTGCCCAGAGCAGAGCCCTGCTGGGCCAAAGATAGAATGAAGAGGAGAACCTCTAAAGGAGGGACAGAAAGGGGATCCACAGCCTTTGCTGTGCACCATGCCACAAATTTGTTCCATCTACAGGCGTATACCGTTTTAGTGGAGGGACGCCTGGCTGCTAAGATGACATTACAGACTTCGGGAGGAAGGTCAAAAGCTGTCAACTGTCGCCGCTCAATCTCCACTTAAGGAGGTGGAGGCTGGACAGGTTCGGGTGGAGGACCGTCCCCTGCTGCTGCGACAGAAGATCCTCCCGAAGAGGCAGTCTGATCGGAGGATCGATGGCCATGTTCAAGAGTTCTGGATACCAGACTCTTCGTGCCCAGTCCGGAGCCACAAGAATGACTTGGGCCCAGTCGCGCATGATCTTCAGCTCTCTGGGCAGAAGTGGTATAGGCGGAAAGGCGTATAGAAGACAGCAATTCCACTAACAACGAAAAGCGTCGCCGAGCGAGTGCCGCCTTGGAAATTCCAACGCGCAGAACTGCTGACATTGCGCGTTCTCTTCGGTGGCGAACAGATCTAACCAAGGCTCTCCCCACTGCTGAAAGAGACCTTGCACCACCTCCGAGTGAAGACGCCATTCGTGATCCATCATGCACCGGCGGCCGAGTTCGTCCGCCCTGGCATTCAGAGAACCTGCCAGGTGTTGAACCACCGGGGACATGCCCTGATGCTCCAGCCACGTCCAAAGGCGAAGAGCCTCTTGACATAGGGTCCACGACCCCACCCCGCCCTGTTTGTTGCAGTACCACATGGCGGTGGTGTTGTACGTGAACACCTGCACTACCCTTCCTCTGACAGAAAGAATGCCTTCAGCGCAAGACGAAATCGCCCGGAGCTCCAGAAGGTTGATGTGGAGCCTGAACTCCGCCGGAGACCAGAGGCCTCTGATCTCCGCCTCTCCCATGTGGCCGCCCCATCCCAGGAGTGACGCATCTGTCACCACTGTGAACACTGGTAGGGGAAGGGAGAGGGATCTGCCGCCGACCCAATACTGGTCCGTTAGCCACCACTGCAACTGGTGTGCAGTGCCCTCCGAGATCTGGACGCAATCAGAAAGATTCCCCTGATGCTGCGCCCACTAGAACTTCAGGTACCGCTGCAGAGCCCGCATATGCCACCTGGCATGATCCACCAGCAAGATGCAGGAGGCCAAGAGGCCCAGCAGCCTCAGGGTAATTCTCACCGAAATCTGGGATAGAGGCTGAAACATCGGTATCATAGCCCAAAAAGCCCGGACTCGCTGCTCGGGTGGATAAGCCCAAAACTGCACTGTATCCAGAACTGCTCAGATGAAAAGGAGCTTCTGAAAGGGAATCAGGTGTGACTTCGGCACGTTGATAGTGAACCCCAGCGAGTGCAGGAGGTCCGCCGTAGTCTGGAGGTGGGAGACGAAAGCCTGGGGCGAGCTCGCCTTTAACAGCCAGTCGTCGAGATATGGGAAGACTGGAACCCCTGATCTGCGAAGATGTGCTGCGACCACTGCCATCACTTTCGTGAACAACCAAGGGGCGCTGGTAAGGCCAAAGGGGAGCACAGTAAACTGAAAATGCTCGTGGCCTACCGTGAACCGTAGGTAACGCCTGTGGGCTGACAGGACAGGGATGTGGAAATAAGCATCCTGCAAGTCCAACGCTATCATCCAGTCTCCAGGGTCGAGGGCAGACAGGACCTGAGCCAATGTCAACATTTTGAACTTCTCCTTCCAGAGGAAGCGGTTGACGTCCTTGAGATTCAAGATAGGACGCAGGCCTTTGTCCTTCTTGGGTACCAGGAAGTAGTGGGAATAACAACCACAACGTATTTCTGGCACAGGGACTCGCTCGATAGCTCCTTTGGCCAAGAGAGCCGTTACTTCCTGACGGAAAAGGGCCAAGTGATCCTCCGACATGCGATGGTGTTGGTGGCATGGAGGGAGGGGTAGTCTCGAAGGCGAGGGAGTAGCCCCTTCGGACTATCTGCAAAACCCACCTGTCCAACGTGATGTTGTGCCAGTGGAGGAGGTGATGGCAGATCCAGCCGCCCACTGGCAACTGGTGGCCCTGAAAGGTCAGACTAGGAGGGTTTGGGGGCAGCTGCAGGGGGGGCATTGGTGGTTTGGCCCGCCCTCTGGCGCCCGGACCCAAGACGCTGGGTACCAAGTCCCCGGCCGCGCAGAGGCTGGGTGGCTTGTGCAGCCCTGTGGCCCTGGCTGGAACGTGGTGGGGCAACTCTTCCGTGGCCACGAAAGGCAGACTGCATGGGGTGAGAAGTCACTGCAAGGCCCAAGGACCTGGCCGTAGCTCTAGAGCCCTTGAAGCGCTCGAGCACGTTGTCTGCCTTGTCGCCAAACATGCGACGGCCATCAAAGGGCTTGTCCAAAAGGGTAGATTGGAAATCCCCAGAGAAGCCAGAGGTTCTCAGCCAGGCGTAGCGTCTCAGGGCTACTGACGTGGAAATCGTCCTACCCAGCAAGTCGGCAGTATCCAGTCCACACCGGATGGTGAACTTTGCTGCGTCTCGACCCTCAGCAACAGCGCGGGCAAGCACGACACGGGCCTCCTCTGGGCACTGTGGCAGCACTTGCGCAACCGTGTCCCACACTGAATGTGTGTAACGGCCCAAGAGACATGCGGTGTTCACCAACCGCAGTCCTAAGCTGGCGGAAGAAAACATCTTCCCAAGATGGTCCAGCTTTTTGGATTCCCTATCTTGAGGAGCTGTAGGGCAAGCGCTTCCTTTCGAAGATGAGGCTTGGACCTCCAAGCTCTCTGGGGTAGGGTGTTGGGAGAGGAAAAGTGGGTCGCACGGTGCTGGGGTTGGGCGATAATCCTATCCACAGGAGCCCCTGTGCTGGGCTTGGACCAGGAGCCCGTCAGTGAGGGCCTCATTGAAAGGCAGCAAGGGCTCCTTAGAGGCTGCTGCCGGCTGAAGCACCTCAGTCAGGAGGTTAGTCCTGACCGCCACCGTAGGAAGCTCGAGGCCCAAGGCCACAGCCGCCCTACGCAACACCACAGCGTAGGAAGCTCCCTCCTCCATAGCCACGGTAGGGGGAGAAAGCATACCAAGGTCTGGGGAAGTATCCAGACCACTGGCATCACCCAACTCCTCCCTCTAGTCCGGCTCTTCAAGCTGGTCTGCCAGAGGGTCAACAGACCCCTCACAGTCCTACTTACCCTCCTCTGGCCGCCACTCAGGGCGATAAGGAACGCCGGGGAAGAACAGCGGTACAAAAGTACCCTCCGGTGCCGGTACCCGGCTCCGTGTCCAAGTCGATGGGGAGGCCGGGGTCAACGCCGGCCGGGGCGCAACCGGTGTTGGAGGTGGCGGAGGAGTCGTCAGAGGGATCAGCGCCTGGGAAGGTACCGTGAGGTCGACCGGCACAGATACGGATCCAGGCCTGGATCCTTGGGGGCCATGTGGTGCCGGAGCCACCGGCACTGAAGGCCTAGATCCCCCAGCCGAGTCCGCGGGGCCCGAAGGCGCGCCGGCAGAGTCGGGCTGCCCAAAGATGGAATAAAAGGCACGAAGCTGGGCAGGCGACGATCCGGCCCCTGGGAAGGGAGGGAGGCTCGGAGTCATCCCAGCAGGCTCAGAGGGCAGAGCCAGAGGACGACGACCCTCAGTGTCCCGCGTCGGTTGACAGACGGGGAGAAGGCGAAGAGCGACGATGCTTCTTTGCCTTCTTCTTGTGCTTTGACTTACTTGATGACGAAGACTTCGATGAGGAATGATGGTGGTGGCTCCGCGACCGGTCCCGCGACCTTCCTCTTGAACGGGACCTCGAGCGGCACGGAGCCGACTGCCGGGCCTCCAGAAGCTTTCGGAACAGCTCCCACAAAGACTTCTGGTTCATGGCCCGACAGTCGGAGCACAACTTCGGGTCGTGGTCGAGCTCCAAGCACCAGAGGCACACGAGGTGCAGATCCGTGACAGACATCAGCTTGTGACAGGTGTCACAAGGCTTGAAGCAGGTCCGATGATGGGACATCCCTACGTGAACCAGGACAACAACTCAAAAAAGATGTCGACAAAAGATCGAAAAAGTTCTAGTCAAAAAGTGACTAAAGGTACCGCTCTCTCCGGATCTACGCTGGCTGGCGCGGAAAAAGAAAGAACTGATGTCAGCGCGGAGGGGCAGCGTCTAAGTAGATACCGCGACATCATCCTGGCGATCACGACACCGACAACGAATGCGGAGTCGACCGACGCAAGCTACCGACACGCACGGGTACTGCTAAGAGAAAGAAATTCTCCGGATCCAGTTTGAGGCCTGGGGGTAATTCTAAGGTAAGGAATCTATAACTAATAGTCTCTTTCAGATCAATTATTCACATTGGAATGCGGTCAACTTCATTCATGATTTACTAAAGTCAATGAGAACAAATCAAATCAATTGGGAATTTTGTACATGCTACAGCTCCAAAGACACCACTTCCTACATCCTTAAGATAAACAAGCTAAAGGATGTAGTCCATCAGGTGACGCCTCAATTATGCTAACGCAAGATTACTACTCTACACTAAACACATTTATGCCCAATCTACTCTAACACACCAAGAGGAATCACTGTTCAGTTTGAGCATAGATATCAAAATGCAAAGCTGCAATTTTGATCCGAAACAACCAAAATTAATGGATTCAACAATCCAGCCACTATCCCCTCCTAAGGGCAAGTGCATTTCAACACCACTTGCATGTATTCCACCAAGAAACTCCAGAAGCAACACAGGTAGCAAGATGGACTTCTAATCCAAAAAATGCAGCATAGTTAAAAAAAAAATAATAATAAAAATTAGCAGCATAGAAAAGAGATACAGACTTCACTGTCTTCCCACATCACTCAGGGTTACACCATCTCAACCAGTGTGCGAAAAGCTATATGGACAGTTTGCTAACAACTTATTAAAAAATCCAGTCTAACCAGGAAGACCACAATATCCCATAGAAAGCAAAGGAGGAATTTAGAGGGACAATCAGTCCCACACCTCAGTCCACAGAAGTAGAACAAACGTCCCACTAAAGGCTCTCTTAGAACAAAATGCCTACATTTATTTCACTTGGTGGGGTGCACCAATAATGTCAAGATGGCCATACACCCCGAATTTCTTATATGCTAAAGTTGCATTCTATCGCCAAATATGTCCTTCTTCGGAATCATCAATAACGTATTGCAAATGTTATTTGGAAGGGAGAACATCCAATCTGAAGTTTACGGAAACAAACCCCACACTACTGGGGCAGTTGCAACTGCCCAGATTTATATTTCATTAACAGTCATAAATCTTTTAGCATTACAATAAACTTAATCTAACCAAACAAAAACGTATTCTGTAAACCAACAAAGCTCATTATTGAAAATGTGACTGCAGTTCTCTTTTGAGGGGCAGATCCACTGGGGATTCATTTATCCGTAATCTTTGGCTGAGAGATTATGGCCAGAGATCAGTACTACCTTCAGGTTTATTGTTATAACTAAAATGGGTTGTGAACTGATTCGCGCTCCCTCTCCACCTCCTTATTACTATTCAATGATGGCAACTTGTTCGAAGCAGTTGGCAAATTATAGAGCTCACTATAATTTGAGTCAAAAATACAAAACCAAAAGTGGAAATTATTGGCAAAGTTTGGACATAGTACAGTTGTATTGTGATCTAGTAATATTAGATTATAAAGATGAACTGTGGTCCAAGCAACTAATTGTGGGGCATTCTTTGGCACCATCGATTGAAAGCTGAAAGACCACATTGGTCTAATCAATGTTTAAAGTGACACCATCTCAGCGATCCAAGTCTAGTAACTTTTATTACAAAAGAAGTCAAACTCTGGAGGGCATTCTTTGGGCACCCAACAGTACTACTGCAGCTCTGCTTAGCTAAAATTGGGTCTAACAGGGAGGTGCTCTAATGCTATTAGTTGGCAAATAACCTGTGACATTATGCAAAGTATATCCAAAGTACAGGATTGTGTGCTTCCGACGGTGTAGAATATCTACAACAAAATGCTCTTATTCAGTAAACGTTTGAGCTAGACTGAACACTCATGTCAAGTGAATCTGCAAATCTTGCTTCAGAAATTGATCACTGCATAGTTTGTTGCAGGGGAAAATCAACTATAATTGCTTCACTACTTTAGAATATATTTACCCAGGCATAAGTGCAAAAATAAAAACAGCAAGTCTAGTAAGTAACTTAAGAAAAACCTGCACAAACATACTACGTTATTGATGCACAATTGGTAAAATATGTTTGGTACACATTAGTTCAATAGTCTGAGATGGACAGTATCACAAGACATTAAAAGTGTTTCAGTTGAAGTTGTACACGAGCAAATAACTAAATGATAACCCTTAATACACATATCTTCGATACGAAGGCTGATAAAGTATTTCAGACAAAGAGGATAACATGAGTAATTTTCTGTTTGTCTTTCTGGGATATTTTTGGTTTTGCAAAGCTTACTGAGTCGGTAAAGGATTTTAAGAACTGCAATGATTATTTGCACAGCGCTGATATTTGCTAAGTGCACTGGGAATTGTGATGTTGTGGCGACCAATATTTCACAAGTCAGTGCGTGGGCAGATGTGATTTAAACTGAGTGCAGGGATGTGATAGGTCTGATAGCACAGGGATCATTTGATTTTATGGATTTTAAATAGTTACAGGACAGTATGACTTTGGCAGGGGTGTGAATGAATGCCTACTTAGTTTAATCCTTTTCCTTTTATCAATTAATTTGGCCTGTGCTTCATATCTTAACGATGGTGATACAACCTAGGTTTTCGTTTTAGTGTTTAAGTAGCTTTTTTTATTTGTTATTTTTGGGATAATGTAACAAATAAACACGTGTCTGTTTTTCAGAAACATGGACAAAAATACCTAAAGTTCAAAATATATAACCTTATGCTTTCTAAGAACATCTAGGCAAGTAGTAATATGCCATCCTTTTTGTTTCGGTTAGGTCGATATGGAGGTTTTGGTAGACCTCTTTAAGCAATGCCTTTATGTACTAGTTGAAGAAAAAAAAAAAATCGGAAACATGGCTTTTATGTCCTTGTTAGGACGGTCCCCGGCATGCTAAAAACTCAGGCATCCTGCACTAAGTCCGAGATTGTATGTGAAACTTATACATTAGTATGCCCTCGTAGTGGATATTGAACGCCCTGGATGCATAACATAAAACAATGATGACCGCAAACTATATTTTGTTAATCAGTGGTATGTAGGTCGCGTGCGTAGCACATTTACGATTATAGGACTCTGTGTGCAGTGACAGACTGAGTACCTGACTAGTGGGATCCATTTTGGATGCGACTGGTTTAATACTGTACTAGATAGAGGGTGGGCTTAGCTTCCTAGACTGTAGAGGTGCACTGCAAGCAGTCCTTTAGCTGGATGGTGAAGATCTAGACACTAAAGTGAGGAGGATAGAGTCAGGGAAACATTTAGAAAATCAATGGGGACCTTGTTACTGGTTATTTCTTCCCGAGCACTGCGATTTGGGGTGAGGTGTGGGACTTCAGTTTCTTTTGTTCAAGGTGAGAAAGTGTCACGGTGCAATGCCCTGCAGCAAGACAGACAGTCAAGAAGGAGAAGCCAAACATATTCCTGCTAAGAGGAACACCCAGCGAAATACAACTGAAAGGGTCACCAGGAGCAACCTGTACTATCAGGGTGTCCCCTGCTCTCTCTGTGCGCTTCCATGTGAACTACACCATGGCATTGGAAATACAAGCACCACCAAGTTATCTAGCAGCTTGCCATTGGTCCGAGATCTGGTGTTTAAGACACTGGAGAAGAGGAGTCGTGGCGTCTCTGAAGCTGCGCTAGTTTGGCCTGGAAGACCACAACCTCCCAGGACACATCACTCCTTATGAATCGGCCCAGATGCTGTCTCTGCCGAACCTGGACACCCGTCTGCACTCGTCTCTGAGGGACGCAACTATTGAAGACGCTGTGGCACTGCACATGAGCTACTGCACTTACTCCCTTAAGCAATTTCTGTTTCAAAGGGAGGCCAATGCTGAGGCCCCTACAGTAAGACCGGAACTGCGCCAGCGGCAAAACTAGAACTGCAACAACCATCAAGGAAGTAAAGGGGAACTTGGCTTGCAAATGGAACAAGGAACTAAAAGCATGAGGAGGAATCTAGTGTAAGGAATTAAGACTTTGTTCCAAGCTCAACATCTGAACTTAGTAGTGCATCTAACCACTGGGGAGCCCAGAAGTGATTTGAATCTGTACTAAACTAAGACCTATGCCTGCATCATCCAGTGGGACAGTAGACATTAGCTATCTCCTGAAACGGGAAGAGGGTGCAGAGAGTGTGTATACCGTACTGAGGATCGTAACTGAGATTCAACCATGTAACTGCTATTCTTATTGAATTGTGTAGTATTTAGTTCTGCTGTGAAATTAAAGTACTTTCTTGTATACAAAAGGATTAGTACTGGGCTGGACAATACGCTGTTGGTTGACTGTTGGGTTCTGATCTCTTGTCCCCCACACTATCTCCCTCAAAAGCATTCGACTGCCCAGCCCTCGCTACCCTGTGAGTCAAGTGACGAAAGGGTTGCCCTCAGTGCTTAAGTTGTAAAACCATAGTGTCAGAGCCCTCGTCAGGAGGCCAATGCAGCATGCATCACCCATTACAACTGCAATCGCTGCTAATGACAGTACCAACACTACTTATCGTCATGCTCCTACAAGTGTGACAATTCAGCACAACTACTAACCATCACAACCCCTACAAGTGTGACAGTTCAGACTATTCCAGGCACCCAAAGCTATAAGAGTTGCTTGGCTGGCAAGTATTAGTCATTTGTATTGAATTAATAAATAAGAACAAAAGTTACTTACCTGTAATCTGTGGTTCTCCAGTATTAGTATCTTTCATAGATTCACATGCTTGAATCATTCCCCGACGTCGGAGTGGGAGTACCACAGTACATAAAAATAGCAATATATATATATATATATATATATATATATATATATATATATATATACACACACCATATCCTAGGTAAATTAGAACCAGGAAGTAAGGTAGCCAGAAATCAAAGGAAAGAAATCCTCCACTTTCATGACTCGTCCAAGTCATTATATATAGTCCAAAGTCCAGCCAATCAGGCGACAGCACCACCCAGAATGTTCTCCTCAGAGGCTCAGGCTCTCAGATTTTCCAGCACAAGTGTGATCCAGAATGAAACAGAGCATAGCAAAAGAGCCTCTGAGGGGAGGTGGGCGGAGTTGCATGTGAATCTATGAAGGATACTAATACTGGAGAACCACAGATTACAGGTAAGTAACTTTTGTTCTTCTCCAGTATTAGGGTATCTTTCATAGATTCACATGCTTGAATCAGAGTAGATAGCAGTGACTCCAGAACAATACTAGTGACATTATCACCACAACATAAGCATATGCATAACACAGTCAAAGTGTAATCACAAACATATAGCTTATTGTTATATATCTATTCACATATAAAGATATATATGTATAAATCCATGTTAAAACAATAGTAAGAGGAAGAGGGAAAAACAGAGGCTCACCTTATTTAAAAAGATTACGGAGAACCGCCTGTCCCACAGACGTGTCTGCATCATTGGCAGCTTCCAAACAGTAGTGCCTTGTAAAGGTGTGCCTGTTGGACCACGTAGCAGCTCTGCAGATTTGATGAATAGGCACACCAGCAAAGAGAGCGGTAGAGGAAGAGATTGCTCTCGTAGAATGTGCTCTTGGAGTTGTCTGTAAAGGTCTGCCTGCCAGCTGATGACAGAAACCAATCGCAGCAGAGATCCAACGGGCAATGGACTGTTTTGATATTGGGTGTCCTGTACGCATTTTTCCATAAGCTATAAATAGCTGATCAGATTTCCGTATGGAAAATGTCCTTTGCAAATAGAATTTGAGACACCTTTTGAGATCAAGAGTATGTAAAGCCCTTTCCGCAGGTGATTGAGGATTGGGGAAAAAAGTTTTTAAAATGACCGGTTCGTTGGAGATGGAAGTCCGAAGGTACTTTAGGCATAAAAACGGGGTTAGTGCGTAACACTACGGAATCTCTTGTGAATTGAAGGTACGGTGGTTTTATAGTGAAGGCTTGAATGTCACTAACCCGCCTAGCAGATGTGAGGGCTAATAGTAAAGACACCTTCCATGAAAGAAACTTCAATTCTGTCCGATGAATAGGTTCAAAGGGGTGTCGCATAAGTTGTGAGAGCACAACGTTAAGATGCCAGGTTGGAGGTGGATGGCGAATAGGTGGAAACATACGAAACAACCCTTTAAAGAACTATCGAATGATCCTAGAGGAATAGAGAGAGTTGGAACCATCCTGCCTAAATCTTGAGATAGCTGCTAAGAATACTTTAAGCGTAGAATGAGAAAGGCCTGATCTTGCCAGATGCAGGAAGAAAGGTAAAATTTGTTCCGGCTTTGCATGTACTGGATGTATGTTGTTGGCTTGACACCACAGGCAAAATCGTTTCCATTTAAGCGTGTATGTCTTTATTGTGGAAGGCGCCTAGCATTGGCCAGAACTTCTCTACAGTTAGAAGGAATATCTAAGTGGGCGAATTCAAGGTGCTCAGGCGCCAGGCTGCTAAGTGCAGGGATGCAGGATCCGGATGGCAGATCTGACCGTTCTGAATGGATAGAAGGTTCGGTATTGGTCTCAACTGAATGGGATGGCATTCGGAGAGGAGTAGTTCGGTAAACCAGAACTGGCGAGGCCACCTGGGAGCTATGAGTATTAGGCGACAAGGTTCCTTCTTCATTTTCCAGAGAACCCTGGGAACCAACGGTATCGGTGGAAAAGCGTAGGCATAAATCTGCGACCAGTTCATCAAAAAGGCATTTCCGCATGATTCGTTGTGGGGACGCCAACTTGCGAAGAATGGGCATTTGCGGTTCAGACTGGTTGCAAACAAGTCCAGGTTGGGCTGACCCCACTCCTGAAAAATTTGATTCAACATTGGCTGATGGAGCTCCCACTCGTGATTGGAAGTTGTCAAGCGGCTGAGGGAATCCGCGAGAACGTTGGACACTCCCGGGACATGGACTGCTGTCAGGGTTATCTGATGTTTGATCGCCCAATCCCACATTTCCTGGGCTTGCTGAGACAACAGTGTGGACCTTGTTCCTCCTTGTTTGTTCAAGTAATGCATACTTGTTGTGTTGTCCGTCCGAATCAACACTGATGCTCCGAGAATGATGGTGCGAAAAGACTTCAGGGCTAGAAAGATCGCCAGCAATTCCAAAAGGTTGATATGACAAGTCTTTTGCTGAGCATCCCATCTTCCGCTTGCTGTCAGTCCTTGCAGATGGGCTCCCCATCCTTCTAGGGAGGCATCCGTGGTGATGACGAAGCTTGGAGGTTTCATGAGGAATGAGCAGCCTGCTGCTACATTTGTCTTTGAAGTCCACCATCGTAGAGTGTCCCTTATCTGTGAAGTGATGCGAATGAGATCGTCGAAGGATCCCGAGACTTGCAGCCACTGTTTGTTGAGTTCCTCTTGCAAGGGTCTCATTCTGAAACGGCAATTGGGGACCAGAGGAATGCAAGATGAAAGCATCCCCAGAAGCGACTTGAACCGTCGAACTGAAACGTACTCTTTTGATCTTAGTAGCTGTGCAAGATTGCAAAGTTTCATTTGTCTTTCGGTTGAGACAAAGACTTCTGTTCGCAACGTGTCTATGGTGGCTCCCAAGAACGTTCTCTCCTGCGATGGGAGGAGGTGAGATTTGTCGAAATTGATGGAGAGGCCCAGAGATTGGAACAGGGATAGACATCTCTGAGTATGGACGTTTGCACTGTTGAAGGAATTCGCCTTGATAAGGCAGTCGTCCAAATAGGGAAAAATCTGAATTCCCTCCAGTCGAAGGTGTGCAGCCACCGGTGCTAAGACCTTGGTAAAGACCCGGGTGCGGAACGTAGTCCGAAAGGGAGGACTTTGAACTGAAAGTCCCTGCCAGCCACTCTGAACCTCAAGAACTTTCTGTGTCTGGGTAGAATTGGCACATGAAAATAAGCATCTTGGAGGTCGAGGGTGGTCATGTAATCCCCCGCAGTAAGGAGAGGAAGAATTTCTTGCAGAGTTAGCATCCGGAATGATAATTTCTTGAGATATTTGTTGAGGGAGCGAAGATCTAAAATGGGACGCCATTCTCCCGATTTCTTTTTTATGAGAAAAAATCTGGAATAGAAACCCGTTCCTCTTTGCAGTCGAGGGACTACTTCGATGGCTCCCTTCGCAGCATCAAATTTATTTGGGCAAAGAGCTCTGAGAGGTGAGCTGGAGGTGGGCCCTTGGGGGAAAATTTGGAGGAAATTTTACGAATTCTAGAACGTGCCTCTGGCCACAATGTCCAAGACCCATTTGTCTGTTGTTATTTTCGACCAGTTTGAGTAATAACGGGAGATTCTTCCTCCAACTTGTAAAGGGGTAAGTGGTCGAGCAGGTGGCAGTTGTCACTGCTTTTTAGAGGTATCACGTCCTCGGAAGGTAGACTTCCTTCTATTTTGCGAGTAAGAGGTCGCTGATTGTTGCCTGAATTGTTGTTGGCGCTGGGAAGAGAAGCGCTGATTACTTTGATAGGGCTGATATTGTCTCTGTTGATTATATCCTCCTCTAGTAGAAAAGGATCCACGCCCCCTCGCACCCCGAAAGGGCGGTTTACTGAAACTGAAGTGTTCCGAGAGAACTTGCTGTCTCAGTATCTTTTTTAATGGTCTGTAGGGCCTCATCAACATGGTTCCCAAAAAGAGACTCGCCATCAAAAGGCATGTCCAATATCTTAGCCTGAACCTCCTGGCGAAATGAAGTTGATCTTAACCAGCCTTGCCTCCGCAAGACTGCAGCACCTGCCATTTGTCGAAAACCTGTAGAGGCAACATCCACCGATGAATCTATAATCTCAGCCAGATTCGTTCCCCTTCCTGAAGGATAAGCGCCTCTGATTTAGAAGGCTCAGGCAACATGTTAATGTAGGGAGCAATGTCCGACCACATTTGTCTATCATAGCGTCCTAAGATAGCCAGTGAATTAGCTGCCCGAACTGTTGTCGCTGCCATAGTGGACACCTTCTTCCCAATAGCGTCCAAACGTCTACCATCCCGATCTGGGGGGGCGGATAGCGGAGAGGAGGGATTCCGCGCTCGTCGTTGCGCTGCCTGTGCTATAACTGAATCTGCCTTTGGTTGACCAATCAAGCATGCAGGCGAGTTGTCCGGC